>VZTI01003934.1:201304-244898 GCA_013397865.1 Struthidea cinerea | reverse complement strand
AGGCCCGCGTTGGCGAGGGCTCTGTGCAGCGGGCCCGGTGCTCGGCGCCGGCGGGACGGAGGGGCGGTGGATGCTCCGGGGCGATGCTCTGGGGTGGTCTGACCCTGAGGAGGGGTTAGCAAGGCCTGGCTACCAGCGGTCTTCCTACCTCGAGTAGTGGGGAAAGAGGCCCAAAGGGCTGGGTAACTTTTCCGTGCTACTTTGGCACGCCGGGAGAGCAGCGTGTCAGGTCCCTGCCTCCCCTCGGGGCAGGCGGGCTCCCGGAGTGTATATGCGTGTTTAATGCAACCCCCTCAGTCTTGGTGACTGCGCTGACGGAGCTCTGTTCATGGGAAACCGCATGGAGTTAGGAGCCTGTAGATGTAAGAAGGGGTAGTATTTATTTATTTATTTGTCATCAGGGCATCTCCCGGGGTTGTAAGTATGATGTCTGGTGTGAGTTCAACCGTGTCAGGGTTGGAAAGGGGGGTGTCTTCCTTTTTGGAGGGGGCTGCTTTCAAAGACTCACCTTTTGGTGTAACATGTATTGATGGTGTGATTCAAATGGTAAATAAAGACGTTATAGGTGAAGTGTGTTACAGCTTGTATGGCAGTGCTTGTCCCGGGAAGAAGTTTGGCAGATCGAGTATGTGAAGCCTACATGTCTGATGTAATTTATGTGTTGGACCTTCAGGTTTTTTAATATAGAAGCTGTTGCTATGTTGCAATAAAAAGCCTTCCCGAACACTCAAAAATACTTCTGCAGGCTGGGGCTTCAGAAAAATCAGATCAGATACTCTGTTAAAACAAATACGTGGGAGCTGATGTGGTTGATCTTGTGTACTTCTAGAGTCTGTAGGGCTGCCAACATCTCGCTGCTAGTGTATCAGTTTGGTAGTTTTAGAACTTGAAAATAGGAGTTGGACTAGCTCTAGCATCAGTCAGACAATTGGAGCCATGGTGCTAGGAATAACCACGTGGTTCTGCATCTGTTCCATCCCTCACTGGCAGCAGGCATCTGCAGCTGTATCTGAGTAGTAGTAGGTGCTTCCCCCTCCACTGAGCTGTTTGTAGCAACTGTAACAGCAGGGAGATGTATGTGCAAAGATGAAGATTAGGTAGCAGGGAAGCAATGTTTCTGAGATGAGAGAATACTGACTTAAAAGTAAAATACCGAGCTAACCCCTGCAGATTAAATGTTTGACAGCTTCCCGTGGCAGTCTAGGCTTGTTGACTCAAACGGCTAGCAGTCTTTTTAATATAGTATCTTGGAAAACAGAAAACAAGTGTAGAAAGAAAGAAAGAAGGAATATCTCTTAGCTTAAGTGGTTCTCCTCTTCAGGAGCTTCCCAAAGAGAAGCACTACTGAAACTTCTTCAGGAGCTTCCAGAGGAGATCTGTTAATTGTACAAATGTGCTATGTTGATGTTGCAGAGCTTTTTTAGAGAAAGGTTGGTAAAAGCCATTACTAATGAAAAGTTTCTTTGTTGGTAAGTAGGCAGACTTATCAGTTTCTGCAGTGTTTATGTTCTCATTTGAGGTACTAAATTGTAATCAATTTGTTGAGATAATCTTCCAGTTGTGAAACTAATGGAAACCAATCTAGCATCAACTTCCCAAGATGGCAGAAGTCGGTGTGGCTGTATTTTTACACACAGCTAAGATTTCTCAGCCCCAGAGCAATTTTTTTGAGAATAGATTCTGTGTCCCGGACTGCAGAGCCAGTAACACAGCTTCCGAAATGTTTGTTTTGTACTGCTGCTTGTGTCACCTGAACAAGCAATGAACAGCAGATGATGGCAGTATTTGAGAGCCATGTAGTCCTTTCTGTGGGTGCATGTTGCCTGTGAAAGTGCTTCCTTTTGAGCAGAACAGCTCTACTAAGTTTCACAGACTCTGAGCTTGATACCTGCTCTGTGTCTATCCAAAGCTTTATGTTTGTTCTGGGGTGTGTACCAACAGTGAAAAGGAATTGAACAGGCTGACTAAATATTATCAACCATGACATAATGGCAATGCCGAAAGCATTTCCCCTTTAAAGTGTGTAATTGCAAACATCTCTGTTGTTTAGGAGAAGAAGCTGCTATCTGCTGGTATTTGGCTTTTTAGGGCTAATGCTACATGGTGTAGTTAGGGTGGTTTTGAATTATTACCCAATCCATATAACACAAATCTGAACGTGACTCTGAAAGTAATTTGTCTTACGTTGTTTATACCAAGAAAGTAATGGTACTAATATTTACTTTTAATAGCTTGTTATCATCAAAATCCTTTTGTAGCATCCAGTTGTATTAAAACTGTGTGTGAATGTATATTTATGAAACATAAGTAGACTTGTTCCTTAGAAGGTGACAATAATCATGCTACTGGGATGTGCTCAGATACTGCAGAGAACCTGCACGTGCACTGACCTGGATTGTTAAAACTAATTACGACACTTTGAAATAAATGTGTGTGTTTTCACGCCAGGAGCTCCTGTCATTGGCCAAGCGGAAACGCAGTGACTCTGAAGAAAAGGAACCACCTGTGAGCAAACCTACAGCTTCTTCAGACTCCGAGACGTCAGACAGTGATGATGAGGTGAGTTTATCATGTTACCTGTGAGATTGTTGTGGGTTATTTGTCTGATCGTACCTAAGCAGTGAAAGTGTATTTATCATACAGTATCTTTAGCCTGCTGTCTTCATAAAGTGACACTGTCCATCAATGATGGAGACTGATGGAGACCTGTTAAGGCCTGAGGATGTATTTTTTTTCTTTTTTTGTTTTTTTAAATGATTATGTTTTGAATTCTAATTATATACAAAATAATCTGTCTACAGGAAAGATGTAGATCCCATGTTCATATGATCTGGTGAGCTGCCTGCTTAAAACTAGTGTTTTTCCTGTGTCATACTTGCAGTTGAGGTAGCAGTAAAGCTGCTAAAGCTGGACTCTGAATTCAGGGAGAGAGGTTTTCAGCTTTAAAGTGGAGCTTCCTTCCTAAGAGAAGGGTCAAGGCAGGTGGTACTATTTTACAGGTAGTAAAACTCTTCTATGTAGCTGCTTTGATTCTCTAAGAACCGTGCTGTGAACTAGCTGTCTGGCCATTTGGACATGCAGCAGCGTGTGTTTTGATTGACATTTTTGAAGAAAGAAGCAAGAAGGACTTTAGCATTACTTTGTTCTAAGGTTTGTCAATTTCTTGTGTAGCTGTGCTTATCTGCTGGTTGTTTTTTGTATTTGTTCTTGGTACTATATTCTAGAGCTGGTTAAAAGTCTGTTCATCTAGAAAAGAAATTGAAAAAGACCTATTTAAACAGGCACTGAAAAACATTATACAGGTATTTGAGTAAAAACAATTTCTTGAAAGCTCACAAATATCTTTTCCAAGCTTTCTGCAAGTTATAGTGAGGTCATTTATTCCACCTGCTCCCTGTAAATTTGACATAGAGATGTTTGGTGTGGGTTTTTGTATTTTTTTTCTTCTGAAATAACAGTAAAGATTATCCATTGTGGCAACTTGCAGACTAACAGGGTAGGTCAGTGATAAACTCTAAAGCATTTGTTACTGTAGCAGAGTTCTTCCAATAAGTGTGAAGAATGTGCAGTTTAATTTTCTTTCTGAGGCATTTTTGAAATAAATATGCTTGTAACTCTGTTCCAAATCAATCATTTTCTTTAAAAAAAAGTGCTTCTTGTATATCTAATACACGTTTAAGGCATAGAGACAGACAGAATTGTGAACAGGCTAGATATATTAGGTTTCGTATTGGGTAACTACTCAGTCTGTCACCCGTGTGTGTTCAGATCTGCTGGCTCACAGTTTATTTATTCTAAGTTATGTGGAGACCAGCTTGTCTGGAAAAAGTAGAATTGGGTGTGGAGACCATGTGGATGATAAAACCTTCCATTCTGTGTTTAGCTCTGAAAGCTGTCAGAATTTTAACTTGTGTAATAAGTAAGATCTACCTTTCCATTATATGTAGAATATGTCAATACCTCTTCACAAATTTGCACAGAACTTGCACATCAGTAGTGCCACTGTTGCACCCTCTGCATTTGATACTCTTTCTAATCCCTGTATCATTTCAAATTGATACTATGTTCTTTCTGACCTCCATGCAGCAAGAGGAAAAAGATTTAGAGAAGAGGTAATTAGGACACTTGCTTCTATTCCTGTGCCTGAAATATGCATTCTGAACTGCTGCTTGTCACAGCAGGATGAGCGGCTGGCTTATAACAGTTCTCCTTCTGCCAGTCATTCAGTTCTGTGCGTCCCTGGGCTTGACTACACTAGTCCTCCTGAACAACTCAGGTTTTAATAAGTATTCTTGTGGTTGGTTTGAAGTTTGTTCAACCTTGGGGGTTGGGAGAGAGGGTCTAAAAGTTGAAATTGTGTTATTGGACCTCCTGCAAGGTGAAGACCTTGAGGCAAAAGCATGGAAATTGTTGCCCTGGGCAAATGTGCCCTGTGCTTAATCATACCCGTGTGTTTCCACAGAGGTTTTTCAGTGTGCATGTCCTTTGTGATTCCTGGAAAGCACTAAATGTTCCAAGATGGGCGCTATGTTGCATGTACAGAAAAGAAGCCTAAATCTCTACTTCAGAGCATAATGCAGCGTGCCACTTTTTTTTAAAGGGAGGAAAGTTTGTGGGGCATAGGGGAGAGAAAAACATTTCGGAATTACTGAATAACAGCAGGTACAAATCGTGCTGCATCTATACAATAGTGCCCAAGGGATGTCACTAGATCTTTAATGTTATATTTATGTGTATCAATGAGAATGCACTCCTCATCCAGATGCTGAGTTCTGTAACACTTAAAGGACCTCTGTGGTCTGAATCAAATTTCCTAGCCAAGGGACTGAAGGTGAGTTGCAGGCAATGAAATAGGAGGGATGCTCTGAACTGTCTTCTGGTGGGGCTATGGAACATTCTTGACTGAATTGACTGTAGACTGTTGTTCAGAGAGCTGATAAAATATCAGTGTCTGCAGGGCTTTGCAATAAGAAGAGCTACCTTTGCAAAGAGATGTACTAATCTGGGCATAAAAGGCTCCTTTATCTGATGTGTGACCATGTCTGCTCAAGAGCTCACCATCTCAAACTGGTAGCTTTCTGCATTTAACCAGTTTGGTGCCAGCCAGGTTACTGCTGGGGCTACAGTGCTAGAGGTTTGTGCGTCCATAAAGTATTCTTGTTACTGATTGAGGGCATTAGGTGGATGATGTTCCTCAGTTGCAGTAGGTTAGTTCTGGGCTCTTGTTCTTCCTTTTATTCTGGCTTCTTTGCTTACAATAAGATAATTCTTTCTATTGCATGGGAAGAATGGATGACTTCTGCAACAACTTCCCTGATATTAGTGTTGATTAGACAGAAATCCACAATGCTATGGCAGCTCCTGTTTGTATCTCTTGAAAGATGTGTTGTTACCAATGGTTGTGTAAGACTGTACAACTGTGGTGTAAGATCTACACTCATTCTAATGTCAGGAAGGATTCAGTTCTGCCTTTTAACACCTACAGGGTAATGACAGAAGATACTTCCAGGACAAGAAAACTTATATAATGAATGCTTGGTACTAGTCTGGAGTTTAGTGAGGATTATCTGTTTGTGCCTTTTTTTACAAATGTGCTAATTTGTTAGGGAACTGTATAGCTGAAGATCTTGTCAAAAGCTATGGGACAGAGGAAGAGGTAAGCAGTAGTCGTGCAGCTAGTGAGGAGATTGGTCTCAAGTAACAGTAAGCCTAGAGGGTTTTATGCCTCTTTGTATCTTCTTACTGCACTTCAAGTTAGAGCACTCCAGCAAAGCACAGATCAGCAGAATACTGCATGTGTTCTTTCTGTTTTGGGGGTGTCTTTTTGTGGGTTTGTAGAAATTACAGTATAAATGTTGTCTTTTCCTGTGTGCTTTTGTTTTATAATACTGCTTAATTAGACCTTCAAGAATGAGTGGGTTCTCCAGTCCTGTGAGGCCTTTGCCATAGATTTTTTCAAGCTTAGGAAATTTGAAACAGGCCATGCTTTAATCTTCTTATACGCATCTTACAGACTATGTGCTTTGTAACTTTTACTTTGCTTGGAGACAGTTTCCTTCAGCTATTAATGGGTGCGATAGTAAAGCTTTTCTCAAGGAAGAGAAGTACTGTTACCTCCTCCGCTCCAAATAAAGTGCAAATGCAAATCTGAATAGCACAAGCTGGTTGTATGAAGGCTGGCATGTCCAAAGAAGTAATGTGAATAAGCTGTGGACAAAACTGGTATAAAATTTAGTCTGCAGCTAACTTCTTTAAATTGCGAACTAGCATGGGGTTAACTTCTTGTGATTTGATTTATGTGGTAGGAAGAGTCTGCAAGAGCTCTGAAGGACAGCAGGTTGCTCCAGAAATAGACTCATGGAGGTATTGGAATTAAATATGTGAATATTTTTTTTTTCACTGAGTGAACTTTTCCTTTGTACTCATGGAGCAGTTTTTCCTGACAACAGCGCAGTCAGAAGTCTCTGTCTAATATGTAAAGAAGCCATTAAGCCTTTTGTCTAGGTGATGCTGTCTGGCTGGTGATGCTAGAGCTATGCAAGACACTTATGGACCAAGTGTTTTATGGCTGTTGTCATGTCCAGGTGTTTGGCCCAGACTTCCTAAGTAAAACGTTGCAGGTTTTCACAGCCAGAAGCATCCCCAAGTGTGTTTTAATTGTGGAGTGCTTCTTGATTGGTATTTGGTGTCTACCATCTTGATGTTCTCCCTCAAGCAGTTCTTGCCATTTTTCCATACATGGACCCCCTCAAAATACTTCTAGAGTAAATGTTAATTTGAAGCTTAAACTGCATTTGAACCTACTAGTTCATCATTATCTATAGTTCCCTTTCTGTGAGCTTCTTCGAGCAGTACTTGGATGAAAAGGGTTGTTCAGGTGTCTGGTGGTGTTTTGGCCCATTAAGCCGTCTTTCAGCCGTTTCCTGGCAAAGCCTCTTCTGTGACTTCTGAAAGTGTTTTCTTTATGTGCTTATTTCCTTTCCATTTTGGTGTTGACACCTAGAGTCTCCTCTCTGTGTCTAAAATAGTTCTTTAATTTTTCTGATTGCTGGGCTGTTGTTACCATGAAGGTGTTTGAGGTGTTCAAATGTTGGGTGTAGATCCTGAAAGGAAAGGATAAATAACAAGGGCTTTTTATTTACTATTTAGTTTTTAAAGTAGTGGTAGAGAGCATTTTCCTCCTTGAAGCTCTTGGAGCGCTGTCCGTGGAGTTTTCCAATCTTTGAGAAAGCCTGAAGACAGTAAATACTGCCTTATTTTCATATCTGTGCTTCCTCCTGTTGAGTTCAGACAGGCTGAAGCTCCAGTTTCATGACTTGCCTGGTGGACTGCCTCAATTTTTTCCTGTATGAACGTATGAAAGTTTGTAAGCTGAGCTGATGTTACCTACCTTGGTGCACTTAAATGCTATGACAACATGATAGCTGAAGTTTATCTGGCCTAGGAAAGGAACACATTGGTAAGGGACCTATTTTGCTTTGATGTTGTGGCTTGTAGTTTGCATTTTGCTTATAAGGCCATTGGATATGGCAAAGACAGGCTGGCAACCTTACTTGTGCATCTCAGGCTTGATAGGAGGTAAAAAAAAAGCTGGGAGAACACCTATTTGCGAATTAAAATCTCAGTGTGTAATGCATTTAGGTACTGTGTGAATAGAAGAAAACAGCAACTACCTGAGCAGTAAAACAATTCTACACTCTGAGCTCACTAGCTCACTTCATGGGGCTTTTTTTTCTTTTTTGTTTTTCTCTTTTTTTTTTTTCTCCATGATCTCATTTCATCTCCCTAGTGGAAATATGTTCCAGGTTTGCTGAGCTATAAATTATTTTCTTGAATCACTTTGTGTAGTTGCTCTTTTAGAAGCTGATTTACAAATCTAGGTAATTTCTAATGTGGTGCGTTGGGGGTTTTTTCCCCTAAGTCCATTCTGATTACTGTGGCTTAATTTGGACTTCTTAGAATCAAAGAATAACTTAGGTTGACAAGGACCTTTAGGATCATCATGCCCAACTGTTTCTTGGAAGAAATATTCAAGCTATTAGCGCTGTGAACCTTGGCAGCAAGAGGAAAATTCAGAAGGCTCTTCTGGCTGCTTCTTGTGAGAGACCCATAACGCTCTGTTGTTTGGTAGTACTAAACAATAAGCAGAAAGCCATGTAGCAGTGCACTTCTGCATGGGATTATTAACTTGCTGTGTCTGGAACCATGGAGGGTTCCAGATGGTGGCCGAGGAGGCAGCAGTGAATAGAGGGGCTGTTCCGAGGAGGCATTACAGTCATGGGAAGGATGTGAGAGGCACTGAGTGGTGCTGCCTGACTGCAGCATGGAAGCGGGAACCTGGAGAAACTGCAGAAGAGGACAAATTTTGGAAAGTGGCTGTTGTTTGGAATTAAGGGAAACAGAGTAAAGAAATGTTTCTGACTATAACTGTGTGCATTTTTACTTGATGTTGCATGTGAACATGTTGCATTTTTGATTTCTACTGGTGTGCTGGAGCGTGAGGAAGGGACTCAAGACTTTGGTTTGGATTGCAGGTTGCCATGCAGCCCATGGCTTTCCAACATTGCCTTCCCTCTCCCTCCTAGACCAGCTAATCTCTTGTGACTTCCTCTGCCGCAAGAAGAAATTCATATTGGCCACTCTCTCTGAGCAGTGCAGAGTGGTCATTCAGTGTCCAAATGACAACTGCAACAGTGTCCAAAGGCAGAACAATTTGTGAGCCTAAGAGTCTTGCACTGTGTCCTGGTTTTGATGAATTATTTGTCCAAGATTTGCCCTAACTTTTGTCTTGTCCTGTAGTTGTTCCAGGAATGACCAGGCATTCATGAGAGATTGCGTTAACTGAATAAGCCCAGAAGCACCTGAGTTGGATAAGAATTTGGCTTTGTGGCAGCACTGAAATTGGGAGATGGACAGAGGTCACTTGCATAAACAAAAGTGAGATGAAGTGTTATCTCCAGGGTGAAATAGAAACCAAAGTAGTTTCCTAGATTAGAGAGCAGATTTTTTAATTACCTTGTTCTGTTTTGGTTTGCTTGGGTGGTTTTTGGTTTTGGTGGGGTGGTTTTTTGTTTGTGGTTATTTTTGGGTTTTTTTAATTTGAGGTTTTTTTGTCTTTTTTGTTATTGTTGTTTGTTTGTTTGTGTGGGTTTAGGTTTTTGTTGTTTGAGTGGAGTTTTTGTTTTGTTTTTTTTTGTTCCAAGTGTTTGTCACACAGGTTTCTTTTCAGTCCTATCTTCCTGGTCACAGGTTTTCTCCACAATTCTAGTGAGTTAAAAGCTGAAAACAGTGATATGTAACACGTGTACGTACAGCTATTAAGCATTTTATTCGCTGAAGTCCTGCTGTTTTTTATCTGATCTTAAATTCTTTCATCTCAGCATGACCTCTCAAGGTCTCAATATAACTGTGTTGTGTACTGTGGCTTTCTGTGTGCTGCTTCCTTGCTGTGCAGCATGCTGATGTGAGGTATAATTCAGCATTAAAACACTGAAAAGAAGTGGCAGAGCTCTGAGAGGGAGGCACCTCTACATCACTGCTAAACACTTAGTTTCACTTTTCTTGCTGTTGTGTCTTCACTGGTATGCTGGCAATAGGTGAGCACTTGAGCAAATAGCAAATTGCACTTTTCTGTACACCTGGGAGATGATTCCTTAATGCTGAGGTTTGAACAGATTTAGGCAGAGTACAAGGTTGTTCTTAACTGATTTACGTGGGCATAGGTAACTAGAAATATTATTAGACTGTGATATTGTAACACTGAACAAGTAAAACTTTAATGCTGAAGCCTGTAAAAACTTCAGTACAAGCTCAGGCTGGTATAAAGTCAAAGCTTTCTGTGCAGTTTCTCACCTGTCCTATGGACCATAACAGACTGGAGTGCCTGCGTAGGATATGAATTGCAGGGCTCACCACTGTACTTTTTACCTCAGAAGAAAACAAAACCAACTTCTGCATTGACAGACTTTTGAATACTTTGATGGTGCCTAAAGAAAATGATGAAGCATTTGGTAATATGGAAAGTACAAAGTTGGGTGTGAGAATTGGGAAATTCCAAAGGTGTTAGTTCAGGTATTATTAAATCAGGCAGTAGCTTACAACTACTTGCTTGAGTTTCATCTAGAGTAAATGAACACCAGGGTTCTCTGATGATGGTGTCTTATCAAGTAGAACAATTTATCAAATTTGATGGAATGACTACTGCCTGCAGAGACAGACTTGATTTATCCCCCGGGATAGGGGGATTGGGGTAGGAAGCCTGAAGTTTGTGTGCATCTGAGGTCAAAACTAAAGCGTTTCTTTTTTTCACTTAGAGTAGTTTTGAGTGCAAGATCTCAGTTATGCACAAGTGTATTTGCTCACTTGCATTATGACTGTTTTTTTAAGACTGCATGCTCAACCAGATGGTGATGTGCATGAAAGATGAGAATAATATACAGGTGTGAAGAGGATTTTGGTCTAAATAGAGATTTATTTATTTATTTATTTATTTATTTTTAAAGTGTGTTATATTCCTGAGGGTCTCATGCCTGGGGAATTTCTAGAAGAGGCAGTGAAGTGCAAAATGCTGTAAAGCTTTTAAGTAATATATGGGCAATCCTTATTGCTTCTATTCCCTTCTGGCTTTACTCAGGTAGCTGGAACAATGTAAAAATTCTATTACGAAATCACACTGTAAGGTAAATACGAGTTCTTCTGGGACTTTGGGATTTAAAATGGCTATCTGTGTATGTTTGCTGGTGTAAGTCCTGTACTTGGGAAACTGCAGTCTAAGTTAACTGAAAATATGATATTAAAAGAAAAATAAAATTAGGACTTGATACTTTTTTCTTTTTTTTCCTGACTTCTGTGATTCTGATTTGATTCCACTTTGCATACATAGAGGGTAGTGCCACAACCTGCATCTATGAGTGCACTGTTGGCTTGTTGCATAGAAATGCAGACACTGTGTACTTCTGGTAAAACGGAGATTTTGGAAAGGCTGTCATGTATAATTGGTGTCCTTCATGAAATGTAAAATATTGCTCTTGATTAAGCTAGTTATGAAAACACATCAGTTTCTTCTTTTTAATAGCAAACTGAAGCTAATCTTTACAAATGCATTGGACACATTGTTTAAAATTATTTTCTTAGGAAAATATTTTCAATACCTCCTCTTTTGGCAGACATTACAAACTTTGAAGTCTTCACTATTTTTTGAAAGGAATGACCTACCAGCTGTTGGCTTGCATTGATAATTGATTTCTTTTTTTAAAAAAAGGAAAAGCTTAAACCAACCACACAACACCCTACCCCCAGAAACCTTGTAAAAGGCTCTCATTTGTCTGATAAGTTTCCTATTGGCTTCTATTTTTTAAATCTCTTCTTTCTGCTTTGATTTTTTTTGTTGTCAGGTATTGGGCTGTTTCTCAGCTGGTTTTACTCCAGTGTTTTGGAGAAGGGAGAAAAGTGATGTTTGTGTCTCACAATCCCTTTCTTGGTTCTTTCCTTGCAGTGGACTGTTGGAGGTTCTAAAAACAAAAAAAAGGGAAAAGCGGGTAAGGCAGAAAAGAAAGGAGCCATGAAGAAACAGATGAACAAAGCTGCCTCTTCTGGCAGCTCAGATAAAGACAGCTCAGCTGAGAGCTCGGCACCTGAAGAGGGTAAGATAACACATGTGCATCTATTTAGTGTGATTCCAAGTGAACTTACCTGTTGTGCACCCTCAAGAGTAGTGTTGCATGGTGTTGTTGAAGACCATCTTCAAAGACTTTTCATTGTGTAACTTACAGTCAGGATAACTTTTAAATTTACCATGGCTTGAAGTGGGTGTAATTCAGTGTAGCATTGCTGTGAGCGCTCCATTACAACGGCAAACTAAATGCTGTTTTGACTGAAGGATAAATGACATTTCATTGCTTGACTTTCTCCTGGAAAATTCCTTGCTTTCTTCTCGCATGTCCTATCTACCCATGTGGGTAGCATTTTTTATTCTCACTGACATATTTTCCCTTCCCAAACTTCTTGTGATGACAAAGGGAGAGGTGTATAGTGTTTGTGATGCAAATAGGAGCGTATCTTGCATGCATTTGCTCTGAAATGGAATTCTTGCACATTTTTACTGACATGGAAGAAGAAAAATCATTCTATAACTTTGTCAGAATTTTTAATGTGAATATTGAATACATTTCAATGCTGGTCAAACTTCCAGTCTTCTGTTTTCATCATGCCCATGAAGGTTTGCAGGTGCTTACTTGCAATTTCCATTGATACTAAAAAAGAAAGTTAAGAAAGTATATGAAGGAACTTACAGTTTTAAGTATATCAAGTACAGGAGATACAGACAAAGGCATGAAGTGACTGCACCTGTGTATATCAGTGCTTACAAATCAAGGGTTTTCTCAGTGTGAACTTGCAAAGCTGGAAGTTTCCAGAAATACTAATACCAGAATGAAAGAAGGAATGCCTGCTTTTGTAATTCAGTGTAATTTAATCAATTAATTGAGATAATCAAAGCGCTTGGTCTTGGACCAAGTTTAAAGGTGGTGTTACCCAATACTGTTGGGGAGTCAGCTGTTTCCTAAACCCCCGTGTAGATGGGAGGGCTTGTTACGGTAACAGAGCTAGTGTCAGGGCCTTGCCAGCCCTGAGGGTATTGATTTCAACTTTTTCTCCTGATGTAGCAATTCGTAGTGTTGCAATCTTCACATGACGAATTTTGGTCTTTCAGGTTGCTGTAATGAGGTGGTTAATGTGCTATACTGTGGTGGTTGATCGTGGTATTTGAGGTGTGCGCATGCAGCTTCATGGCTGTATAAGCATATAGGCATAGAAATTTAAGACTGTAACATATTACTAAAAGGCCTTCTAAAATTTGCTTGTTCTGCTAAGAATTTTTACTTATAACCCAATTTGTGTTCAAATGTAGTACCACTCATTTTATATTTTTTTAGCCTGTGTGTATTATGGTAATTTCAACCTGGCCTTAATTTTCATTCTATGTATGCTTTTAGTACAGTGGAAGACAAGTGTAAAATTAATTTGTGCTATCCTTTGCAAATATGCTATAATGAAGTGGTTGGGCTTTGCCCCAGCTGAATCTCACTACCTTGTATTTTTGATGTAGGAGAAGTCTCTGACTCAGAAAGCAACAGCTCCTCATCTAGCTCAGATTCAGATTCTTCATCTGAAGATGAGGAATTCCATGATGGCTATGGAGAAGACCTGATGGGAGATGAAGAAGATCGAGCTCGACTGGAACAAATGACAGAAAAGGAGAGAGAGCAAGAACTGTTTAACAGGATCGAGAAGAGAGAAGTGCTAAAGAGAAGGTGAATTTTATGTCTGTTGATACTCAGTAGCAACAAATTCTTAAAGGCTGCATAGCGGGTATGCCGACTGTGCTCTGTTGTTTAAGGTTCAAGCATTCAGCACTGTAAAGTGAGTTAAGCTTGATTGTATATTTTTTGTGTGTAAACTGTCCCTGTAGTAGTGAAGGAGCACACAGCAGGAGTTCTGCACATTGTTGTAGAAGATGGTATCTAAAAGTTTCTCAGCTGTTGAATACACTCAGTTCTGGCTACCCTTGTAGTTATGTTACTGCTCCGCAGGTTAGATGCCAGACAGTCAGAAGGCCTGCTTTCTCTTAATCTTTTTTTGTATTAACTGTCATGTGCTGATGCTTTGGAAAAAGGCAAACAAAGCATAAGGTGTACGTGAGTTTCTGGAATTTTTCAGAAAACAATGGTGAAGCACAGAGCAGTGTCAGGGTTGCCTGTATATGGGTGTGAAACTGGTTTGGGCCCTAATAGAAGATAGACATGTTGAAATAATGAGGAGTGGTATTGGATGTGTTGTTTTCATGGAACCTTTTGTGGATTTCTACCTTATGTACTGTGGTTTTGTTGTTTGTTTGTTACTGTTACATTGTCCAGTCAGGCAGCTTCTTTGTAGTAAAGGTATTTTTCTTCCTGTGTGTCTTAATCAAAAGGATTTGGCATGTATGGGGCAAGGTTTCTCCAGTTTCTTTCTTCTTTAGTGCCTTCTCTTTTCTCACTTGCTGAGAAATTTCCCTAGAGGACTGACATCTGTTGAGTAAATCATGTCAATACAAATGACTGCCAGACTGTGTTTGTCCAAGCCGTAGCCAGAGCACTGCCTGCCTGCCTTGATTTTAACACTGTTCAGAATCTTATGTGGTCTGCTGCTCTCCTCAAAGGGATCAGAATGATTGTAAGTTTGGATTTAGATCACGTAAAAGGACATAATATTTTTTAAATTTTACTCTCTATTCCATGGTAATTGAATGTCTCTCTTTTAGAATGAGTGCTGGAGAATATTTTATACAAACAAACTAAACAACTGAAGTTGAGTTACTGATTTAATCTTAAATGAATTTGTGCTGTTCTGTGTAAAGTCTTGGCAGGTAGAACTAAGGGGGTGGTGGGGTAGTCATTTAACTTTATGGTAAGTTGAATCTTTCAAAAGCTCTTTGTATGCACATTGTGCTGTGAGTTCATTGGGATTACAGCAGGCATTGCATCTGATATAATGCCTGTGCCTTGTGTGTTATGCTTCATGTTAAGGGCATAAAGGGCAATGAGCTCACCTGACACTTCAGTTTGTTGTCTATGAAATCCAGGTGTAAAGGACTGATGAAGAATGGACTGTGTAATGTGCATGTGGATAACACATTTTGAAAGTTGTTGGGAGTTACTTTTTTCTTGTGTTTGTCCATATGCACGCTTCACTAAAGCAGTGACCAGTCCACAGTGCAGTGGAATCTCAGTCATGGGACTGTTCCATTGAAATCACTACTCTTCTGAATACAGTGGCTGAAAATAAGACATCAGTGTGATATATTTCATGAAGGTAGAAGTGGAAGTGCCTAAATTGTTCTGTAGAAACTGAGTCTGATGAGAATTTAGCTGCTGAAGGAGGACTCCCTGAGACATTGCAGTCATTCTTATACAGGCCAGTGCCAGTAGAAAGGTGAAGCTTAAGCATGAAAAAGTTAGTATGATAGCGGCTTTAAAGAAAAAAAAAATTAGCTGTTTAGGTTCAAATTATGTGAAATAGCCGTATGATTTTTGAGTTGGAGGCGGCATGTAATGATCACTGCACTGGCAAACAGGAAGATGGAGTAAGGGCAGATTTCTGTAGATTAGTAATTTCTACATGGTCTCATCAGCCCTTTAGGTTAGCTCTCTGTAGGACTGCACTTTGTGTGCTCAGCTTTTCTTCACTTTATTTTCTTGGGGAAGGGAGGGGATGGGAATAGGGGACAGGATAACATTAAAGGGACAAGCAGTTGACATGTTCCTTGCAACCTAATAGCAATTGCGATAGCATCTGAGCAATCCTTTGCTCTCTCAGGAAGAGCATTCTTTCATACATTCTTTTTGTTCCAATAACTGCTACTAGATTTGAAATCAAGAAAAAACTAAAAACAGCAAAAAAGAAAGAAAAGAAAGAGAAAAAGAAAAAGCAAGAGGAAGAGCAGGAGAAGAAAAAACTCACACAGATCCAGGAATCCCAGGTAGGAAATGAAACCGTTCTTGGTAACAAACCCTTTTCCCTTAGCAAAAGGAGATAGGATATGGCCTCTCTGCTCCTAATGTTTTCCCTTAATGTCAAACAGTGTAGAAAGCAGATCAGGATTTAGTTAATTTATGTGCTCAAGCTATCTTTAATTTTTCCAGTTCATTTAAGGAAATTAACATCTTTGGCCTATTGAGGGGTGCACTGATACTCTTTTAATGAAAAATGCAAAGTTGCAGCTATGTCTAGAGTTGCTGTGTTAGCCCTCCCACATGAGAAAAAGAAAGCAACCTATGCAGGTAGGCTCCCAGAGTGGGATGGGATTCATCTTGTCTAACTTCAGCCACCTAAGAACCAGCTGATTGTTTACGCTTTTTGTTGCCTATTGTTTTGTGCAACGGAGGAGGAGATCTTCAGCTGACAATTCACTCCATGTTATTTTCTAGTGAAACAGATGTTTAACACCTACAATCAAATTAGGTGAGATGAGTTTTCCCTTAGGCACATGTTGAGTGGAATGAATCTCATTTCCCTACTCCCTCAACTCCATATATGTACATGTATGTGTACACTTTAATAGTCCATTTATAATACACAAAGTGTACTTGCAAATACATATATGCATGTGTAAAAGGATCTTATTTAGAGTTCTTTTACAGTGCCTTGCAGAAATTACTTCAACTTAGCTCAAATGACTGTCTTTTATGCTTCTTATAGAGGCTGCTTTCTCTAGAGATAGACCTGTTAGAAATGGAAAACACAAGAAGACTTAAAACATTTAAGATTTGGATCCATCTTGCAGACTTTACAAGCAACTTTATTTCTGCTTTAAGTATTTTTAACCTAACTTTTTTCTTTGCTACTAAATGAAAACTAGTACTTTGATTTGGCCTTGCAGAAGCAGCAAATGAGAAGAATATTCATCCAGGTTTTCCTTATTGCATGTTATTTGCAGAATTACTTCAGTTTTATTTCTCTAGTCCTTTTTTAACTTTAAGAGGAATTTTGAGACTAAGACTTGGTGGCAGAAATGTTGAACTACAAATATGTTAATTATTTTTGATACGAAGCAGAATAAAGAAATATGCTCCAGATTGATTTCCCTCTCTAGCCGCTGTAAAAAAATGAACTGAAAAAAAATATTTCAAAAAGGAGTATGTTAGTAATTTTTATTTGAAAAATTTTCAAAGTGTGCAAATAATCTTTGTTTTAATGCTTGTCTGCTTACGGATTTATGGTGTTGAGGGACTTTCTGTTCATGTTTTTAGGTCATGTCACATAACAAAGAGCGGAGATCAAAGCGGGATGAAAAGCTGGACAAGAAATCTCAGGCAATGGAGGAGCTAAAAGCAGAAAGAGAGAAAAGGAAGAACAGGACAGGTATGAAAGCATGTTGCTATTGCTACAGTTTTTGAGGCATTATTGCAGCTGTCTGAAAGTGCTACATCCTGTTTCAAATTAATGCAACAATCCTACACCTTGGAGTGAATGAATTCCATGTCTATGTTTTCCTTGGTCTTTGCCTGACATGACCACCTAGGGTGGTATTTGACACCACTGATGCTGTATTCCTCACCCCTACCCCTCCCTAGAACGGTCTAAAAACAGAACTTTCATCGCCGTCTGCTGAATGGCTCTTAGTAACGTTTAGTTAATGTGTCTGAATTGGTCACTTAGATTCAGTTATTTAATCTGTGAATCATTCAAACTGTTACTTACTGGACTTGTGACACCTTGTTTACATTTGCTTGTTTCTTCACTGGCACATCATCTTGTTCATCTTGCCACTGACTTTTGATGCAGCCATTTTTGTTACTCTGCTGGGTTTTATTGTGATCCTCTCCAAACATGAGGTTTTTTTCTTTTTCCTTGTAAATTAACAATGAGATGTCTGATCATAGTAGTTTTTTCTTGTATATCCAGTTGTTACACCCATCTTGAGTTACTCTGTGCAGTCAAGTTGGGAGACTGAAAATAAGTACAACTGAAGTTTAGGATGATTTTAAATAGTTTGTGTATATGCGGAGAGAGAAATCAATGAAGCGCACAGCTTACTAGTGGATTTGAATATGTGCCACTTGTATCTAGTGTAAAATTAATACCTGTCTGCCTCTTGGATTTTTTTAAAGCAATTAGGGTTCAGCTCTTATAAGGAAGCTTTCATAAAAGATTTATAGCTTGCTTTTCCTTGTTCTCTGTCCTTCCCCCAGCTGAATTGCTTGCAAAAAAACAGCCATTAAAAACTAGTGAAGTATACTCTGATGATGAAGAGGAGGAGGAAGATGATAAGTCTAGTGAGAAAAGTGATCGCTCATCCAGATCGTCATCCTCCGATGAAGAGGAAGAGTAAGTAGTAAACACTGGGCTATGATTACTTGTACGTATGTTCAAAATTAGAGACCTACTTTAGGTAGACACATGCTGTTCTAGAGGATTGTTTCGGGCAGTTCAGTGTCTCTAAAGTGTTTTTGCCTCTGGGCACAGTTGCATTGCTCAGATTTGAGTCCTTGGCACTATATCATGATTCATGGGACTCATTTACCTTGGGTGGGTTTGCAAGTTCAGTTCCCTGCTGTTAGCTTTAGCCCAAATCACACTGTTGTTTACTGATTTGTTTAGTTCTACAGTTCAGCAGCTGCAGAACTCTGGCACACATCTGGGCAGATACGTGTGCTGGCTTATCTTAAAGCATTAGTCTATAAACTGCCTTGGTGTGTGTCTTTCTGCTTTCTGGTAATAGAGACAGTGGGTAATAAATCTGGGACTTCATGTTAAGCCTTTCTCATTAACGCTAAATTCACACATCTACGTCAACTAGTGCATGATGAACCATTCCTTCTACTGGTAATTTAAATAGTGCTCACACTGCACCTTACTCAGGACCCTCTTTTTGGGTTTTGATTATGTCTCTACTTTTTTCTTTATTCCCTCTCACCTTTCCCAAATCAGGAAAGAAGAAATTCCTCCCAAGTCCCAGCCAGTGTCCTTGCCTGAAGAGCTGAACCGAGTACGGTTGTCACGGCACAAGCTGGAACGCTGGTGTCACATGCCCTTCTTTGCCAAGACAGTCACTGGCTGCTTTGTCCGTATTGGCATTGGCAATCACAATAGTAAACCTGTTTATCGGGTGAGTTTAGCTCTGAGGGATTCAGTTCTTTGTTTGTGCTGTAATAAAATATTTGCAGCTTATCAGTTCTTGGGTACCAGTGACTGATTGATACAAAAAGATTGCTTATAACCATAAAATGTAATTGCTGCCAAATAGGTGTAGGAGACTGGTTTAAGAATAAATCTATGTGACCACCTAGGGGAGGAGATGCATTCAGTGAGAGAGAGGGAGCACTAACAAAGCTTATTCTTCCAGCTTTGGTTCATGTTGTCTTGTGTCATCATTTGTATTGCAAACTAGAGTTCCAGACTCTGCTTAGACCAGGTAAGGATGAGTAACATTCACTCCTTGTTCCTAGGACTGTTCCCAAGATATTGTGTCTTGATTATTTTTTTTACAAAGTTTCTAGTACACCAGTGTGCCTTCAGGAGAGAATGTGATTGAGAACACAGTTTTGTTTTTCTGTTTCATTGCTGTAATCATAGTGTACAATAATATTCTCTAAAATTGCATTAAAAAGGCCCCTAGAAGGGCTGTGTTTAGTATGTGAGCAGCATTAGTGTATTTCATTTGGAACATATGTTAACCCATTATTTGAGAAGGAAATAGAAAAGGTAGGAGAGTGTACACTATTTGGTCAGGAAGGCAGAGCTGAGAAGATACAAAAACTGCATCAAGCATTGAGATAGTATAATTTATTAACTCAGAAAATATGTACAAAGCAACTAATTCAGTACCTGATAATGTATACTGAAGAGTCTTGCTTTCCTTGATCTGGTTAGTATTGTTAGCTAGATTAAGGTTTTTTTCTCTCTAGTGAAAAGGCTTGAATATGCCAGATATATTCCAGGAACACGAAAAAAAAAAGCTTTTGCATCCTTCTTCTTGTGTATTTTACTCTGTGATACAGGTTGCTGAAATAACTGGTGTGGTAGAGACTGCAAAGGTTTACCAGCTTGGTGGCACACGGACAAACAAAGGACTACAGTTGCGGTAAGATACTAAGCTATTCCTCTTTAGTTCATAAATCAGTGTCCTTTTCATAGCAAATCCCGTTCTCTGTGGGGTTTGGAGGTGAGAACTGAAAAGTAGACTGAGCCTTGTCATGCTACTTACTGCTAGAATGTTGGGGTTGGGTTTATTTGGGTTTTTTTTTCTCCTTGTGCATAATGGAAATTATAAAATACCCCAGAAATGTCATGCAGGGAGTTATGATTTTGTTGACGTGTGGTTGTTTGGTTTTGGGCTTCTTTAATCAGTTTGCATATATAGATCCAATGTCACCACTTTGCACCATCAGAAGGGGATGTTACGCTTTCTTGTTGCAGGCATGGCAGTGATTCACGTGTGTTTCGCTTGGAGTTTGTCTCAAATCAGGAATTTACTGAAAGTGAATTTATGAAGTGGAAGGAAGCAGTAAGTTTGCCAGACTTCAGTTTCTTCGTAGCAACCTTCTGCCAAGCATACTTTAAGTAGAAAGTAACTCTCTCTCTTGTGTTTAGATGTTCTCTGCTGGGATGCAGCTACCCACACTAGATGAGATAAACAAGAAGGAAGTGTCCATCAAAGAAGCCCTCAACTACAAATTTAATGATCAGGACATTGAAGAGGTAAATGGTGCACTGTAGTGAGGCTGTGTCAGTGCTTAAAAGTGACAGGAACTCATGCAGTAGAGCAGTAGCTGTTACAAAACAAAATGATCATGGTATTTGTTTTCCAAAAAGGAAATAAAAAGCTCAAAATGAAGTTCATAACTGGATAGAGTACCTTGGTGATCCTGCTGTTGTTTGGTGTTCACTCCAGCTTTTCTTCATCATTTGTGCCCTGTTATCTCCTCTTGAACTTGTGTTGCATAGCTCTGAACTCCTGAGTATGGCAACTTAGTTCTCAAGTTCTGAAAAATGGACAGCATCATAGTAGTTGCATTTTTCACAGTTTTTGCAGTTTAGTACTTGCTTGATACTGACCAAAAGTGTTTGGCATCAGGTTTTTGTAGGTAGTGAGAATGGAGCTGTAACTCATTACCAAAGGCACAAACTAAAAAACAAAACCATCAGAGCATACATAAAATTTGATGGCAATAAATAAATTTCTTAGGTGATACTCATCTGTTGCTTCTAATATCCAAGTATTGAAATAGAGATTTCATATTTGCATCTTCATGTTGTTTCCTCTGCATCTTACAGATTGTGAAAGAGAAGGAAAGGTTCAGAAAAGCACCTCCAAATTATGCCATGAAGAAAACTCAGCTATTAAAGGAGAAGGTGAGAGATGAGATGATGCCTGCAAGCTTAATGCAGTCTTTGATTTCGAAGAACTGGAGCTCATCTGGATTTTGGCAGTAGTTAGCAGTAAGCTCGGCTTTAACTGTGCAGCTGGACGGTGGCTCTCAAGGTTCATCGCTGGGGTCAGAACACTCAGAACCCAGTCAGAGCTATTGCGCTCTTTTTTTTAGGGGTGATTGCCAGCAATTATAGCTGTCTCTTTTTGTGTCTGTTAACAAGGTCTTAAGCTGGTCTGCCTCAGAAACTTTTCCTTTTTTCTTTTTTTCTTAGTTTTTTCTTTTTCTTTTTAGGTTTTTTCTTTTGGTCAGTGTTGTTGTTTTTTATTTTGGTTTTAGTTTTGTTTCGTTTTGTTTTTAGAGTACCTCATAATAATGTTTGAAAGTTGATTTCCTTTTCTTATTTTAAGATAGGAGAAATAGAAGTAGTGTTACATTATTTTTTACTCAGGGTTAACTGAATTGTCACTTTATGGCTGGTAATTTATATTGGAAAAAAAAAGAAAGTGGCTGAAAGATTTACTTGCCATGACCTGTTTTACCTGCAGTCCTCCTGGGACAAGTAGACCTAACAGTGCATAAAAGCCAAAGCCAAGATGTGAAGAAAACAAGCAGCCTTAAGTATCTCTGAAGATAGGACTGCATGAATAAAACCAAAACTTGTTTATGTCTTTCTTGAGACATTAATGCTTCATATACAGTAAAAACCAAGAGTTTGTATTTATAGACATTCCTTGGCTTAGCTGTATTTTTGTGGTCACTATTTTACTGTATACGAACATGTAAATTATTGGGTTCCCATCGCACGGGGTGCAGTTGCTTTTTGTTGTCAGCAGGTGGCACAACAAGATGCTGTCGTGCCTTAGGGGACTCGGCTCCCTGAAGGAAACGGCAACTGGCAGTAGTGGAAATAATTCTTTTCCTGATCTGCTAAATGGGGATGTTAAATTTTGATAAAACTTATAACTTAAGTCATCTAACTGACCTGTCCTCCTCATGCTGGGACTGGTGTTCCTACATCTTCCTTAGTGTAAGGGATTTCAGAGTTTTCAGAGTTCTTCAGAGTAAGAAATCCAGTTTTGCCTTGAGCTGTAAGGAGAGTGTAGCTCTTTGTTGTACTCTTACCATGCAGGCAAGAACATTCACTGGAGTAGGGTTAGCTGACTGATTCATGGGTATATCCCTTGTCTCTCTAATTCTGGGTAGAGAGTAGTGCTTAACGAGTTACTGTTTGGTTGAAGGCTATGGCTGAGGACTTGGGGGACCAAGATAAGGCCAAGCAGATTCAAGATCAGCTTAATGAGCTTGAAGAGAGAGCAGAGGCCCTGGATCGTCAACGAACAAAAAATATTTCTGCAATCAGGTAAGAAGCAGATACTGGGAACTTCCTTTCTTAAATGGTATCAAACAATATTTAGAAAGGAGAAGCTAATGCATTAACAAATTAACTGTAGGATTTTGTTTCTTTTTTCCTGTACAGTGTGTTAATGTGTGTTGTAATGGCTCTGTTAGTGGTTGTCTATCTTCACTTTCTTGTATCTGTCATTCAGTTAAAACTGCCAAAAATGTAAACTCTCTTCTACATACCCCAGGTAGCAGTTGTGTTGCAAAAAGAGTAATTTGTGGTCAGGATGAAGCTGCCAGAATGCTGTCAGGTGTTTTGTTATGTAGGGATTGATAAATGACAGTCATTTTCTTTTTCTTTCCCCCACCCTCCTTTTTTCCATTCTGCAGTTACATCAACCAGAGAAATAGAGAGTGGAATATCGTTGAGTCTGAGAAGGCTCTTGTGGTAAGTAGTGCTGAATTAATACTTTTGTACAAGTAGAGATAAAATGATGCAAAGAGGGATAATTGCATGGCAAAATTACTAATTTTTTTGATGATCTGTAAAGTCTTTCAGATTGGCAAATGGCATGATTTTAAAGCACAGTGTTTTACCCTTTTGCTCAACTCAATTATCAGCAGATTAGTGACTGTAATAATGACTTAATGCATTGTATAGAAAAAATAAGTCTCCTCATAAAGGAGACTCCAGATAATAAAAGAATGAAGGAGATATTCAGTTCTCTGTAGTTACATTTTTATTAAGGAAAAGTTAAGCTTGTTAACAAATGCTTAAGCATTAACTATCCTGAGAGTTGTGTGCCTATTTTCTGTTGTTGTATGCAATAAGGACAGTTTTGTCCTGTGAAGCATAGGACGATGGGTGTGTTAAAGTCTTTCTAATCTGTAATGTTGTTGCTGGTTTTCCTCTGATCTCGGTATTGTATATAGCTGATGAGTGCTTGCATGGATGGGGGGCTGTGGGGGGATTTACAAGGGTGCAAGCAGCAAACTCTGCAGAACCATATGCTATTTCTTCTCCAGGCTGAAAGTCACAGCATGAAGAACCAACAAATGGACCCCTTTACTAGGCGGCAGTGCAAGCCAACAATAGTGTCTAATGTGAGTGTAATACTTCAGTTGAGGCAATTTGCTGAAAAACAGAAACCGATGTAATGCAGAGTGTAGGAACAAAAATTCCCAAATGTGCCATATGCTATTAGCACCCTGAATGCCAGTGTGAGATACAGCTGAGTGAGATCCTGGTCTTCTTTTTTAATGTAAAGTGTGAAGGACAGAAGTGATATGGGTATGTACTGCAAAAGCAACCATGATTGAAAATTCTGTAGTGAGTTCATCTATGTAGAATTATTCAGATTTAGTTAGGTCTGGGACAACAGTTTACTTTAGATGTGAGTTTCAGTTCTAATTAGCTGAAAGTTTCCTATAAGATCAGTGAAAGGTGAGAGAAGAACAAACATTTTGGACCTCTGAGGGATGAAGTAGCTCAACACAAACTTCCCATGTGATACTGTGGCAAAACCTGCTACTGCAGTCCCTACATATATAACTGATGAACAGCAAGGTGATCACCTCCTCCTTCTAAGTAATCTGGCCTTGTTAAGGTCTGCTCTGGAATAGTATGGGATTCTGGTGTAGGTACTTAAAAAAACTACTGCTCAGGTTGGCTCTCATCAGTCACCACAAACCAGCAAGGAAATAAAAGAGAAATTCTGTTGCAGGGCTTGAATTAAATATTTCTGAAATACTTCTTTATTAGAAAAGAATTGTAACTGAGTAGCTTTATTGTGCTAGAGAACTATTATGTAAAGAAAATAGTCTTCTAAAGATTTCTTCTCTCTAGTAGAGTGTTTCAGACAGAACTGTAAGCTGAAAGCAAATACATATTATAGTAGCATTAAGAGTAGTCACAGAAACAAGCCACATCATCAGGAAGTGTATTTCTGATTTTTTCAAATAAAAACTTTCTGAAGAATGATTTTTAGTTTGTTATTGTCAGATACAGTCAGGATGATTTCAGTTGCCTGTTGAGATTCTGAAAGTTGGGTGAACTGATATAAGGTCTCTTATGGTTTTAGATTTATTATTCATGGATATGAATACTGTTTTAACAAAATGTAGTTCTAGCTTTTGCAGTAATTTAAATGCAGTAATTTTTAATTTTTATTCTTCTCTAACGTTTTGCTTTTGCAGTCCAGAGATCCTGCTGTCCAAGCTGCCATCCTTGCCCAGCTAAATGCAAAATATGGATCTGGTGTATTACCAGATGCTCCAAAGGACATGAATAAGGCAAGTTTCCATTTTGGTCTCTGTTATGTTCCTCACACTGTCACCCTTTTGCTCTGTGAAGCTTGTGACTAAGCAGGTGTGCATGCTTCAATTCTAGAAAAGGGTAGAGCATTATCATAGAAAAGCAATAGCTTCTTGTTTCTTGGGAAAGGAAATGTAAGTTGCTCTAGCAGTATGAAAGCTACACTAAGTATGTTTATGATAGAAGAGGGGAAGAACATTTTCTATCTCTGTATGGCCAGATAAGGTTTGGAGACTTACCTGTAGTTTTTATTTCAGGGTCAAGGAAAAGATAAAGATGTGAACTCTAAATCAGCTAGTGACCTCTCAGAAGATCTTTTCAAAGTGCACGACTTTGATGTAAAGATTGATCTTCAGGTTCCCAGTTCAGGTAGGTGTTCCATCTGAGCTTGGGGATGTGATTGTACAGCCCATTTTGGTAGAACTTACTTCTTCCAGAATCATTCTTTTGAGGTTATTGGTGGGCTTTTGAAAATGGGAGCAAGGACTCTGTTTACCATCTCAGCAAGTGTCTTGAACTGAGGAGGAGGGGATGTGTGATAGTGACATCCATTGAGAAAACAAGAACAACTGTATTGTGTTAGACTAGAAGCTTGTATATCCCCTTATCCTTGATTTAAATGCCTAGGGAGAGAAGGAGATAATGAGTGGGTTTTTGTATACTCTTCCAGCCTATATTATCTATGACTTGTGTAATCTTTGGGGAAAAGATGGGTGTTGCATTTAGTAAATCTTGGCAGCTACCTTGATACTTACTTCATTAATTTGTCTAATAACTTTTGACAACAGATAAGCTGTGTGTCTGTGCTGTTCTGTTCTGTCCTCTGTGCATATACTGTGGGGATAAAGTATTTTTACTTGATTTTGAACCTGCTGCTTTACCAAGTTGCTGTTCCCTAGCTTAGGTATTGCTGATGGTATTGAAACTAAATTTTAGGAGAATGAAAATACTGGCCAGTGAGTGAAGATAATAAACAAAAATTTACTGGCTCTTCCTCTTTGTTATCCTGTCTTTATCAGCATGAGATGTGTGACAAGAACAGTTTAGTATCACAGAATCATTTTGATTGAAAAAGACCCTCAAGATTGTTGAGTCCAACCATTAACTCAACACTGACAAGTCCACCACTGAACCAGGTCCCCATGTGCCACAGCTACATGTCTTTTAAATACCTCCAAGGATGGTGACTCAGCCACTTGCCTGAGCAACCTGTTCCAATGTTTGACAACCCCCTTGGTGAAGAAATTTCTCCTAATATCCAATCTAAACCTCCCTAGTGCAACTTGAGGCTATTTTCTTGTGTCCTATAAAGTTGTTTTCCAGTGGAAGGAAAGAAGTATATGGGAGGAGTATATCAGTGCAATTTGACACACAAGGTTTAGTATTTCTTGCATTACTTGAAGAATTAGGTCTGCAGTTTCTTGGAGGACAGTAATTTAGGAAGTACTGTAAGAATGCACGAAGACAAACCTTGTCAAGAAGCAAGAGCAGGAGAAGTTGTCTTTCCAAACTAGGTCAAGATTGAAATGCTGGGTGTAAGACTACAGAATGAGGTAGGAGGTCAAGAACAAGAGACTTCCTGAAACAGCTAAAGAGAGTTACAAACTTGAGAGTTAGCAAGCAGGTGAGGGTTAGGCACTGAAGTACACTGAAGAGAGAAGGATGGGAGACACAGTTTTCCTTAGACAGAACATCATTCTGGCATCTTACTTTGTGCAGTCTCCTTGCTTAACAGAAGGATCTGGCAACTGATAAAAATGTGTTGTAGACATAGAACGTTTGACTTTTTCGGCTTACTATCTGTCTCTGGATTAACAGCTGGATTAACACACAGAGTCAAAATTGCACGTGCTGCATCTGTGAAGAGAAGCCCCCCGACACTGTCTGTACTATTAACTGAAGTTCTAACCTGTTGTATACTAGAGAAGCCAAACATGATTTTGTGGTGAAGTTGTCAGCAAAAACAACAAGTAAAAATTTGTAGTTTTCCTGTAGTTTGGTCCTTACTCTTTTCTTATCCCCAACAGAATCTAAGGCACTGGCCATCACCTCCAAGGCTCCTCCAGCAAAAGATGGTGCCCCTCGGCGATCATTGAACTTGGAGGACTACAAAAAGAGACGGGGGCTTATTTGAGCATGCCCACTCTGCTGCTTCTGATCCTGCATGCTCCATGATGATGTCCTACTTTTTCTTCCTCCCTTTTCAGTTCTCCTTCTGGGTTGGAGCAGCAATGGAGCTGGGAAGAGACTCTTTAAAACTGCCAGTCATCTGTAACATAAACCATTCAACTATTTACTGTATAGACCTCCCTTCTTGCCCTTTCCTCTGCTCCCCTCACAAATGTGGATCTGTGCTATTTGGGGTTTTCCCATTTCTTTTAGTTTGAGTTTTGTTTTTATTTTGTTGATGCAGCTCGTTGGTCCACTCTGTGTTCAGTATTAGCCTGAGGTCTGGATTTCCATAGGAATCTCTTGGCAGTCGCAGAATCAGCACTTGGTGATCTCCCCTCACATACCACCGCAGGCACAGTGAATAAACATTGGCGCAAGACCTTTGTGGCTGGAAGGTCATCTGCACTTTCTCCCTCTTCTTCTTCCTCCTTCATCCTAGCTTTGGAGAAGGGAATCTTCAAAAACTGGCCTAGGTTCAAAGTGTAAATTTTTTTGGGAGGGTTGTGTGACTTTTTTTCAGGTGTTTTTTATCATTTTTAAGCTGCAGTACTATTTGTATCCGTCTGTCACAGTTCTTTACGGCTGTTTTGAATTTCTACCAGCTGTACTTGAGCATCTGAAATTGCAAGAAAGAAACTCATTAAATGTGATTCTTCTTACTAAAACGGCTTGGTTGATATAGCTGTTTAACTTCATGTTCCCTTTTTTAATTACACTTAACTGATGAGAAAGAGGTACACAGTTCTTGATGTGGGACTTGTCGTCTATAGCACATCCAGACTCTACAGCTGTAACTGGGTGAAGTAGCTTTTTGTGGGGTGACCCTGGTGAGCTCATTTGGTTGGGCTTTAATTTCTTCTCCAAGCTTTCAATATTACGTATTTGTTAAGTCATCATGTCTTCACTGAGCTCCAGCTCACTTTGTTTCTTGCTTTCTGAACCATTTGAATGGGGCTTCTATCAATAAACAAAATTTTTTTAAAAAATATCACATACTATGGAAGGGGAAGGACATAATAGAAAGGTCACTGGGTAGTATGAGAGGTAGGTGATGGACATTTTTCATATATAAACTGGTAAAAGTGGAGTGCAACACGAGCACAAGAATTGTATGGCTTTATGGAATATTTGACTGGACACAAATTGACAGCTAAATTATCACTCAGGTGTAAAAAAGAAAAAAATCAAGTGTAAATATAAGTGACATTTAACAAAGAACTTTTACAAACAAGATACAACTGAATATATGAAACTAAGAACTAAATTAAAAGAGAATTAGAAGTCTAAAAGGTTAGAGGCCCTCGTTCAGGTAAGCGTGCAAGCACGTGTGTGTTCCTACTCAGGCCAGTAGCTATATAACAACTTAAGAACTGAACTGGATAGGAATGATTCTGGGGGACCCTAAGGAGGGAAAATGCTGATGCTCTTCTTGTGTCAGAGCATTACTGTTTTTCTGAAATTGTACACTGGTTACATTTTAACCTGTGTTTGATACTTTCTTGTTGGATTCTTAATGAAACTTTAATCTAGTTCTTATTTAACTTTCTCTTCCTTTTTTTAACAGTAGCTTTAAAGAAACATCATGTAATTGTGTGCAGATTGATTCTACAAACTGTGTATAAAAAGAAAATCAACGTATGAAGCCTACCATGTAAACAAATAAATAGAAATATTTCAATACTTATTTACTGAATAGTCCATAGTTCTAGGACATGTGGATTATTCTGTAAATATGTAATCATAGAAGACTTTATTTGATGGCCTATTTTAGCAGCTTCTCTGGAGTTACAGTAGGCTCTCACATATACATACTTATAACTTTTTAAGATTGGATTTATGGGATTTACCATCATAACTTCATAGGAAACATTGTGATTCACTGTGTAGATATGCATTTGATATGATTTGGTTTTTTCAACAGCTAAAGTGATGTTAAAGATTTGTGATTAAAAAAAAATCTAAACTTACTTTGCAGTAGACAGGTTTCAAAACAATCACTCTCTAATGGTTTGCAGAAATAATTGCCAAATCAAACAGTTCAGGAACTGATTTTTTCCACTGAAATTCCTCAGAGCTCTGAGATGCAGTGACAAGTGGTCTCTAAAGGTAAACTTAACCCAAATACAGTATTTTTAATATGCTTGGCCTTGATGTATTGGTTTTAGTTAACTTCTGCATTTGGTAACACAAGACTATCTGTAATACAACCAAAATGTGGATGAGACCCATACAGTGTTGCAAGTAACTTTTAGTAGAGAAAACCAAACCAGAGGAGATGCAGTGAGTTTAGGATGCCAGTCTTAATGATGGACTATGTCCTAGTTATCTGCAATTATGAAACTGCCACTTACCCTCTCAAAGTTTCTCGGTTTTGCTAAAATACTGTTTTTCAGAGAAGGCAACCATCAGTAAATTATCATGCAAACCTCTTATATTGAGAATGATACATGAAGAAAGTACTCTTGAATAGTTACATAATTGTATGAAAGCTGTAATCTTTTTTCCTTTAAGTGCATGTAAAGGTGAGTGACTACACCTCCCACTTGTTAGAGAGGGAGAGATTTGTTTACTTTGTTTCATTGGTGTCCTAGCATAGTTCATCACAATTGTACAGACTTATATAAATAAACTTGGTTTGTTGGTTTAATAAGGTTGATTGTTTATCCCTTGATCTGAGGTGCTAAGGGTTTCCTGACTGGATTTTGTTTTTTTAGAAACTGACTCTTCATTTATCAGTCTGGACTATTGTATTTAATACTAATAGTGTGAAACAATTAGTGAAAAGTAAGCTCCCTTTCTTTGCAAGAGCAGCTGTTGACTCCTGGATCACTCTCTAACATCTGGAGTTGGTCCTTATCACTAGAATCAAATGGAGCCTCTTGGAAGGTCAGTTTGCTTGCACCTCTGCTGCACCTCACTTAAAACACAGACTGTGCTTGTCTTGCGGAAATCCAGACTACTTTTGTAATCAAAAAAGCATATAGCTGAACTTAAAGAAGCTACTGAGTAAGGTGAAGCAAGACTTCTCAGGGGTGCTCAGTGTGAGGATGAGACACAACAGGCAAAATGTGAAACACCGTAAGTTCTACCAAGATGTAAGATTAAAAACACATTACCCTTAGGACAGTTAAACAGTGGGCAAGGTTGCCATGAGAGATTTTTCTGTCTATTTTGGAGGTTTTCAAGAGAAGGCTAGATTAAGCCACAAGTAATATGATCCAGTCTTGTATTTTACCCAGCTTTGAGAAGGAGGGTGGATTGGTGATCACCCTGAGCTCCTTTCTGATCTGAATTAACATATGATTCTATAAGTAATTTCATACTGCATTCTTCAGTTTTGTCGGTGTTCCCTGCAAGTACTGTCTCCTCCCCATCCCCCTTTTGACATGCAAACTAAGGCAGCACGCAGAACTTCTCACAGACATGGTGGCTTACAATGAGCAGTGTAGCATTTCCCAGCACACATGTCCTTTCTGAGGCTCCCTGGTTGTGGACACCTATAGGGTTCCTGCTAGGGCTGTCTGTGAAACAAAATTGTCCCTAGAGATTGACCACTGAGCAGGCTGGAAGACTTGGCCTGGAAGTTTGAGTGAAGAGCTGTAACAGATTTGCTTAGCAAAGCGTTCCTTTGCTGTACTTGCGAGTTGTAAATTTGATACTTAAGCTACTGATACGTATGCAGTCTTACTTTCAGCACAGTAGCTTGATCTTCTAGAGGGAGATGCTTAAGTAGCCAAATAAATAGGTGATTTTTTTTTTTTAATCTGGAACTCACTGGTTTTACCTTACCACCATCATCAATTGCTTCAGATTTTAGGTTGCCTCTCACACCCAGTAGCTGAAGGAATTTCATACGAGCAATTTCTTAAATCTCATTGTGTGTGGAGTTATCTGGGTAAAAAAATCCAAACAAACAAAACCCAACCACCAGCTTAAGTTTCTGCTTGGTCAGTTGGACTGTGGGGCTAGTAAACATGGAGAGTTGTAGTGGTAATATCTTAAACTTATACAGCTCTTTGGAAAGCCAGCCATTCAATACTCCTTTGAGGTTCTTTAGGCCTTGACATTTATTGAGATGTTAAAGGCTCCTGTGGCCCAGCTGTGTCAGGCCATAACAGGTAGGTGTTACCCAGCCTTTGGAGAGTTGACTGTTTTTATTTAGCATACTTCTTTCTACTGAGAAGAAGCAGTATCCTGCTAAGAGTATGAGCAGTTAAGGAAGGTAAATTCAAGCAGGAGCTTCTCAGAAATAGCTAATATATTGCAATTACCTTATCAGTAACAGAAGGCAGGGTGAGTATTGATAGTACTTAGGATGGTGTATCTGGCATTTTGTATTAGACTGCACGTAGAATACTGTGTCTAATTTTTGGGTTCCCCAGTTCAAGGAAGATTTCAGCCACCTGGAACAAATCTAGTGAAAGGCCACCAAGATGGTCATGGACTAGGGCTTGTTCAGCTTCTTCCAAGAAGGTCATGATGGAACACTCTAATAGTGTATTATGGTTGTTAGTAACAGGCCATTAAGCTTAGTGCTGAGTCTGCAAGGCCTTGAGACTGAGCATTATCATACTTCCCTTTCTGGGCTTTCTTTGGCCTGCCTCTATCTTTGTTTCACTTAGTTTTGCTATAAAAATTTCTATAACTGGCCAGATGTCTGTGGCTAATTTCTTTTACTTCAGTTTACCTTTGTGTGGTGCAACCATAGCTTTATCTATGTAAGAGTAATAAGCAGGTATTTTATGTGCAATAAGATATTTATGACCAGAATAAGGATGTGGAGAGAAATCCAGGCATGTTATATGATAGCAGGCCTTTAGAATTGGAAAGAAAGGGTGTAGAATAGTGGAGTACAGATTAATGATGGTGTACATATGTGGAACTGGAGACCCCATAGTCCTGTATTGGTGAGTGATTACTCACCAGCAGTCAAATATGGGGTGTTTTTTCTGTGGTTTGGTTTTTTGTAGGCTTTTCTGATTTTGTGGTTGGTTGGTTGGTTGGTTGGTTGGTTTTTTGTTCAGCTTGGTTTTGTTGTTGAAGGCAGAACAAGAACTGGACAAAATTGTGTTTAGGAAGTAACAGAACAAAGAAGTCACATCTAACATATGTGAAGGGCGTCATATATCATGTATTTGGATCTGAAGGTCAATAAGGAAAGAAAAGGATGTAAAAGCATGTTAACAAACATAAAAAGAACCTCAAGTGGATCCTAGAGGGAGAAAGAAGAAAGCAACAGCATATTCCTCCCAACAAAGAAATTCAGATGCTGATAGCTTCACGTTATCCTTTTCAGCAGTCTGGAGATGTTGATTTTGAGATGCAGAGTAACAGCAGAAGGGCGAAAATAACCCCAAAAAAGGAGAGAAACTGAGAAATGTGTGTTACAATTTTAACTCTATTACTACAACATCTGTATAGAAGTACACAACCTGCGTTATTATTCTTTTCCTATAGTAATTACATCTAGAATAATAGTCTAATTGGTTTAAGATTTCCATATGCTAATAATAAATTCTTAGCTTTACTTGTATATATGTTATGCTTCCTCTTTACCCATAAACAAGATCTTCGGTGTAACAGAAGATGCAACTTCAGGAGGAGCTAATAGCAGCCTTCCAGTGAATGTGGAGAGGTTGTCAGGAAAGTGATCTGCTTATTACAGTTGTGGATGCTGGGAGGATTAGAGACAATGGCATAATTTGAAACTAGAGGTTTTGATTAAACGTGGTGGAACCCCTCTGTGAGGACAGTGAACAGGCTGTCCAAAGAGCTTATCTTTGGAAGTTTCCAACTGGATAAAGCCGGAGCAATGTGGCCTTGGATCTGATCCTTGTGGATGTAGGAGGCTAATCTTGGGGACCTCCTGGGGTCCCTTTCAATGTAAATTACACTATGACTGTGTTTACGGTATGCTATGACTCTATTTACAGTAATTTCTAAGTGAAGCCTGAGTTTACTTCGCTGTAGCTTCTGTTCCTTAGTGAAGCTGCTTTAAGGAAACTGATAGGAGTTACCCAGGTTGCCAAACAGGACTTTGCTATTGACCAATGATTGATTTCTTTAAGGTCTGGCTTCTCTAAATATACAGTCTGCACATAAGTTTCTTAATTTTTGTCTTTTAATTGAATGTAAAATGTAAAGAGCAGTTCTGATACTGTAGCCCACTGCTGGTGTGGGCAGCAACTCTCATTTGGAAAATCCTGGAATTTTAACAACTGCCACTTCCTAAGTTCTGCATGCTGCATTCCAGTAGTATGTGGGTTGTTAAATGTATTTTCTGTAGAGCAAATAATTTACCTGAGTGGGATTAGGTTGGGTAGAACATATTTGGGGTAGAATGTACTCTGTATCATTAACTTTGCACTCTGTTGTCAGTACTGGAACATGAGAGTAATCATTTGAAATTAAAAAGGATTGTTTTCTCAAGTGCTGGCACTCAGTGTCAAGGCATGAGCTGGATACTTTAAGAGACTCAATACCCTTAAGCAGTATGAAGCAAGGGAGTGTATTAAGAGTGATAGTCATGGAGGGGTGTTCTTTGAGGGTTTTTTTTTCTTTGTAGCAAGCTTTAGAAAAAGATTTAATTGAATTTCCTTGTGTGTTTGATCATGACAACAGCTGATGTCTGATTCCTGAAAGCTAGCTGCAGACTCTGCTCTACTAAAACTCTTTATATGCCATTTTGAGCTTCTGTCTTTCAACACATTTGTAATCCCCTGGCAACAGAAGAAACACTCAGCCGTAAGGAGGGTGGGAAAAGAGCTGTCAGAGCCTGGAAAACACCAGGAACCTCTGGTCCATGAGGAGGAATACTGTGTGAGACACAATGTTGCTTTCTGATGGTTAGCCTTCCACTTCTGCCAAATGTGGCACCAGGTTTGAGTGAAGCACAGTGTTTTCACCTGTCGCTGTTATGTCCGAGACACATAAAGAAAACGACACAGAGTCCAGGCTCATGAACAAGTGGAAGCCGAAGCTGAAGCGCTTTAATAATTTTCTAACTACTTTTATAGGATAGATTGCAAAAGTGTGTTGAATGGCAATAGGTAATTGGTTCCTTGGCCATCCACCCCTTGAGAGGATTGGCCAAGTCCTAAGATACCTATTCCAAAATATTTTCAAAGTCAAAGCCATAACAATCTTGCAAAACAGCTTGCAGGCGCAAGAAGTTTATGAAACTGTGACCTTGTTTAAAATAGTTTACATAGGAAAGACAGTCTTCTCACAGAATATTGAGAAAAGGCTGACGAACTTCTCTGTTTCTAGCTTTTTAGCACCTACATTCACCTATGTTGCAGAAAACCATCATGCAGTAAGTAATTTTCTGAAATTATTTTTAAGGAACATTAAAGTTTCAAAATAGGTCAATTGGGTAATTAGTTGTTATTCATACAAATGCTTGCAAGCAACATCCCTGACTTAATTGAATGTGCATAAATTATTGTGGATTCTGCACAAGTATGTTTGGTTTTCGTAAATGTATACAATTTTGCTATATGAGAGCTATGGTTTTTGAGTACTATTCTGGAGAAATTACAGTAGGTCAGTGCAGAAACCCATGATCACGAAAAAGGAGAAAGGAAAGAAAGTCATTGGTGAAAAAACTTGCTGGAAGTCTCAGGTTTGTGTCCTAAATCTCACATTACTATTCAAGTAAAAACTTTTTATTTCCTCAGTCTTCCTGAGGCAGATTTTTTTTTGTTACTAAATCTCTGTCAGCTTGTTCTGCAGAAAATACAAGGCTGGATAGGGTAATAAATTACACTGCAGATGAGTAACTTTGTCAACTTGTTAAAGACCATGTTAGAGAAGATTCATAAATACAGCTTAATGCTAAGTGAGCATTGGAATGGAAGCAATGAATCCAGGTTATTTTCTGGCATGAGTATATATGTATGATGACCAAAAGACATCGAGTCTTTGGGGAAGTTGGATTTATGATTCAGTGGGTTGAAGGAAGGGGCAGTAGAGTAGAACATTAGAAGCAGGGAGTGATCTGCCTTTGTAAATGGCATAAACATGATCACAATGCCTTGTTTCACTGTGGCTGCTTCAGGAAAGAAATTCAAAATATCTTCACTTTAGGGCAGGGAGGGGGATATTTCAACAGCTGTAAAATGTGCCACTAAATCAAACAGAAAATTTTATCAGAAACTCAAGATGATTTGGACTTTGGGCTTTATTGAAAGATGTTTTTTGAGTAGTTTGTTCGCTCTCCTTCAAGACTGCAGACAAACATGACAAACATGCAATTGTCAGATACCCCACCTGGCACGCAAGAATATTTGCCTTGAGTGCAACAGTGTAAGTGGTGTCTACTTCTTCCCTTTGTAATTCTTCCTGGTGGTATATCTGCCAATGGGTAACTTGCTTCCAGTATTTTTCAAAGTGAAATTGCTGTGTGAAAGCTCAACTCCTGAAAGTAGCCATGTGCAACCAGTTTTGAGGCCGTTGGCTGAAAGCTGTAGCGGAGGAGTCCGAGCTGATGTGCACAAGCAATTTGAGCACCGGTGGCTTGGCAGCTCTTGTGGGGCTGTTTTCAGATAGGGCAGTTCTAGTGAAGCCGCTGCTGCCTGCCTGGCCAGGTGTTTCTCGTTCAAGAAACAATGGACTTTTTGTACCGATTAATGGTATGGCACTTACAGCAAAATTATTGCTCGTATCCCACATGTGCTTTAGAAGCTTACTATGACAAATTACAACTTCTCCCAAGAATGGTGCTAGTGCAATATTTTTTCTGGCTGCAGTTAGCACAAGGACACTAACACTCGATTTCATGTAGTCTTCCCTGATTGGGGGAAAAGACTGATCTGTGACTAGAAAAAGCAGATCATATACAGCATATATATTTAAAAGGAAAAAACCAGACTTTTATTTCATGCTTTGCTCTTGAAGACTTCCCAGTCATCAAAAATTGAGAGTAGCTATTTTTCCTGTAATAAAGCTCTCCCCCTGGAAATATTATAATGGACTATGAAGGCAAACTGGTTTTCCACTACTGAAGTAAACTGAAATGTTTGAATAAATGCTGTCTTCATCTGAGAAAGACTAGATGAATTTCAAACACAAAGCAGTTATTTTCAATTTTGAATCAGGATTAGTTAATTATTAAAATGATTTTTGATTTTTATTTCCATTGCAAACTTCTGCAATATTTTATCAAATATTCCTGATCAAAGACAGGAAGTTGAAGATAGCAAAGTATGATGGCCAAACTTGAGATGAAATGTAAGCTGAGTACCATTTTAGCATTTTGTAGATTTCTCTTCTAGCTCTGCTCCTGGTAAAGGATATGCTGTGAAGAGTTCTGCAGTTTAGCTTAGCAACCAAAGTCTGGAAGTGGGAATGAACTATTGTAACAGCATGGGGTATATGATCTTTAACAAAAACCTTCACTTTAGGCTAACGTCCCTTTACCGCTTAACAATGAAGAGTTTTTAATTTTAGAGCATTAATATTACAGAGTGTACTCTTGGGTTTCCTGTCACTGTGTTGCCTGTTTCAGCTAGCACAATCTGTTCACAGCAGCTTGTGCTCTTCCAGAGGCAGATAAGAGTACAGAGGGGAAAAAATATGTTTATAAATTGTATCTTGAAAACACTTTAGAGTTGAATGCCCAGAAGCCTGAAGACATACAATCCCAAATATTATATTATGGTCTATTTAGCCAGTGTTACAGTGAAAGGGAAGACTTCTGTGGGAGGCGCGGGAACTGGATAGAGTCCTCATAAAGAATATTTTCACTCACGGGTGACCTGAATTGCAAAGTCACAGGGCAGGACTGTTCCTGAGGTGACTATTTTGTGTCATTTACTGAAAGTGAAGGCAGAGCTCTTTGTGGACTGCCACACACTAAAGTTTTGACTACTGGGCAGAGACAGCCTGGGTAGTTCCTCAGGTCCTGTTCTCTTCAAAAAGTGATGCATAAAGAGGTCCACTGTAATGTACCATAAAGTGACTCATCACTCATGACAAGTTTGTTGATGCCTGGTTAATAGTAATAACCATTAGTTATTACTATAAAATTAGAAAGCATTTAAATTCTGAAGGATTATTGCCCCTTTGTTTTTCTCTGTTCCTGCTCATGAACTTCCACTTTGAATAAATTCTTCATTTTATCACACCTTACGTATTTATATGGTGTATTAGTTCCATTTGCTGCAGTCCCTTTTCAAAGGGCATAATGATGATAACTTAGGAGGTAGAAACTAAGTTGCATTCATTCCTGTAAGTTTTTAAGATAACCCATTTGCTGGGCTGTCTTAATGTAAGTATGTCTCAGCTAATACTGTTCTTTGAAGTCCCTGGATATTTTTGGCCCAGCTTCTTGGGAATGGCAGCAGATGGCCACAGCAGAACAACAGATGTCTTTTTCAGATGTTAAAGTAGGGCTGAATTAAAGTGGGAGTTTGACAAAAGTACAACAAATGTGATCTGAACCCCAGCCCTGAGAGGAGGGGCTGGCAGAGTGGGCTGTCACAGACCAAGTGGTCCAGCCTGCATGAAAGTATATCTAACCCTTGGACTCTCGGCATGGCCTTTGTCAAATACCAAAGACGTGATGCTGGAGCTGCAGTGCCTGGGGAGCAAAGAGAACGAAAGGCAGTGCCTCAAAGCCTAGCCCATTCAAACCTGGGAACTGTGCTTCTGAAGCAGGGCCTGGCTCCGCTTTTGATCTCTTGGCTTGTCTTTCCAGTCCCCTGAGCTCAGGGGAGCAGGGAGGTAAGGTTGCTCCTGAGCATGCTGAACAACTGCCACAGCTCAGCAGCATCTCATAAGAACCCTTCTCCAAATGCCTTCACTGGCTTTTTGCCACAAGCTTGTAATAACACAGCTGTACTTGATTAGGTTCTGGAAAAAATGTGTCTGTAGTTTACTATTGCCTTTGGTTTCTTTATAAAACAATATACATATTTATGCATACTTCTATTCTTAACTTATTACCGAGACTGAAAATTAAATCTGTGGAAAAACCAACATGGTATTGTAGAAAGTCATTCAGTATTAAAAAGAACTGATTTGTCAAGTTCAGGGAGGCGCAAAGCACCGTTTAGCTGTGGCAGGGAGCCATGGTAACCATCCACTTGGGCAAGCACATTCAAAAATTATACTTTCTGCAAGTGGACTGAGCCACAAGATTTGACCAATTTCCTTTTAGTGGATTAGCAGGCAGGCTATTGTTACAATTCTAGGTGCTTTTTTAGCTCTAGCATTGAACAAGCACAGCAAAAGGTGAGTTTCCTGAGGGGTTTCTCTTGGTGTGGGAGGACTAAGACTGCAGTCTTTGGATGTGAATGAAATTGTTTGGTTTGCTTGCCTGGAAGGAGCTAGTGGCTCGCTGGCCAAACAGGCTGAGATGGTGCTCCAGCTTACACCTGTCAAAATGTTTACATGCTCTTTTTCGTGTCATTTACCCCACACTTTATCTTCAGATGTGAACAAAGCTAAGAGAAAAGGCAACTTGCTCAAAAAAGTGGTACTTGCATTATAAAGAAAAAAGAGAAGGAGCACGCACTTGTCATGAAAGAACACCTAAGGTGAAATTTCTTGTTCTAGGCAACAGCAACCCATGAGGCTACAGAGCTAACTTGCATCAGACATCAACACTGCATTCAGTTTCCAAGAATTAAAAGCTGGTAACTCCTGAAGCTGCTAATCAGGCTGGAGAGACAAGGATTTTGCAGAATCTTTGCTGGTCTCTTTTTGGTCTTGAAATTGATTTGGGATTAATTTAAAACAGAAACAGAATCACAGAATATGCTGAGTTGGAAGGGACCCAAGAGGATCATCAAGTCTGACTCCTGGCCCTGCACTGGACCATCCGTTGCAAGGATCTCTGAAGAAGTAAAGACATCCTGCATGGGGCAGATGTACAACTGTAGTAAGCTTTACTTTCTTACTTATCTGACCAGGCTGTAGAAGATTGATTTCCATCTTTTCTGTCAGGGAACTGAAAGTTTCACAATAAAATTGGGCCATGAAGGAGAAATATAGTAGGTTTTCTGACAGGTTCCCAACAGGACGGTCTTATAAGTACTGCAAACCTGTCCAATGGAGAAACAAAGACGTGCTGGGTGGGGAAGGGCTCCCACAAGAAGGCAGTTAGACTGTCAGAAGTTTTGCCAGGGAACACTTCATTGCTTCTTTAGAGGCAGAAGCAGCATTCCTCTTCTAGGCGGGGAAGGGCTTCCATCAGCGCTGCCAGGCCGAGTCTGATCAAATATCCCTTTGAGCCATTATCCTGTCTCAGACAACAGCCAGTGTGGGATGATTAGGACACAAACATAAGAAACAAGCCATAAAGAAACTGTTCTTTGAGAACTTCTTAACATCCACAGTTCAGGGACATCCTGAGCCAGAGGTGGTTTTGAAACTGTTACACTTGCTTGGTAGCCATCAGCAGACGTAGCCTCTTTGTTTGTTCACAATCTCTTTTGGAAGCAAGAGAAGACTAAGGTGGCAGAAAACACGGCATTTTTTACAGCCAATAGAAGCTAAGATACGTGGAGAGGAGTCTGAGATTCACTGGTCAAGAGACTACTGGAGGAGGAACAAGGGTCAAGGAGAAACTATGATGGTCTTTGGATCCAAAATTTGCAGAGAAACTGTGTAGTGTGGGTGTGATTGTAGACTTTAAAAGTAGCTGACTTGTTGCTAAAGATCTTGGGTTTTTTCTTATTTCAAGCAATGAATAGGTGAAGGGGAGCTAAGAGAAAGAGTGGTACTGGAGGAACCAGTATGTGGTGAGTAGGTGTCAGTGACACTTTTCAAAGCCTCCACTTTTTATTTGGGTCAAAACAACAAACTGCAACATGAGCAGTGTTAGGAGCAGAGTTCCTGCCCAACCATCACACTTCTTAGCTGGCTGGCTTGCTGGCATATGCTGCTTGCTGAGGCGTAAGCAGAACCAATACAGGAGTTTTGCTGGTGTGGGGCAACAAGCATCATTCCTCTGGCAGGTACGTGTGTTCACAATCTCCTCTGCTGCTAGGATTCAGCTGTCTGAGCCGTGCTGCCCTGAGAAAAGACTGGGAGAAATTGCTATAGTGTCTGTCAGATGCTGTCCACATGACTTTGCCATCTTAATTTGATGACCACATCACTCTGCTTGGGACTTGTCCTAAGGTCTTATTTGGTTGACAGTATATAATCCACTCTCTTTCTCTTTTGATCCCATTTCTGGGATATACTTTTCTAATTACATCAGACATTGGCTATATGCCTTCATTTTTAAGGCTGTCTGCTATTTATCGCCACCCTACTAATTATCTTTCATTGTTAATGAGGTACCGACTCCTGCCTCTGATCTCTATGGCTGACTTAAATATCTTTCAGACGAATTCCTCCATGCTTCCTTACCATGCTGCTTCTCCAGTTTTGAGGCACTTTATGTAAACACTCTCAAGGGTATAGATTCATCCTTCTGTTTCTCAACAGAGCCCCAGCTCCCCACCCTGGCACCTCCAGGCACATTATCTTCCTTTCATGTTCACTTCCCAGCCTGTCAGGCTCAGCCTTCTCCCTCAGCTCTTCCTTGGCGCAGTGCACCAGAGCCATCCAGCATGAGAGAGCAGCAGAGATTTTTTTTTCCCCATTGTGTTGTTAAGCTCGCATTTAGTGGCAAGTGCCAGTGCAGCACCAGCTCCTGCAGTCTTATTTTGGGCTGCAAGTCAGTGACAGAATTTTCCAACAGGCTGTTGAAAGGGAAATCATGTTCCAGGCTGGGATCAGGCTACAGACTCACTGCCATTTGGTTTTTCATCTTGCCAGTTGGCAAAGCAATACTGCTGAGCTGCCACTTCAGTTTGTTAATACCTGGTGCAGCTTTCCTTTCCTTTGCTTTAGTTTTCTGTTTTAAGATAAGGTCAGAAGAAGAGATTTTGCTAGGTGAATTTTGTAGATTTGCTAGGTGAATGTTCCTCAAGTGCAGAAGAGAAGGTAACATAGAGCGAAAAAAGCACAGATCTGTTTTAAGGAGCAGATATGGGAGGAAAAGCAGAAAATTTAATCCTCTGTGACAAACCATGGTGAGTAAAGCAGAGAGGAAATTTTTTCAAACCTATTAATAATTTTCTGATCTTTTAGAATTTATGGAGCCACCATCACTATATGTAAAGGACTGAAAGATTAAAGAAAGCAGGTTTTCCAACTCAGATGTCCGGCTTTTTGCTAGAAGCTCATGTTCCCTTTCTGTGCTCACTGTACATTCCCTATGACATCAGAGGGCCTTGAGACAAGATGCCAAACAGGCTTTAGGCATGCTCTGTGGAGTTTAAGGGGTACGTCTTGTGGCGGCTGGTGAACATACATTGTGTTAGGGTGACCAAAAAGGCTTCTCCCAGGATGCATTTTTCTGTTATGTTCATCGATCCCAGTTTGAATTCCCCGGTTGGCTGTTAGCCTCTACCCCTTGTCACTCCCCCAGAGCTTCCCCGTTAGTCCCCATTCCCTAGTCCCGCCCTTTCCCCGCCCCCGGGTAAAACTGTGAGCTTCCGGGCTATGTTCCTATTTGCCTCTGCAACCTTCGACAGTGTAGAAGCAGTAAATGCTGCTGCCGGAACGCACGCAAAATACCCTCCTCGACTCTTTGCTACCGACTATAATACTGAACCCACCCGTGCGTCTGTGGGGGCAGGCAGGACCCCGCAAAGCCGGGACAGGGACGGTATTAACGTCTCAAAGGAGAGAATGTGAAATTACTGTCACCCATCACTGACAACTTAAAGCAGCTCAGTTCTGTGCAAATGCAGCAGGGTAAGAAAATCACAGAATCACTTAGTTTGGAAAAGACTTCTAAGATGGAGTCCAGCTGTTAACCCAGCACTGACGTGTTCACCACTAAACCATGTCCCTATATGCCACATCCACATGTTTTTTGAATGCTGCCAGGGATGGTTATTTCACCACTTCCTGAGGTATGCTGTTCCAATGCTGACCACCCTTCAATGAAGAAACTTCCACTACTAGCCTGACCTCCCTTGGCACAACTTGGAGTAATTTCCACTGTTCTATCACTTGTTACCTCCTTTCAGGAAGTTTTAGAGAGTGATAAAGTCACTCCTGATCCTCCTTTACTCCAGGCTAAACACTCCCAGCTGCCTCAGCCACTCCTCATCGGACTTCCTCTCTAGACCCTTCCCCAGCTCTGTTGCCCATGTCTGGACGTGCAGAACCTCAGTGTCCTTCTTGTAGTGAGGGGCCCAAAACTGAACACAGCACTCAAGGTGTGGTCCCACCAGTGCCAAGTACAGGGGGGCAATCACTGCCCTGGCCCTGCTGGCCACACTATTGCTGATACAGGCCAGATGCCATTGGCTTCCTTGGCTACCTGGACACACACTGGATCATGTTCAGCTGCTGTTGACCAGCACTCCCAGGTCCTTTTCTGCTGGGCAGCTTTCCAGCCCCCTTCCCCCAGCCTGTAGAGCTGCCTGGGGTTGTTGTGACCCAAGTGCAGGACCTGGCACTTTGCCTTATTGAACCTCACACAATTGGCCTCAGCCCACCAATCCAGCCTGTCCAGATCCCCCTGCAGAGCCTTCCTGCCATCCAGCAGATCAACACTCCCACCCAACTTGGTATTGCCTGCAAAGTGACTGAGGGGACACACGATCCCCTCATTCAGGTCATTGATAAAGATATTAAACAGGACTGGCCTCCCCAAATGTTCACGAGTGCTATTTTTCAGTGTTACTATTCTTTTAATGTGTTTGAAAAGGAAACTAAACTATAAGTCTTAATGCTACTTATGTGTTCCAGATGAAAAGTTTATATCCATACACTGCGTTTTCAGAATATTTATTTTCTCATCTACCATAAAGAGAGTAATTGTGTTACATTCCACACATATTCTCCTTCCTTTCTTCAAACCTGAGATTTTTGTAAGGATGTAAGGATGTTTGAAAAGTTAATTTTTTGAGGAAAAATGGGATAAATAAATATTTTCTTTTTTTTGTTGTTCTTAGTTTTTAAATAATCTTGTCCTCTCTCCATATCACACATTTTTCCACTTTAAAATTATGTGCAGCAGCACACATTCTCTTTTCCTCTTAGGAGTAAATAAGTACAGAGATGAACTGATTAGAATGTTCTGTTTTTCCCTAAATCTCAGGAAGTTTTTAAAGGGAATACAAGAAAGTAAAATCTCTAGATCTTATGATGAAGAAGAACTGGTAGTGTAAACCAGGTGAGTTTGTTTTTCAAATACCACTCCAATAGGTAATGAACATACAGGTTAATTTCGAAGATACTGATCTCTTGTCTGCTAGTGACAATCCAGTTTGAAACAAACAAATATTTCCAGTGTTGCTAACATTTTACCAGCACAACCAAGCCCACAGAGGAAGTCTTGTAAAAAGTGTCAGATCAGTATCACAGTTGGGGCACGATGACTTGATCCCTTTACTCTGTTCAACACTCAAGAATTTTTACTGAGGTATTTATCATCTGAATCAACAAAGCAAATGTCTTGTGTGAATGTATTTTATGTGACTCCAATGTATGAGTTGTTTGACTGCTCTTATTAAAAGTATTCATTCCAGTACTTCCTTAAAAGTATTCATTCCAGTACTTCCTTGCATTAATCATAGGACTTGAATGAAAACTTCTGTCTCAAAACATTGCTTCTTTTGCGTTTGTGCCCACTTCCATTTCCAACATCCTGAATAGGCATCTGTAGTGGGTTGACCCTGAATTGATAAGCAACCTTTTAAACCAATAGCGCTTCTCTAAATTTCCATATTTAAACCGCGCGGGCAGGCGGAGTTTGGCCTTCTTTTCTAGCTCGCCTGCCGGAAGGTGGGGGGGTGGCCCCGGCCTCCAGGCCCCGCCGGGCCGGGGTCTCTGCCCCCCC
>VZTI01003934.1:144720-201102 GCA_013397865.1 Struthidea cinerea | reverse complement strand
AGGGAGAGAGCACAGGTCCCTCTCCACCGTGGAGCCAAGCAGTATCATGGCAAGTTCGGAGCCCAAAGAAAAAGTGAGTTCTGTGAGTCACGTCATGTGAGACGGAGCTAAGATGGCTTCGGAAGAGAAGAAAAGGCGGTGCTGCGTTATCACGCGCGCAGTTTAAAATATCTCTGTCATGCCGTGGTAAAGAACTGTAATATCGAACTGTACATTTCTTTAAACCATTTATAGTACATGGAAAGATGAACATTCATGTGTAGCCCGTGAAGGCTGTAAAGTGTCCATGCCGGGCTGCTTAAAAGCAAAGTGAGAAAAAGCTTTTAAGAGACTGGGGGCAAAGACAAAACCTTCGTGTTTAAGGCAACATAATTCATCCTTAATAACCCCATGTGATGATCTATGGCTTGCAGTGTAAAAACCTGTAAAATTCATAGAAGAAATGTACCATACCACAGCAAGCTTTTCTTTTTTTTCCCCTTCTGTCTTCTAAATCTGTTAATAAACTGAGTAATAGTCTGTAAGTTGTGCCTGCTTCTGCGTTCTCCTAATTTTTATCTCACCAAAAAGTAAGTACGTATTAAAATCTAAAGTTAAACCACTACAGCATCTCTTTGTGGGCAGAGGACATTGTCTTAATGCAGCAACTGTTGCATTCTGTGGCCTTGGAAGACAGTGCTGTCCATTCAAACTCCAGGTGCTATTTTTCATTATGAAACAGTTAAGTAATCTTGCAATTGTTATGATTAGAGCTCAGAGATTGCTCCTATAATGAAGAAAAGCAGTTCATTGCCCATTGTATCGCCAGACTTCATAGAGTGGTGGTTTGAAAGCACTCATACCAACAGAATTTGTAATTTACCTATTTTTGACTGTTTTATTACACTGAAGCCAAGACTCCCTTTGGATTACCCAGTCAACACTTGGCTTCAGTCTTTGTATGATCACAAAATCATGAAGTGGTTGAGGCTAGAAGAAATGTCTAACCCCCATGCTCAAGCAGTGTCACTTGTTGCCCAAGACCACGTTCAGGTGGCTTTATTTTTATATATTATTTTTTGATATGGAGATTCCACAACCTTTCTTCGACAGCCTCTTCCAGTGCTCAGTAAAAGGTTTCATGGTGCTTTTTTCCTCATTCCTTACCCAGGACTATGGAGTATATCCTTAGGCTCTCAGTTGGCTCATCATCCATCCCCAGGCAAAGCTCCATGCACACAAGCTGTTCTGTCACAAAGGGCAACTCCTTCTCTTCACCTTCTAAACCTGTCCTTCCTAAGAGCTTGCATCCTTATCTTGGAGCACTCCAGCCGTGACAGCCATTCCACGTCTCTGTGATCCCAAAATGATCAGGACCTGTGATGGCAGGCAGATCTCTAGCTCCTCATGGTTATTCCCCATGCTGCATGCATGAGTGTGCAGGCACTCCTGAGGGGCACACTGGTGTCCTCCTGTGTTTTCCCATCACAGTGCCCCATAGGCACTCCTTGCTTCCATGCAATTTCTTGTAGGCAATTAAGATGACCTTGCTTAACTCTATTTTGCTGATTTTGTGTTCCTCTTCACACACATTATCCTGGGTCCTTTGCTTGTAATTGTGTCCATCATGTCCTCACGGGACTGCTGGTAACTCTCTTCTTTCCCCATCATGATGCACATAACTTTCTGTTCCATCTAGATTAGTTCTGCAGAATTGCTTGTGCCTCCTGGAAAAACATGAACAAAACCAAGTCAGGCTTTTTTTAAAGAATGTATGATAGGGACAGAAAATTCTAATCTGTCCTCAAATATTTATGCTCACTGGAGTTGCTGTTTCTTTTCATGCTGTACAGAAAAAACTCCACAATGTGTGCACTGGAGCTGAGTAAAGGTAGCTAGGAGGAATTGTCCTTTATCTTTGACAAAAACAAATGTTACAAAAGTCTCTTTCAAAAACCTGAACACACAATAAGCTTTCAGAGAAGAGAAATGGCTCACTATGTTCACATGTTTATTCATATTTCTCAGTAAACTCAAAGGTCATACAGTTCTCAAGTGGTCAAACAATGGGTATACCACAATGGCTGTTTCATCATATCTGTCCCTCTCTCTCTCCAAGCCTGAACACGCTTTCAGCTTTACTTCATGGCCTAAATGAAGACATTAAGTGCATTAGGGTTAGGACTGAACAGTTCTGACGCACAGAATGTGACTTTCACAGAAAACTGAGGAATGAAGAAAACTATGACTGTCCTCCACAGAAACCAATCCTTTTGGATTAAAAAAAGTCAATTGTCCAGGCTCATGATAATAGAATTAAAATGGTGCATTTGGTGCAGAATGAAGGAAAATGAGACTACAGAAAGATTTAAATTTCACTCAAGAGAAGCTGAAATCTCAGCATTTTAATGCTATGACAACCTAGTTAATGTTTTGGTCTGCAATACCTTAGCCTTTGTTTACTCTGGACGAACATGGTGCTGGTGGACGGTGCTCATCTTGCAACCCTGCAGAGGAAAGTGCTTTGTCTATTCAGGGAGCACATACTGTGCTCACACAGTTACTTCATCACCCTACCACCATTGCACTGCTGCGAGGCCCTCCTGCCTGCCCTGCCAAGAGGAAACCTTGGGAAAAGAGGTGCAGAGACACAGGAGTGTCCAGCTGGGGAAGCTGATGGTGTTTTATTGAGGTCTCCTCTGGATTCCAAGTCCCCAACTGACTTCATTCTAGCTACTGTGGAAGAGTCTTCCTTGGTACCAGGAGCATCATCTTCACTAGCAGCCAAACACAGGCAGTTATGCCAGGAGCAGGGTAGGAAAAAGAGTGTGTCAAGAAGCTGCGTAATGGCTTGTGTATATGAGACAAGGAAACCAAACCCCCAGGTACCTGAAACGCTGCAAAAGTGTGGCAGGCAAATTGGAATGTGCATGAGTCATGTTTAACCCTGAGCACCATGAGGAAGGGAAGTAAAGCAGCTTTAAAAAAGGTTGCTGATTCAGAGGCTAGATATCTGTCAAAAAGACAAGGTAAGTTAAGAAAAGTCAGTTGGGTACCAAAGAACACAGAGTTCCAGAAAGGAATAAATAAAGCCCTTACAATAAACATGAGTAAAAAGATGTTGGAGAAAGGCTATCTAGTGCAAGGCCATTTTGCAATAAGATGTCAATATCCACAACTGAGGAAAATATAGTTAGAATTGCCCAATTTATACTTAGTAAACAACAATCAAATGCACCAGGAAGCAAAATAAAACCACTAAGGTTCCAAGTGTTGGAAGGCAAAAAGCTTAAACTATCCTGGATGGTATTAAATAAACACCTGAAACAGCAACAGTGCAAACAAGCACAGAAGAATGAAGGTTAAAAGATCCAAGGAGTCTGGAAAAGGCAATCAGCACGCACTGACAGGGAGCAGCACGCAGGACTGCGCAAGGAAGCAACAGAGGCTGAAGTGACTCCCAGCATTTCTGAAGTGACAGTACAACTGTCATAAGCAAAACTATTTCACAAAGCCCAAGCACAAGGACTGAAAAGGCTTACCAAGAAACTTAGTAAATGGATTTTGTGCAACACAAAATAATTATTTTGAAAACATTAAAGGAAGAGCTATGTCAAGAGCCTGGAACAACTACTTATAGGCTGAAATCTTAATACATATTTATCAGGCTGTGAGGTATTAATGTACATTAAGAAAAAAATTGACAAAAATGTATTCTCATTAAATGCGACTGAGAATATATTGCACAGAAATAATTTGCCAGGCATACGTAATTTAGGTGTAAAGATAAAATCTTGGAAATAAATAGCTTACAATTGTTTTAGAAAAGAAAATACTTCTTCAATGCTTGTAAATGTGCCAGGGCTTGTTAGGAGAATGTGTACATTAGGTAGACATATATTCACAAAGAGGATAATCAATGTAGAAATGTTTTAAAATGTGTGAGAAGGAAATTGCTGTAAGACAAGATGTAGCTGCACTGCCAAAAACCTCCAACACACCTACAAATGTTTCTTTAGTGCTCCAGCAGAAATGTAGAGAGGAATGTCATAAATAGAACAGCAAAGAAAACTCTATTAAATGGCTTAATTCTGTGGTAATTATGGAAAATGAGTGTCTAAAAGTTTGCTTAGGTTTAGCTCCAGGGACTAATGCAACCTAAAAATGGCTAAAATTGTATACTGTTAGCCTCAAAGGAATGTAGATTTAGAAATATATCAAAGAAAGGGAAATGTGAAAAAAAGCCCCAGAAATACCCAAGAAAAGTTTGCAAAGATAACTGCAGAAACTTTAGATCAGCAGTTGAAAAATGGTCTCAATTTGCTTGCACGTGCTTGAAATTTTCTTCCAGCTTGGATTACTTTCTCAATTCACAGAAACAGTTCAATTCAAGTATAAATATCTAATGTAATTTTTAAAAAAAGCTGTAAGTGATATCTGGTATGTTTGTGATGCCGTGCTAAATGTGATAATTGCGTATAAACAGTACCCAATGTGATTACCGTAAGTTCAAATGTTTTGCAGAAGGATAAAACTGTACCCATTTTCTACTGAGTGTAGAGTATCCACAATCCAATATTCCCATAAAAGAAAAAATACAAACATTTACAACTAGAGAGTTAGGCCCAAACTCTTAATTGGCATAGCTAAAAATATTTGAAATTAGTTTTCAATAAAAATTTGAGAACTGAACTTCTTTACAGTACAATGGCCAATATTCAAAATGTGAATATTGTGATCTGTTACTCTCACAAGCAAAAAATAAAACCGAAAATGTTCTAGAAAAATCAGACTTGAGACAGTGGCAAACAAGCTGGAAAGACTAGAGGCTTTTCTAAATTTTCATCAGGTAGGTGCAAAGTTATTATTGAACAATATCAGGTATATAAAAGCAACAGTGAACATTTGAATTCTTGAATAGAAAGGGGAAGAGGGAAAAAGAGGAGTTTAGTTTTTAAGTTAAAATACAGAACAGGCTGTTAAAATTTAACATCTTTGAGGAACAGGAGTGAGCCAATCACTGTAGAGAGCAAATGCTAGGAGCTGTTTTGGAAATCATGAAATGACATTTGAAAATGCCTTGTGTAATCTTTTTTCTTATGGAAAAGAGGGTTGTAAAGATAATTGTTCCTTTCTGAAAGTGGCATGATCAACCCAGATCAGCTGCGGATGTGTGGAAGTGCAAGATGTACCAGATTTCTTTTCATTCTTCATTCTGTCCTGAGCGCCATGTTTATCCCCTACAGTCTTTTAACTCTGGTAAAAATACACCCTTCTTAGAAGTTTTTGATTCAGAGCAGAAGTTTTGGTGTGATAGATTAAAAAGTGCAATGTTTTATACAGAAAATAAATCAGGAAAACTAGAATTTAAAATTGGGCTGTATTAGTCTAACTGGTGGATTAATTGTAGCAGCTTGGTGCATGTGTTATTTCTGGCTTAGTTACTCACACTCAAAAGTTTTTCAGCAGAATAGTGGGAGTGAGGCACTGAGCAAACAAGACAAGGAACAAAAAATAAAGATTTTGAACTTGAATTGCAAACTGAACATTTCAAAGGGCTGAGGGTCTGTTAGAAGCTGAATGTAAAGAAAATACGCAGTTATGGCACAGCAGTTTGATTATTTCCATTCACTATTTATCTTACTTTCTCCAGCAAATGAGATTAAAGCTCCAACAGCAGATACGAAATTTTATGGCAAAGTTGCTTTTCAAAAATGATTAACTACATGCACACAAGAGGACAAGGACTCATGGGCATTCCATGGGAAACCAAAGCCCTATAAGCCTCATCCATGCAATCATGGCTGCAGCACTGCAAGGACAGGGGGAACTTGCGTGGAGTGCATTGTGGAGCTTGCTGCAGCCCCAGGAGCCGGTGTTCACCAGGGCTTAGAGGGGACAAGTGGTTTGTTCCCAACACAAGTGTGGGGACCTAGTGAGAAAATAGCCCAAAGATTATTTTCAGCTGTAGATTTAGGGAAGCCGTGGCTCCCACAGGTGAGTGAAATCCTCCTGAGGACCAACCAGCTCAATCAAAAGACTGAGTTTGAGGAACTCTACTAAAAATTTTTTTTCACAAAATACAGGAAACAAATGAAAATAATTCAAAGAAAGGATTGCAAAAAAGAAATAGAGGAGTACAAAAAGCAGCAATAGAAGAACCTTAGCACTGATGTTTTGTAAGGCTGTCACAGAGCCCAGGCCCACAGCTCGCTGGAAGCACCAGTGTCACCTTTAGGGCCCCTCCAGACCACAAGTGCCAGCTCTGGGGGTACCACCAGGCCCGGACCTGCCTCAGCCGGAGCCTCCCCACAGCCAGAGGCCCAGGGGCTCACTGTAAGCCCAGCCCAGGGCCCTCAGCCTCTGCCTGCCCTGGCAGGCGCTGGCCTCCACCTCAGCTGTGCCTGTGGAACACCTCGGCTCTGGGCCTCCACCCATGTTTGGGCCAGTGCACCTGGCATGGCCTGTCCCCATGGCCATGATGGAGCTGAGCCCAGCCCTGTGGGTTGGCTTTTTGGCCAGCCCTGGCCCAGGACCATGAACCTGGTCCTGTCAGTCAGACCCAGCTGTTGTCTCTGTCAGTGGGACAGGCCCTGACATCCTGGGGACCCCTTTGGGCCCTGCCCTGCAGGAGCAGCCACCATCCTGCTCTCTGTCCTGGATGCAGGAGCTTCTCCATGCACTCAGTCTTCATTCGAGGAATGCTGCCCTGAGGAAGGGTTGTGGCTTTAGTCTCCAGTCACTAGTGCAAAGCTGTGCTATGAGCAACATGCAAGCAGGTGAGTAGTGCATTTAATGTGATTCTGTGCCAGGCAGGTCACACCTTTGCCTTACGGCTGTGTTTTGTGGTACTTGAACCCCCCAGCTCCCTCATGATCTCAGCTCTGCCTGTGGAAGGTAAAATCACAAAATCACAGAATATGCCGAGTTGGAAGGGACCCACAAGGATCATCAAGTCCAACTCCTGGCCCTGAACAGGGTCATCCCCAAGAGTCACACCATGTGCCCAAATGTATTGTCCAAACACCTCTTGAACTAATTCAGGTTTGGTGCTGTGACCAGTTCTCTGGGGAGCCTGTTCCAGTGCCCAGCCATCCTCTGGGTGAAAAACCTTTTCCAAATGTGGAATCTAAACTTCCCCTGACACAGCTTCAGGCCATTCCCTCGGGTCTTGTCACTGGTCACCACAGAGAAGAGATCAGTGTCTGCCCCTCCTTTTTCCCTCACAAGGAAGCTGCCAACTGCAATGAGGTCTTCCCTCAGTCTCCTCTTCTCCAGGCTGAACAGACCAAGTGACCTCAGCCACTCCTCATACGGCTTCCTCTCAAGGCCCCTCATCCTCCTTGTGGCCCTCCTTTGGATGCTCTCTAACAGCTGAATGTCTTTCGTATATTGCGGCACCCAAAGCTGCACCCAGGACTGCAGGTGAGGCTGCACCAGCGCAGAGCAGAGCTCAAGCCTGTGCTGGTAGTGGGTCTGTCTCTTAACTTCCTTCCTTCCCTTAGCTCTCCTTTGGCCCAGCTTAGGTCAAAAGCCTTGATCAGTAAAATTAGTACATATACTGTATTTTAAAGATGTAGATTTTGTTTTCCTGATTCTTTTTTAACTGATGGGTTACTGGTGGTTCCCAAGACACTACAGATAGCCTGCTTTTCCTGAAATTTTTTATTCCTTCTGTTAACAAGAAATTTCTTGTTTTCTTCCTCAAAAAGTAGCCAATATCCCCTAGATTAATCAGGGAAGCTTTAAATTTAACACTCTAGTGTCTGCAAAAAAATCTCTGTCATTAGTCAGTCTTATACCAGAAGATCCAGCTCGGGTTATTTCTAGAAAACCATGGTGAAATTACTGTCTGATAAGAGTGATCCACAATACAAAGGCCTATTTGGAGTGTAACTGCTTTTCTGATTCACTCTCCTGAAAATACAGTGCTAAGCTCTGCATGATCAGAAAAACACGCAGTAGTCACCATCCATTAGTCAGTTCTTACCCATCTTTGTCCACCAAATCAAATGTTTTATTTACAGTACAAAACATTTTTAAATGATGTATCTGTTTTCTTTATTACACATAATATGGAATTTTATGGAATATCTAGAGCAGGAGAAACCAAAAACCTGCAGTTTCTGAACATGTATCACATTCAGAAGAGCAAGATGCCTGAAATTCTCACTTTTTATCTCCAGGCAGATACCAGAGTTAAGAGTCATGTAGGAGGAAGAAAAACTGGCAGAAGATCTAGATAGGAAGAGTGCCTGGTTCTGTGAGTAAAGACACTAGTCTTGCATTCCTGAGTACAGGAAGACTCTCAGGTAAGTTTCCACAGCTAATACTTTTTCAGGAGGCACTGTGACAGTGTTTTACTATTTTAGGATTTTCCCTGGAGTGTGGGGGGCCGATGTTTAGTGCAGTTTCTCCTCTCATTGTTTCCGTATTTTTCATCTGCCTTCCCAAATCAATATTCAGCCAAATCCTTGCAAAGAGAGTCTGAAATCTTAATCAGACTTCTTGTAATTTTTTTTCTGTTTGGAAACTGTTTAGGTATCTTAAGGAGGTAATCTTAAAGAGAGGGCAGGGATTAAAATCAGCATCGTCTAGCCTGATTTACCTTTATTGTTCTGGAGCTTCCCAAGAATTTAGGCACTTAAATATCTGATGATTGCTCAGATTCTCCACATTAGTTTGTTTCTATTAGCTATATTGCCTCAGATTAGGATAGTATAAAGACTGTGCTTAATATCAGATACAGTGATTAGCATGCTATCATGCTCTGTGGAGTCCAAACAATCACCTTCTGGATTTGAAGCCAAAAGTAACATTTTTCCTCCTTTAGGAGTACCTCTGGCAATAGCTCTTCAGTTTTGCTGAGATTTCTGGCAGGGAAACTTAGAGTACTTCCTGTGAAAACAGCGTGCTAAGGCACCTTTACCAAGAGTACATATGGTAGTTGGAACATCTGGATATCCATGCATGCTTGCAGTAGTGATGTCTAGGAGAAAAATGAAGCAAAAAGGGTTCTCTTCTTGCAGAGGCGCCTAAGTCCTTTGTAGCAGTCCTTGATGTTGGCAGCTACAAGTACTGGTGGAACTCATACTGGGCTATATTCACCACACCACAGCATGTAACCCTGAGTTCAGAATCCTTCTCAGCAGCATGAGTGCAGAGAAGCACTTGTTTTCCAATCCTACGGATTTTGTTGTGAGCTTCAGAGCAGAAGTGATGGACTTCTGAAGAATGCTAAAGTGTTGCTTTAGGTGGGGAAATATTAGAGTTTTGGAAGGCCATCCTTGGATGTCTCCAACTAGGAGATGCGTCTAGAGAGCTAATTCTTTGCCTTCTTATAGTATGTTGTTACTTTTATAAAAATGTAAGCAAAAATAGGATACAGGAAGAAAGAGCCAGCAGTTCTTGAAGACAAGTCTCTCGAATGCTTTCTTGCAAGTTGTGGGCAAAAGCCCAGGCTATACTGTTTTTATTATAAGACACTCAATTATTGGTGTTGGAAGATAACCTTTAAACAAAATCATAAACTTTCTTCTTCCCCAATTACTTGTTGTTTATGTATTAGACCACACAGTGCTTTGCACGCCTTTTCCAGTCTTCTGCAAAGGCTGGAGTCTTTTGTGTGGCAGAGAAAAAAATACTACTTTCGTGAAACTTTTGTTAACAGGAAGAGGAAGCATTCTCTGTGCTTCTTTGAAGGGATTATTGCAGTCCTTTATCCCTAAAATATTCTGGCTTCTATGGCAGTTTTGAGATGATAGCCCAAAATATATCATATATCATCCATATCTATGGTATGCCTTTTCCTTAAGAGTGGCCTTCCCAGAGCCTCTCCATTTCTCCTCAGAAAGCTTCCTCTTCGTGCCATTGCCAGATTCCATCAGGAGCACTGCCTGTGGACAGCTGGCCTAGTGCTTCAAGAAATACCTGCTTTCTTCCTGCACAGAAGTCCCTCTCCATATCTCCAGTGGGGATGTGGCAGTGCATATAGCTAAAGTCCCTGTAAGTCATCTTGATTAGCTTCCTGGCAATCCAGTCCTTTGAGGTGCAGCGTACAGTCCAAAGTAGTCTTCCTGTTAGACTGCAGCTGACTTAGGCAGCCCTGCTGTGTCACAGTGACTCACTCTTCCCAGAATCAGGCAAAGGACTGATGAGGAAAGGCCACCTTAACCACAAACATCAGCTGCAGACTAGTCAAGAGACACTCCATAGGCAGGGGTAGGCTCACTGTTGAAGCAAACTGTCACAAAGGATGACCTGGGTTGCTTAGCACAAGCTGGCAGGAAGGGTTTACATGTATGGTAAGTGCTGATAGGCCTGAGCTGTTAGTGTACATTTTCAGTGCTGTTTAAGCACTGCTTACCATTATAAAATCATATCACTCCTGGCAAGATACAGTTAAGACAAATAACTTCATACAAATCTCTTTCCAAGTTATCAAAATGTAAATGTAAATGTAAAAATCTGTAAATGTATAGTGGAATCTGAGAATAGGTTGCACAATGGCTATGTTGTGTGTCACTGTACTGAGGTACCATCAGAAAGCTGGTGGTAAATTGCTCTTAATACAAAGCAGAAGAAAGGAATCAAGACATACTGTATGAAAACCAGTCAGCGTAGCTGGCTGTAAGCGCTGGCATTGCACAATATAAATACATTTTTATTTAACCCATCACTTTGTTCTCAGCTGTACAGCAAGAGATTGTGGAAAAAGTCCCAGGAGAGTCAGATATGCAGATACCCTCCTGCCTCTGAAATAGACATAATGACCATGCTGATGCTAAGAAAATTGCAGGGACCTTCTTAGGAGGTGTCTCTAGAAAAAAAACCTGTCCTCTCATATGGGGCCAGGTGGAGGTGGTCAGGAGCCAAAGCCTGTACAACTGTTCTCAGAGGTGGTATGAGTGCACTACTTTCCTTGTGTATTAGGGTTATCAGATCAACTTCATTTGATCAGGTTATGACCAATCTGGTCTAGTTGAACATGTCCTTGCTCATGGCATGAGGGCTGGACATGATGACTTTTAAAGATCCCTTCCAAGCCAAACTATTTTATGATTCATTAGGCACAATTCCTTCCTGAACTTGCCTGAATTTAGTGAGTATGCACTGATCCCTTCTCAACTGGTCTACTTATTCTGTCAGGGAATACTTCCACACCGCAGTTCCCAGGCCCTCTAGGTGACAGCCATATCTTCGATTTCACTCCCAACCCCACTATTCTATTTTCACAGCTAACACTTCTACTAGCAGTGAAACATCAGCTGTGACTCTTCATGAGGCCTTACCTCTTAATTTGGAGCAATTGTTTGGGTGAAAACTTTACTGTGGAACAGAGAAAAAGACAGCTGTTTTTCAGTATTGCTTAACTTTATACACCTTGTTCATGACAGATTTGTGTTAAATGATCCGTGTTGCTCTGGGATTTTGTCAAAGCAATCATAAACATACAGGTAATGGAAACTGTCATTCATTCTGTACTGCAAAAGATAAAAAAAGAGATTATTTACCTCAGATGTCTTCAAACATCCTTATGTTGTATTACAAGGACTAACACATAGAAATGTGTGTGTTCAGAACAGTGTCCAAAGGCTTTTGTCTCCTTACCATTGTTACATCTCAGTGAAACGTTCCCTGTGAATGAACACAGACACTGTGCAAGCTGTAGCAGTACCCTCCTACAGGACCTTCCACCTTCTTATGCTTCAGTTTTTCAAGTCTTGACAAGTCTGTAGGTGATGTGATTTGGTATCTGTGATTGTCCCACTTTGAGTGGGGGGTAGGACTAGGTGACTTTCAGAGGACCCTTCTGACTTTTTTGAATTATGTAGTCTTTGACTTATTACCTATCAGCACAATGGCAGCATTTGAGCAGAGAATGTGATATTCCAAGTAAAGCATACAGACTATCAGGAAACCTGGGTCTCTGTTTAGGCGAAAAAAAATGTGGATGGAGTTGAGGCAATGAGGAGACTTGTTTTTAAAAGAATGAACCAATTTGTGGGTAGATAAAAAATTATGGTCTGAAGGCTAGGATCCAAGGACTGCTCACCTACACTGTATCAGTACTAAATAAGTAAAATGAAGGAACAAAAGATTGCACTAATGTCTGACAGCCCCATTCTTGATTACTACGTTTCTGTCACAGCTAGCGGAGCACTGTCAGAAGCTTTCTAAAATTATTACACTGACTGGTGCCAGCACTATTTTAATTATTGCAGTTGAGTCACAGATGATTGAATTTTAAGAATTGAACTGCATCCATACCTTTCTATAACAACTCTCCCTTTTCTCTGGTGGCCAGGAAATTTCAGAGTGGTCTGATCTCTTAGAACAAGAGAAACCACATTATTCCGTGTTATAACTTCACTACAATGGGCTCAGACTAAGACTTCTGTGGAGCCTGAAGGCAATTACAGAATATCTGTCCTCTTTTTCCTTGGCATTCATAACCTTCACATCCCAGTTTTTCTGCCTAGTTGACAAATGCATTTTCTTCACCTGTTGCGTAATACACACTTGGTGGTATATCCACATTTGTAGAGGTATGTGACAAGATAATCATCTTAGTGTGCAAACAGGTGATCTTTGACAAAATCATGACCCTGACTTCACAGAGAAATGCTCATAAAGCCGGGAAAAACTAAAGCTTTATTTTTCTGGGAGTTTAATGTGTATGCTTTGGGTTTTTGGAAGCACTCTTCTAGCACTTGTTTCCATGAAGGAGGAAAGTCATTGTTCTTGTCTGTCCCTGGCCACTGATGTGCTCATTGTGTGGCACTCACTGTCAAGCATGAAAAGGCAGCAATCCTGGCATGTGTGTGGGAGTGTGCATAGACTTTCCACAACAGAACAGAATTTTGTTCCCTGTTTTAGGTTACCAGGGCAGAACAAATCTTCTTTGTGAAAGAAAGTAATGATGGTGCTCCAGAGGCAACTCTACGGCTGCTATACTGTGTGGCTGAAAAGACTGGGGCTGAGAACAGCAAAAAACCCCCTCTTTCTCCCTCATGAAAGTGAAAACCAGAGCTGACCCTCTCATGCAGAGGGCTGGGTCTCATAAACTCTGGTCTTACAAGAGGGGAAGCATTGAGAACCAAGAAAACCACATCAAGAGAATGACAGAGAAGTAGGGAAGGGAGACATGCAGATCAGCCATCGAAGCCCCAGCTGGCAGAGAAACTGCAACCTACTTAGACAGCCTCTTGCTGGAGTTTAACAACATTGTCACTAAACATTTATTTCTAATTTCTAACTGAAGTTTATCACTGTAGTACGCACAAATTATTTCTCATTCCTTCCAAAGACAAGAGAATATTTCCTTTTCTTTGCAAAAGTATCTTTTACCTGAAGACTGTTATGTTTCATGTCAGTCTTCTCTTCTTTGAGCCTAACAACTTCAGCTTTTACATTTCTTTATGAAAGGATATAGTCTTTGGATATCTAATCATTTTCATCTCTCTCCTGAGGCCTCTTTTGTTTTACAGTGTCTTTCCTGAAGTGCTGTGTTCAGAATTGAACTAAATGTATGAATATCTCAGCAAATCGTGTCTTTATTTTTGTTTGGAAAATGGTTTAAAATAATATTTTCAGAGCTTTAATAAATTCTAGCCCCAACAAGAATAAACAAGTTATTCCCCAAACATTTCAGTCCAGGAATATGATACCAGGTTCTCATTATCATAATGGGAACCCTTCAGTGCATATTCTAGTAATGTAACACTAGAATCTCCTCTCCATCCTGGTGTTGTAGTTGCCAAACGTAAAACTATTCTGCAGCTGAACATGGCTCCTTTGGCTCATCTAGACTGAGGAAATTGAGTCTAGAAAAAGAATCCTGGAAGAATAACATACAACATTCCCCAATATCAAAGGTACCATTGCAGAACAATGGTACTTACTACTCCACAGGAAGTATCATAAAATTTCTAGGTATGAGATCCAGTGTACAACGTATTTCCAGAATGATGGCTCCCAGAGTGAACTCATCCAGAAAAATATCACTCAGAAAAAATCTGCTTCTTAGATTGACCAACTCTGAAATTTAATCAAACTTTCTTATTTGTCATCCTTTTAGTAGAAATGTTCAACAATTACTGGGTAATATGAACAGTTCAGCGAAACAGTGACTTCTCCTGGGCATTCAATCTGGCATTTGGGATCAAGGGAAACCAAACAGAGCTCAATGTAGATGTGAATGTCTTTCAGGTACACCAGAATGATTTGTGGAAGGAGCAGGAAAATATTTGTGCCAAAGATGACCAACCCCATATGGGAATCATTGTGCATTCTTTCACCATTTCTATGAATAGTCTTGAGAAACACGATAAAGGAATCCACAGAGTGAAATACATTAATGTGAAACATGCCTCACTTTTCAACTAAACTATTGAAAATTCTACATTTTGAAGAGAGGTAAAGTATTAATTTATTGCAAGAACATTCTGACAAACTTTAAAGTGTCTCTGCATCAGTAGATGCTGGTGGAATTTAATAAGTAATCTGTGTGCTCTGACCTAAATCAGGAATCTGCTGTCAGAAGACTTCTGGCTGTGAAAATAATACAGCTGCTCATTAATTGCCCAGAGTGCTCTTTGAACTGAGAGCCTGCAGGGGAACACTCTCATATTATGTTGCTAGTACCCTGAGATAATTGTATCTTCGATTTCTTATGGTTTATTTAGCTTATTTTTTCAACTTGAAATTGACTGACTACTAAATCCCAGAATTTAGACAGTAGAATAAAAACAGTAAAGATACCTTTGCAGAAAGTTTTTCTGTAATTAATAGGATGTTCCTTGTGCCATGTCCACAGAGAAAGAGTAAAGAAATAAAAAATAGGTGCAATTTTTCATTTAGAAATGTAAAAGTACAACTGAACTGTATGAAAAAGAATTGGACCTCACATACATACGCATAAATATGCACATGTAGTTAAAAACTAACAGAAAAGGTACAGGAACAATTTATTTCTCCATAATTGCAAGTAGATCTGAAAAGTTCATAATTCTTTAAAAAGTGTTATAATATAAAATCAGGGTTTTACTGAATGACCCCATATGGAGGCTTACAATTCTCTTGATAGAAAAGTGAATAAAACATGGATTTGATAAAGTTGGCCTAGACTATAATGATTTAATCGAGAACTTGAAAATTGTAATTCTTGGTGTTTTCTCTGAAACTAACTGTAATGTAAGCGTAAGCTTATCTGATACTTCCTGCTGTATGTTTGGCACTGTTTCTTGCTCTACCTGTTTGTTTGCTACCTTAAAATGTATGATTTCTTTCAGGAATGAGGTTTTGGATACATAACTTAAACCCAGAAACATTCCTCCAATACAATAGCATTAAGAATATCCTAGAAGAGCCTTAAATATAATGAACTGTTATTTACCTAGAAAGAGTTTGTCAGATGGATGCTGGAAAGTATATATGGAGAAGCACAGGTAAAGCAGAGTCATAGCTATGTATATGATCATGATATAAACATGCATAAAGGCAGAAACAGAAATCAGATGTGATTTTCTGATGTTGGGGGGAAGTTCTTGCTCAGAATATTATTTTACTAAGCTTGCTATGTCGAGGCTTGAACAAGATTCTTATACATCTACATGCAAATTAATACATACATATTATGTGTAAGTAAGGAAGCAAAACATTTTACCAAAGTTCTTTTGAAAATCTATGACCTTCGCTGTATCCATGGTTGCTGATGCTGTTTTATTCTCTGCCAGCATACAACAAAGGAGAAAATAGGCCACAGAGATTGCAACCATCCCTTATCCAGAGGGTTAATTCTTCCAGAAAAAGAAAACTCTAGTTAGGAAGTTTTTACCTATACCTACCAAGGCAGGTGTATTTGGTGCTGTTCATCTGTTAGTACCTGAGGATATGCAATGCCTTATGAGCCTCAGATCTACCCTGTTCTGCCTTTCTCTTGGGACTCTAAAGAAAAATGCCTTTTGTTCCAACTGGTAACATATTGAAATATTTTAGCCTATGTTAAAGAAAATTAAATTCAAGTTCCATGTAAGGAGGAATATCCCTAACTGGTCAAATGCATATTCCAGTTCCTTTATTATGTGTACCCTGGGAATGGAAGAACTTTGAGTATGGGGATATTATACCTAAGAATTCATCACTGAGTTAATCAACACATCAAATTGTTTTGAAGAGCAATAAAGTAGAAAATCAGAAATTAAAGCATCGTGATTATACTAAATAGTTCAAATGAGAAGAAAGAACATGCTATTTTTTTCTTTTCAAGCCAGCCAAAACACTCCAAGTGTTTGAGTGTGTCTGGAAATGCAGGCGTTTTGCCCACATTGAAAATAAAGTTATAGTGAATTTTCTTTGAACAGATGTAGTACTGTAAAGGCTTCGGAGAGTGATTTGACTTTTTTTCATGAAGGGAAATAGTTGACTTTGATCAAATAAGCCTTTGAAAAATTGTAGTTTGCTTATTAGCATGATTGTTAGATACCGACATCCTGGCATACAAATTCTTTTAGTGCTTATGGGGAATGGGCTGTGTTCAATTCGCTGCAGCTCTGGATTGCTTCAGATCATGCATTTTATAGGACTGCCAGTTACTCTTTTAGTAGATTTTGTACCTGTATTAAAGAAGGACCAGGAATCGCAGTAAAACTGATCCAAGCAATAATAGGGTCATTAGTCTGACTCAACAGTGTGCAAAGCTTTAGAACAGATTTTAAAGGAAGGAAGTAATTAAAGCAGGAAAATAAAATGGAACATACATTTTTCCGAAGGTAGATCGCGCTGTACTGATCTGATACATTTGATAAAAGAAATTATCTAGTTAAGAGGAATGCTATTGATTTCATTTTCTTCAACTCCAGAAGAACCATACAGTCATACAGTACCAGTATGGAAATCTTGCAGCTGAGAAAGCTGCACTTCTGATGAACTCGGCAAAGGATCTTCAGAACACAGACAAGCAATTGATGTGTGTTCAAAATGTAGGATTGAAAGGAGATGTAGACAGTGGATGTAATGTGTCAGACTTCTGAATACAGTGATTACAGCAAGGTAAGACTGCAGTTATTAAGGTCTGAGAAGAGCACTGTGAATAACTGATGTGTGAAGGGCAACAATCTAGTTATGAGTTTTATTTTTCTGAGCCATATTAACCAAGGGACGGTGGAGGTTTCTATGCATATTCTGTTTTCCTTTTTATGTTCCTTATTGAATATTGCTTTTTTATGTGTAGCAAGTGTATGTTACTTTCCTTGCTTTCTCCCATCAGGATAGAAAATGTTTCTCTTCCAAGTTCAGATCACAGCATCAACAGTTTTGTTTTGGGGTTTTGTGTGTGTGTGAGTGTGTGTTTGGTTTCTTTGGTTGGTTTGGGTTCTTTTCAAGACTTTTGAAGGAGTTTGATTATAAAATAATGAGAACAAACCTTATTTTGCATTGGTTATTTAAATAATCATATTTAAATTGTTTTGAATTATGGAAGAGCTAGCAGGCATATCAACCATCCAGTGATTAAGAGAGCTTATGCAGAGAATGCAGCCCAATCGCTGTTCCTGCTATCTGCTTCCAGAGGTCTTGCTGGTGTTTTATTAGGTAACCCTGTCACTTCACCTATTTGCCTCAACACTCAAACATATCAGTAACATATATGGGCATTATTGTAATTTTATTTCTTACATGGAAAATCTTATCCCTACATCAAGTGCTGAAGATCACCCTGTTTGACTGTGACCAAGATTGTTCCCTGCCAAATGTTTGTTTGAGACACACCTTCACTTAGAAATCTATCTCCAGGAGATTTAAATATGTATCACCCATTTTCATCAGTTTGCTTGGGACAAATAATAGAGTGGTTTGCTTGTGACTGATATTATTATGCTTCTGAACAACCATGTGAATTTGTTAATGTTTATCCACGTATGGAGTTACAGGGTATACAGATACTCCTACTTTAAACTTGTGCGACTTCTTAGTATTTTAAGAATTTCTTTCTTATAATCTTTCCCGAAATTTGTTGTTCAGGTTGAAAATGTTCAAGTTTGATTTTTGCTTGTTAATTTTTGCAATTAAAACTAAGTTTATTTGATATTTTCAAAGCAAGACCAAGTGCACTATGTTGCAGGTCACTGTTCTAGAAGACAAAGGATAAAACAGTGTAATGACTAGTGCCTGCTATCATATGGCAAGAGAGCATGAATCCAGCCCTACAGGCTCCAGTGTGTTATATTCTGGGAAAATACTGCATTTCAAATACTGACGTAATGAAACTGAAACTTTTCTCTGTGATACTGATATATGCTTGTCCCAGTTTGAGACAAATTCGGAGGAACATCTGAAATGAATGTCCTCTGATAGAAGGCAAGTTACAGCCACCCCTCCCCCACCAGGATCGGAAAGAATTTTCCTTGGAGGAAAGTGAAAAAAACCCCTATTTATTTAACAAGTAAAGTGCACACAAGCACGGGAATAAAAAGAATAATGTTAAATAATAAAACCTCTCTCTGTGGAGAGAACCTGGGTGGATTTCAGAGTCCTTTGTGGGTGTGGCTTTCTCCTCTCTGGAGCTGGGTTCAGCATGGGCCGCTCTGGGCCGCAGTGTAGGGTCTCCTGATGATGTTCTGGTGTTGCTGAACAGTCCAGAAGAGAAGAAGAAGAAGAAGAAGCCAAAGTTCCTCAGCTAGCAGACTAGCATAAAAGAAAATGAGTTTAACTCTTCATCTCTCTCCTGAGAAAAGGAGCCGAGAGCTGGGAAAAGCAGGAAGGTGCTTTCCTCTGCTCTGTAGCAGCCAGGAGCGCAGGGCAGTGTGTGTCCTTGGAGCACAAAACTGCTCGGCTCGACGATAGGAAGTACGTATCATACAGTCAACCCAGGACAATGCTCTTTCCTGGCACCAGCTCCAGTACGTCTGTTTGTACTTTATGGATGATATTGAAGATTGGGGAGGGTCATTAGAATAACCAAAATACCTGAAATGTGTTTATGTAGAGTACCTTTCAAACTTACCACCTGCTCTTGGTTTTCTTTTATTCCTGTCTTTGTTCCATGTTGCAGAGCAAAGCTTGATGGCAGAAGTTGGTTCAATCTGGCTGGAGAAATGTTTAACAAGATTCTGGGGCTAGTGACTGAGTTTTCAGAAATTCAAGCTGGGAAAAAGGTGACAATTTTTATTAGGAAAGACTGAAGTGATGGTGAATTAAGATAGAAGAACAAAGGATGGATTCCTTATCATTAAAAACCTTTTAATCAGGGTTGGGTGCTTTTTGGAGAAGTGTGTTTTAGCCCAAACGTATGTATTTAGTTTCAAGCGGTAACTAAATCAGACATTGAGTTCTGCCAGAGACTAGCCTAGAAAACAGAGTCCCTTGCCCCATTAGATCTAGGAATGTTTTCCCCAAACTAAAGCTTTCAGTAATTCTGCTAAGAAGTTCTCATACATCTGTGATATGAACCAGGAGGGTACAAATATTGTTCTGGGCATGGGTCTTCATGATACTACACCTGTATTGGGGTGCTTTATATCTCTCTAAAAAGTCTCTTAAGTCAGTGACAAGCTGGATTTTCCAAATTTGCAGAAGCCATGGGATGTTGTAACACAAGGCAACACAATTGAAAACAGAATTGGGCACTTTTTTCCTTCGCTATAACTTCTTTTCCCACCACAGGTAGAAACAGAAGTAAATAAAAAAAAGCTCCACCAGAGAGTTCTTTTAAAAGACTGAGATAGAAAGATTCTCTTCAGTTTGCACCATGTTATTCTGTAAAAATATTGGCATTTGCTTGTCTCCCTCACACCTGCAAACATGATCTGCTTATTCTTTTCCTGTACCATAAACATGTTGTCCCATGCTTTTAATAAAAATATGAGAGTAAGATAAAGGAAGAACTCCCCCTTATTTCTCTATTACCAAAGTTACTCTTGCTGAAATGTTGAAGCTTCTGCTTGGCCTCCCTAATAATGAGCACACTCCATCAAGGTTAGTTTGTTCTATCAGCGGTAGTCCTTTGTAATTTGTAAGGCCTCCTGGGTAGGGATTGTGTTTCTGTTATACAAGCAAACAAGAACAATTATATTCTGATTCTTCTCTAGGTACTGCTCTCCTAAAAACTGTCATAACTGAGAATTATTGCCTCTATTCATACTTTTGTCACAACTGCTTTTCTTGGTAGTTTAACTTCTAAAGATAATGTATAACTGATGCCCTTGTGATTTTATTTGTTAAGTTGCTGTTCTGCAGTAAAAAGTACAAAGATTAAATTATCGAATCTTATTAATTGTGATTGGGTAATATAGTCAATAAATTCCATCATTCACCAGAGGATTCATAGGTCACTGACAACAAGGAAACGTACTGGGGGGCAACTTCCAGTGAACTTCTGTTGGTTTTCTTCCATTTTGTTTAAATGTACAGTAGGTAACGTAGTGCTATACCTGCAGAAAACACAAAATCAGCAAATTTATCAAGAAAGTCACTTGAACTTTTGCATTTTTTAATAGCAACCGTAACACTTTTAGGCCTTAAAGAAATTGAAGAAATCAGGCTCACGCTGTGGACTTGATTAGAGTGTTGCTCTTCTCTTTGGGTAGGTGAGTATTAGTGATATATGTCTTTAGGCAGTCACTGTGGTCTAGTGTTGCGGTCTGATTTCCATCTTCCAAAATAAACACCTAACTCTATTGCAGACTGCAGAGTCTCACTTTTGAGGTACAAACAAGGGTGTGGAATGAACTAAAAGACAAGCCTAGGCAAAGCTGATGATGCAGAACTACAGGGCACTACTGTGTCTCAAATTAGACTTAAAACTTTCATGAGCTCAAGTTGCTGTTAGTTTCAGTAGGTAATAAGTTAGGCTCAAAGTCTAGCTTGCTTCTTCACCCTTCCTGCCCATGACAAAGGCACAGTCACAATACACAGGTTGCTGTGCATAGGATAGGCCCATTTTCTATTTACATATTTGTTACAGTTGAACAACTGTTTTCACAGAATCATAGAATGGTTTGGGTTGGAAGGGACCTTAAAGATCATCTAGTTCCCATGGACAGGGACACCTTCCACTAGATCAGGTTGCTCAAAGCCTCATCCAACCTGGTCTTGAACACATCCAGGGACAGGGCATCCACAGCTTTTCTGGGCATCCTGTTCTAGTGTCTCACCACCCTCATAATAAAAAATACTTTCCTTAGATCTAGTCTAAATATATCCTCTTTCAGTTAAAAGACATTGCTCCTTGTCCTTATTAAAGGCCTTATTAAAAAGTTTGTCCTCATCTTCCTTATAAGCCCCCTTCAGGTACTGGAAGGTTGCAATTAGGTCTCCCTGGAGCCTTCTCTTCTTCACACTGAATAACACCAACCCTCTCAGCCTAACTTCACAGGAGAGATGCTCCAGCCCTCTGGTCATCTTCATGGCCCTCCTCTGGACTCAGTCCAATAGGTTCATGTCCTTTCTGTGTTGGGGTCTCCAGCATTGAATACAGCACTGCAGGTAGGGTCTCACCAGAGCAGAGCAGAGCAGTGGGGCAGAATCCCCTCCCTCGCCCCTCTGGCCATGCTGCTTTTGATGCAGCCCGGGATACAATTGGTTTCTGGGCTGCAAGCTCACATTGCCAGCTCATGCCCAGCTTCTCATCCACCAACACTCCCAAGTCCTCCTCAGGGCTGCTTTCAATCGTTCTATGCCCAGCCTGTCTCTGTGGTTGGGATTGCCCCAAGCCAGGTGCAGGACCTTGCATTTGGCCTTGTGAACTCCATGACATTTTCACAGGCCCACTTTTCAAGTCTGTCAAGTCCCTTTGGATGGCAGGGGCTCTAGCCATCCCCTTGACAAGGGATATTTCATAGTATCATCAGTCAGCTGTGAGAGAATTAAGGACAGATATTTTAAAAAGATTTCCAAACGCATTCTATTCAGGTATTTAATTCCTTTTCCCATCTTCTTCAATCCTTCTATCAATTTCAGGCTCAGGGTGAATCCAACACATACACTTTCATCCTTTTGAATACTTCACATATGCACTTTTGTCCATCCTAAGGTCTCCAAACAGCTCTTGGCACCCAGACAGGCTGGAAGTGAAATGATTGCATACCACTCCAGAACAGGTAGAAATCAATGTATTTGATATCAGTGACTGAAATGTCTCAGATAGACTTCTGTGAGCTTTGAGTCAGACCTTTTTTGAAGTAGAAATTGAAAGGTTTCATAGTGCAGGGATAGGGCATGGATGAAGGCAATTGTTTAACGTCAAGGAAATTTTAAAAATAAAGTTAAAGGTCAGTCAGCCTAAATATTTTCTTCCTTTTTTTCAGAAGTCAGATATTGCTAAGAAAAATTCAAACTTGCTTGCTGAAGAAAGACCACAATGTGTTGTGCTGTACATATAGTATTCAAGGATACACCTTCTTTTTATTCGAGCTAAGGCATTAAGTAAACAGAAAGCAGTAAACTCAGCCAGAGTTGCACAAAGCTGTATCCAGCAGGAAGCTCCAGTGACAGAAATGTTGTAGAGGTACTTCTCTTTTTCTAAATCTATTGCTTTTAGAAGATTAGTAGGATTCTTTTTAAAAAATCTTCTAGGTGTTTTGTTAGTAAATTAAAACTTTTGTGTTTTCTGTTTGTGTTTAAAAACATACTGAGTTTTGATTTTAGGTTTAGTGATGTCAAGGGCAATTGGCTTTTCAAGTGATCTCCTCAGATGCAGAAATAATTTTGCAGTTGTTAATGCTTTCATGTGGTTTGTTAGTTTTTTTGTTATGTTGCCTTAATTGCAGGGGAAAAGAAAAACAAAAGCATATATACAGAATTTAAGCCAGATATTCAGGATTAATTCCTATTACCTGGGAAATATTATGTGTAACTATCCACGTAAAGGAGATACACAAATCATGTAAAAAGTGAAATATTTTTTACATAATAGGTTTAAAGTAGTAGTAGTGGAAGTAAGAAGAAATGTTGATACTGTTTATAGACTAATTTGAACTTCATAGGTTATTACATTCTATGTTTTCTGTATTTTTGTTTTGTCTGCTTCAATCAAAAGCCAGAACATGGTCTTATTTAACTTCTTCAGTTTCTCCTTTAATATCTAAAACTCTTGGCCTCAAAACCCTAGAAAAGCCTCTTAAGGCAAGATACTTTTTGCCCTTTCAAATTTCTAAATTTTTTTATCTATCAATATGATGTATGAACATATTTTTTTACTAATGCAAGGACTCTTCTTTATCAGAACATACACAAAATACAAAAGTGCATACGAGTTTCTTTTACTGTCATTTTATTTGTGAGATTATTTCTGGAATACTCTTTCCTTTTGGATTCTTACATGCCAAAACCTGAAGCTGCTTGGGAAATCTTTCCACAATAAAGATCCTAAACTTCTGAGCACTTTTACCTGTAGGATGAGTTCTACTACACTATTTTGTAAGCAGTAAACTGCCTTTTTTTTCAGCTCTCCCAGCATTTGAATGGGGATTGCCATTTGTCAATACAAATTAATTAGTAGCTTCTTCTGTTTCTTCTATTTCACACTCTGCTTAAATATTTTTTTAAATTTTGACCTTTTGAAAGATACAAATAGTTCTAAATTTGAAACAAAGAAAACTGAAATGAAGGATCACCTTGGGGTTTTTTTTCCTCTTCAGGCTTCACATATACTAGGAGTGCTTCACTAGTTAGAAATTCTTGTGAGCAGTATTGGCAGATTTTCTGAGTAAGCATGTAAATATGTAACAGAGACATGCTTTATACATTTAGTTATGACTGTGTAGACAAAGCAAGAGATAGCTCTGAAAGTGCTACTTAATTGTGACTGTACAAAGTGCTTCTGCCATTTTCTTTCCTCATTCATGTAGACATTCCTCATTCTGCTCTCCCATGGTGAGCCCTGGCTCACAGTTGGGCATGGACATGGTTAGCCACATTTGTACAACCCATACTATGGTTACACAACATGATACCATGTCCTGTTTCTTAAATAACTGTTAAAAGGACCATTAAAAGCCATGTTTTGTTTGTATTACTATATTCAGGCTGAAATAGGATCTGAGGGGAAAGAAAATGCCATGAAGAATCAATAATTTAAAAAGTGATGATCTTTCCGGACAGTTTCATTGCAAGTCTTCATGCAGAACTGCTTTTCCAAGGCTACATTAGTTATCTGAAATCCAGATGCTGCTATTGCTTCTTTTCTTTCTGGAAGAGTGGAAGTTGTGAGAAAACAAGTTTATCTTACTTGCTACTTCGTTTTAGATAGTGTCGCTAGTAATTAACATGGTTTAAATTAACATCTCCCATCTTTGAAGCCTTATAAGAACACTGATATTATAAAACAATTCCACACTGTCAAAAAAGTATCTCACATCCAAAAATGTCATTGACATCTTTTATCTTTGAGGTAACACAACTTTTCCCTCATGATAGCTATTGCTTCATGTACTGAAGCCTTGGCCCTTGGGACTCTGTTTATTAAGTCTATTGAACTTTTTATTACATTTTAATTTCAATGGAAGATTGAAATCTACAGCAATGGGCAGTTCCTTTGGGACTCAGTCACTAGTGTTGCCTCATGGGTTTAGATGGATGTGGTTATAGTTGCTCAAACGGGGAGACAGACATTGCTTTTAGATGTAAAGTTTTCCCCTGTTTTTATAAAGTTTTTAAACTCTGATAGTATAAATGAATGATTTAGTTTATTTGTTCTTTTATTCTCATCCTTATTTGAGGTGAAATACCTAACCCTCACCAAAAGTTTACTTCAGCAAAATCTGAACATTTTACCCAGAGGAAAGTCGTAGGCTAGTGAATTTATGGGAAAAAAATATTTGTTGTATGACTCCTCCGGTATGCTATATAGGGTAAGCATGAATTTCATGGGATGCTGGATATTACTCTGAGTTTGAAAAGTATGTTTCACAGAAACAGATTATCTTGTATATTTTAGACAAATCCAGTGTTCAATAGAAATTCAGAAGGCCAGAAAGGCGTATCAAATGGATTTTTCCTGGTTCAAATAGTTTATAAAATGTGAAAAATGTAATATTTCTGCAAGATTAAAACTGCTTCAAGATTTTTTTCTGTACAAGATCACCTGAACATGCGTCTATAAGTGAATTGCAGAGGCAATACAGGTAATGACCAACACTGGTATTTGCTGGCAATGGAGTCACATGTCCTTGGATCTTCTGTAATGCACTAGTACAACAAACATCCCTCTGTGAGATTTTCTTTGAGATGGTCATCTGCAGGATACAGTTCTTTGGCCAAGAATGTCTGTACTTTGACAGAATTGGACCTTTGGTGGAAGGCAGGCAAAAGGAATTTAATCTTTTCTGCCAAGTGAGGATACTTCATTAAACTCATGTGATCTTGAAGTCTGATTAATACAAAGAAGGAGCACATGAAAAAATTCTTAGATGTAGCAACCTGATTCTGCAGCCCTCTAACAAAGTATGTCTCCATATTTTCTGCCCACATCTTATTTCACTCAGTTCTGTGTCCTTCATCTCTCATCATAATAAGTGCCCCCTGAGGCAAATGAGCTCTGTGTCTTGTTAGCAGTTTGTGGAGTAGCTCACCAGAAGGGCAGACTTCAGCAGATAAGAAGATTTCTCTAGCAGACTCCATTGGAATCCTGATGAAAGAACATATTTCTGGCAGTTGAGATAGCAGTGTGCAACCATCAAATATCAGATACACTACTCTCTGGAAGGATAGCAGTCGTTTCGCCAAAACTGCTCACATTTCTTATGAGAGCTAATGGGATTTACATTAGCTTACATTACAGAATTTACATTACTTCTAGAAAAAGAAGTGACATCATGCCAATCCGGGCTGTGTTAAGCCCTGTAGTGGCTTCATTGGTTTGGAGGCACTATATTGAAATAACAGTCTGGGTTTGGATAATTTAGCATGAAAACTTTGTTAAATGTACTTTTTGTAGAGAGGTATGATGGGGCATCTAAATTATACAACAGGATGAACCACAGATTTAAAGAAAAGGAGACTGGAAAAGACCTCAAGACTTCATCTTGTGCATTCTGAAGCTCCAAAAGAGAATCATCTGTACCTCAGAAATGAAAAAGGATCTAATTGTCTTTATTGTTAATAAGATTTTCTTAATATATAGCATAACCTTCAGTGTCATAGTTTGAACCCATCACTTTATCCACTACAGATAAAAAAATACAATCCCTCCTTACCTCTCTAGTGGTAACTTATGTAGATGATAGTTTTCATGCGTTCAGTTGTCCTTCTGTTCTTTAAACGGAGTAACCCCAATTCTTTCAATCTTTCTTCCTTGTGGCTTTTCTTTTTTCCCAAGACAACTGACCATTTTCTCTGCTTTTCTCTGGACTCTTTCCAGTTGGTCTGCTTTCTCTTGGAACAGTTTTGCTTGAACAGGACACAGTGCTACTGGTTGCTGTGCTAGACAGAAATATAATAGGAGGTATTCCTTAACATATCAAGCAAATGTACAATCAAAGCAGTTTCTCTTCCTAATATGCAGTTTGCATTCTTGATATGATGAAACACTGCTTATTCATTATTAACTTGTGACTGACTGGTACCCCTCTTATCCCTTTTTTGGCAGAATGGCTGCCACATTTTTATGAACTACTACTCCCCCTTAGAACCTGACACTTGTAAACACAAGTGCATTGCAATGTGTTTTCTCCTACAGATAATTTATCTTATTTGTCAAAAGCATTTTGAGTTTAATGTATCATGCAATGAGTTTACTGTTCACATGGGCTTATTACCTATGAGGTGGAAGGATTGTTCCTTTATCCAAGTCATTAATGACCTGGGCCATTACTTGGCCCAGAATAGACCCAGCTAGAATCTTACTGATTATGTTTTTTGAGTTTGATAGTGAATTATTAAAAACTAATCTTAGTCTGTGGTTTTTGTGTTAGTTTTGTTTGCTTGGTTTTGTTTTCCTTGTGTGTTCCCCAGCCCAGGTAGTTTTTCACTCTTCCAGAAATAGTTTCACTTTAATATACTTTTGAAAATGTTATGAGTCAATGCTATAATATCAATAACATTATTAAAGTTAAAATATATTATGTGACCTACTGCTTCTCTATTTGTAAGACTTGTTGCCATGCTACAGAATTAATAGCCAACGTGCCAAAAAATACAAAGCAATATAGCTCAACTATCTCCAATCTTTTATGAATAATCTATATTTGCATTTATTCTAGTATTTTTCCAGAATTGATTTCTTCTTCGTTTCTTGACTTCATCAAAGTGAGCGTTGTGTTCACCACTTCACCCATTTCTCACGCAACTTCTGAGAGTTTTCAGACAAAGCTAACAGATCTGACCTTGCTTCTCTCCATTGCCAAGGTGTCTTAACATGTACTTCCTCAGGCTCAGGTGTCACTATGTATAGCACTCTTTTCACATCTTTAGCAGCCTGTGAAGTAGCCATTTGTAACTGCGAAGCGGTGTAGGTTCCTTTTAAAGTCCAGGGACACTTAGTGCATCAACAGCAACTAGAGATCTCTCCTGGAGACATGCTGTAGTGGTATACTTGAGGATGAGGTGAACTGCAGTATTTTCAAATTATTTTTGGTCCTGTTCTGTTCCTATTTTAGACAGATTCTTTCTTACTGAGTTTAGTTATTAGTCATGTAATTACAGTTCACCCTTTTATGAAGAATGATGGAAAATGTACATAGCCTTCTGCAAGTGAACTATTACTAGGTTTTTCCTTTCCTTCCAGACTTGTTTTCTTGGAATCTCTTATCTCCATTGCTTTTTGCAGTTAAATTTATGCTTTGTCCTTTATGACTTTGTTTCAGCATCTAGTGCTATTCTTCGATACTTGTCCTTAGGAGTTTGACCTGGTTTCCACTTTCTGTACATTTTCTTCTTGTGTTTCAGGTCATTGAAGACCGTGCTGCTTAGCCAAGTAGCCAAGCTGATCTCTGACTATACTTCCTATCCTCCTACTGTGTAGGATTGTTTGTGTTTGTACCCTAAACATAATTTCTTTAAGGAAGTGCCAACTCTACTGAATTCCTTCTGCTTTAGCCATGTTTCCCATGAGAATTTATCTTCCACTTCCCAGAGTTTATTGGAGTCTTCTTGTATAGAGTTCATTGGGTTTGAATTGATCTTGCCTCTTGTTCTTCATCTAAAAGTAATGCATATTATCACAACACAGTTACTCTCAACCAAATTACCTTTGCCCTCATATTCCCGACCATCCCCTTTCCTGGTTGCTTAGCAGGCAGCCTCTTGGCAGGCTGCTCTTGAAGCACTTGGCAGACTCTAACAGCTGCTGTAGACCCTGCAGGGAGTGGTTAAATGCTGCTCGTTGTACCTAGAGACAGACACAGCACAGTGCTTTGTAATGTGCAACAGGAGATGCTTACCTAAACATTCTCAGGGAAACACTGGCAACTTTTAGCTGGGCATTTAATCAAAACAGAGACAAGTACTACGTGTACAGTGTTTCAGATGCTCTCCTGTGAAAGCATCTGTGTGGATACAGAAACATTTTGCCCAGCCTTGAAGTCCAGGTAAGGAGAAGACAAAATCTTTCCCCTATTTTCTCTGCATACCTAGGCATAAAATTTAAATGACATGTCTCTCTGGACTGATCTTTCTTTGTCTGAATCTTTGTTGTTCATTTACCATCACTCAGAGGCATGGGAAATCTCCACTGAGGTTGTCTGATTGGTGAGTAAAATTGAATTGTTAGTGGCTTTTCATGTTATCATGATTTTTGAACTGTGGGCAAATCTCTGCAAAGGGAGATTTCTTTTTCAGAGTTGGTTGGGGTTTTTATTTGTTTACGTATCTAGAAATTGACATATAATATTTTAACGCATAAACTGAGACATTTTAGCTTTTGAAATCACACCGTGATGAAATGAATCTACAGAAGATTTTTTTGGCAGCCTATTATTCATTGCTATGTCTTTCCTCAGTTAGGAAGTTGATGTTACAGGGATTCTGGTGCCTGAAATGAAATGACAAAGGCTTTCATTCACTTTCTGGCTTTGTTAAGGGTAGTATGCATCTTGACTCTTCTAATTTCAATACAGTTTGCAGCTATGTAGGATTTTGTCAAATTTCAAGCATTTCAGCAGAAATTTTTCAGGCTAGATATCTGCCTCAGGATATTTTTAAAATCCTTTGAGCAACAATAATTCATAGATTTTTATACAGGAAATCTGTGCTCTTTTTTGTTATCTTAAATGATTCCAGTGACCTTTCCTCTAAGAAGTTCAGGTACTTTGCAGACTTTGAAATAAGCATTTTAAAAATGATGTTAAGAGGTTCCTCTTGTACATTCTCGTGGAACCTCTTCTGCACAGGAGAGTAAACCATCCGTTTTAAAGAACAAGGCAAACATGAGCAAGACTTCTACGGAGAAATTGTTGGGGATTGCTGGCAAAATAGATTAAAGAAAAAAATCAGCAGGAAAATGTGCGTTAGTGACTAGTGTGAAAATTGATGTGGGAGGGAAAGAAAAGAAAAATGTGTCAGTTTAGTTTGGGGGATACTAAAATAACTATAGAAGCTGAAGTGCAGAGCCTGGGACTAGCTGAGTACAGAACTGAGAGTGAGAAGCAGTGGGGCTGCGTGGGAATCTTGGAAGTAGAAGGAGAGACAGTTCTGATGAGCTGGGCTCAGAAGTGGGGTTGTTGGAGGGGGGGCTGTGAGGCTGAGGAGATGAAGGGAGGAGTCTGGCAGGGGGAGCCAGCAAAGAGCTGGCTTGTGCGTGAGGAAGACTGAACAGCAGAATCAGGGTGAGATCTGATGGGTGTTTGGGAAGCTGGAGAACAAGATTTGCTGGGCAAGCTGCCTGGGGACGATATGAGGAAGGCTTTTGGAGGTGAGAATTTGCTGGAGATTGGGTTAAAATTTTGCCTGAGGAATAGAAGCAGGGACTGGGAAAGATGGGGTCACACCTGGGATGGGGGCTAAGGGAAAAGCTCTGGTGCCCATGGAAATATGTGTTGAGCAGGAGTGTTGGAGTGCTGCTGGAGAGTGGAGTGCAAAGAGGTGGGGGTACCAGGAGAGGAAGACTCTGGGCAGGCCATGCAAGTGGTGGGAGCAGGGGAAGCAGGGGCAAGCTGTCCTATGGCCATTTTCCTTGAGTGCCAGGAATGGCATCCCACATGGCCAAATCTCACCATTTTGTTGCTGCCAGCAGGTAAGACTGATGAGTTTGGGACTTGCCACAGTTGATGCTGGGTTTGTTCAGAAGATAGCAGCCTACTGCCAGTATTGGTTATTCTATTAGAGTGAATATCATGAGGCTGGTCAGGGGAGCTGATTCACCACCGAGGCTGATTTTTGTGCATGTTGTTGTGATACTTCATGAATACATTTTTCAGTGGCTTTTCAACACTCAGTTTTTAAAGAAACAAGATACTCCACACAACTTGACGTGTTTGGTTCACAGGATGAGCATGTTCTTGAGACACTCAAGGGCTGTGCAGTAGGATCCCCACTATCTATGGCAGATGAAGGAAGGTGTACAGTGAACCAGGCATGAGTTTTTAGGATGAGAATTTGTGTTCTTCGTCTGCTGTGATAATCAGATGTGTATGAAAAGGTGCCTTTTCAGAGACTCATTGACTCTCCATTCTTCGTTTTCTGGATACTTGAGCAGAGTCTAGAAACCAGATTTGCCGATTTTTCAAGCATTTCTATCTGCAACTGAATCCACAAGACTATTTTGAACTTAGAGTGTACTGTAATTTCAACTGCTCTGAAATGTCAAGTCTTCAGTTTCAAGACTGTTCTGCCAAAAGCCAGCAGACGTCATTTTATGCTCTCTATGATTTAGCTTATCACTTTAATCCTACTGTCTCCAAACTTCCTAATTTTTGATACTGCATGTGTCATAGTATGCTATAAAAACATGTTTCATAGACTTAAAACATAACATTTCTGCTGAACAGCTTGCCCTGCAACACAGAGAGCAGAAGGGAAAGGAAAAATAGGCCTAGATTCATGTAGGAAGAGAGAAAAAGGTATACACACAGCTTGTCAGTAAGTGTCAGGATGTTTCAGGCAAAGAGGTTATTTCTGTTAAAGAGCAGACACCAAATCAGTGGTGTTAGGACTTGTATGTGATTCCTGTAAAGGAGTCTTTGAAGGAGTATGAAGAAGAACGAGTGGGGGGGAATGAGAGTAGAGGTATGGTTTCAGACAAAATTAGTTTTGGATCCTGAAAATGAGGTTCAAAATCTAGACTAGAATGACAGGAGAAGCTGGAGGAGATAGGAGCAAAAAGGAAAACAATTTAAGCAGAAACGCTTTGTATTCACTGGAGTGTAAAAAGAGAGAGGTCATAGCTGTCATCAATTATGGTTGAGGGGTACTAGGGGTGGGGACACAAGGGTATAACAATGTGAACAGCAAACAGGGGTTTGCCTAGGGGCGGTGTGCTAAGTAACTGGGACTTTTACAAACAGTTTTGACTGGGCTATTTGGTGTGCAGTGGCAGAAATGAATGAATCAAGCTTGCACTGGGAGGTGAAAAGCTGGAGGGGACAAAGAGGATCTAGGTCTGAGACAAGGTGGGTAGACCTGAATGGCAAGAAAAACATTGCTATTACTGACATTAACTGAGAAGAGAAACATGGGAGGGGACAGTAAGATATATGCAAAGGCAGAGAGTTAGTTATATGCTTGACAAAGCAGAGGGATTTTGTGAGGCCCATGTCCTATGAAACAAGCCTGGGAGGATGTCGTTCATTGCCATCGTGGCTGGTATGCATTGTTCTAAACTTCCAAGTTTTTTAGACTTATCTAGATTCCTTAAAAGAAAGCGGTGAAGTTTGCTCTCCTGTGATGGGTTTTGCAGTGATTTAAATGGCAGTTGATAAGTCCATGGAATTTTGAATTAAGTGTTTAGATAAAAAGGCCCCGCAGCCCATTACCATATGTCAAGCACCAAAAGCAGTAACAGGGCACCGTCCAGTCCCCTGGGGCTGCCCCCCACTGCCCACAGCCCGGGACCCCACGTCAGCCTCCTGAGGCCGCCAGTCCCTGCCCCAGTGATGCTGCAGCAGAAATGGTCTCCAGCTTCCCAGGTCCCAGCCAAGCTGGGCCCACCCATGAGCCAGGTCTCCTCACTGAACTTATCTCTGCTTAGAAAATCAAAAGTCTGTGGCCTTTCTGGCTGCAGTTCCAGGAAGGAAAAGAGAGACAAGTTTGGTCACATAGTGAGGGCTGGGTTCCAGTGCATGAGTGACTGCACTGCATACAGTCTCATTCCTCTTTTAACATCTGTGGTAGTTTATTGGATAATTAGCATATTGCTTTCTATGAATGTCTTTGAGTTTGTTCTTCTTCGCCTTCACTGAATTATACCTTGTGTCTTTTTCAGTCCAGTTCTCAACCTTCCTTTTCCACAACATTGTTAGAGAAGGCTACAGAATCTTTCTATTTCCCTTGGCCCCCAGCTCTGCCACTTTTCCTTCTGTTTCTGTTTCCTGCCTTTCTCTGGGAGCTTTTCTGTCAGACTCGCTGCTGCCTTTTCCCATGTACTCTTTTTTTTCTCTTCACTTTTGTTCTTTTCATGCCCAAATTGGCTCTTCCTTTCGCTTGCTTTTTTGTGGGCTGGTTGGTAACAGTTTTAGCACACTGGCATCATAACTGGTGTTGGCATCCCTGAAAGGGAAGACTTTTAGGAGTGATTTTAGGTGAAAAATGTAATGGTTTTGTAGGTGCTTCATGAACTTGATCCAAAAGCAGGGGCAGCAGAGGAGAAAACAGAAACTGTTTTTTGGTTACCATGGGCTAACGGTTACAGGGGCTACCAATATGACTGATCAGAATGTAAAGCTGAGCTTTTAATACTGCATGAGAAATGATAGATAAACTTTGGAAGGTAAGACAAGGAGATGACATGGAATTAAGTAGAGAAGGAAAAGCTAAAAGGCAGGCGCAAGAAGTGGTGTAGTGAGAATAAAAAGATTCATTATGGCAGTAAGGAAGCTATCACGACAGTTGCTGAGACCAGAAAGAAATCTGATGCAGTAATGGATGGCTGAGATGACCACTGCGCAGAACAAGAGTTTTAGATTGTGCCTGTAATGGAAATTGTTACTTTGTACCCACCTCAGTGCCATGAAGTGTGCTGTTCTGCAGGACACCCTTGTCAGCCTTTTCCTCAGTAGCTCCCAGCCTAGCCCATATGCTGTCTCCCCACTGAGCTTCTACCCATTCTCACCTAACACCGTTCAACCCGTGCTGCAAAGGAGATGATGTTAAATGCTGTCTCTTGTTGGCAAAATGACCCAGATCAGATACTTTTTCTAGCCCTTGGCTGTCTGTAACTTGTCTGAGTTTCCTAATCCATTACTGATTTTCCATTTCATGGACAGGCCAGCCTGGCTGCTAAGGCTCCACTTTCTGGGGTCTTTCTCCCTTCCGTCCACCCATCACAAACTGTACAAGCTAGGGTGCTGCAGGTTTGGTCGAACAAAGCTCTTGCTCTTGCAATTCACTCTGATAGAACAGCACATGCAGAGCTGAATCCAGAGCTTGGTTTTCCTGCTCAGGCTGTTCTTGGGGGCTTTCTACACGTCATCCCCTCCTCACCTTCTATGTACCCATGCACATATCAGTATGTATGTATTTGCAGTTGTCTTTTTGAAGGGATTAACAGGGCTTAAGTACAGAATGGGGTTCAGCAACTGAGAATGTTATCTGTTTTCAGAGATTTTCCCTACCTTCCACTGAGCTGCCCTACAGGTACTTTTTTTTAGTTCTGGCTTCAAATATATCAGGCACACAAATAAGTATTGTTGTAATTTCATTCTTTTAATCTGGAAAGTTCCACTTATCAAGTGGGTGCAGAGGATCACCCCACATGCTCAGCTCTGACCAGGGTCTGTCTGTGAAAAACTAGCTTGAGACACACCTTTGTAAGTTTATTACCAGAAGACTTTAAATCCTTATCAGCCTACTTAGTTAGTTTACTTGGAGCAAATAATATGCCAATGTAACTGATATTAATGTGTTTTGGAACTATACATATGTGTGTATATATATGTACACACATGTGTGTACATGTGTTTCTGTACTTGGTAAGAGGTGCCACACAAAAAGACTTAACATTATTCAATATTACCAGCTATGATACTTCTTATTTTTTATGAAAATATCAAAATATTATTTTTAAGTCTTTTTTTTTAAATACTTCTTTAAATACTGAAGATTTTTAATTGCAATGGTTCAGAAGTTCCAGGAGAAGGATTAGGGAACGCTGTATTATGAATCCTTGTTTCAGCAGTTCAAGGACAGAACAGTGTACAAAGTGATACCTGTGGAAGGCAATGTAACCTATTCCTTTGGTGCCTGTTCTAGAAATAAATCTGCTCAGCAGGAGGAAGAACTTCAGTCTGAGTGTGTTATGTTAGGTCATGTACTTGTGTAACTATCATTAAAACATCTTTGACTGTCTGAGTATTTCCTAATTGAAAGAGTACTAGGGGTTTTCTATCAGACCTTGTTTTGGTCAGGGGGAAAGGAACTTGTTATAAACCCGAAGCTGGTGGCTGGATAAGTGTGAGTGGTTGTGGTGTAACTACATATGCTCAGTTAAAGTCCAGACCACTAACAAACATAGGGGAAGGTTGCAGAAGGTCTAGTATCACAAAATAAAGCAAGCATGAGACAAATGAACCAAGAAAAAGCAATTTAACGGACAAAAGTATACAATAACTCCAGCATGTGACAATTTTGTGGCACCTCTGGAAAAGTACAATACAGACACAGAGAGCTGTTCTGGGTCAAACAGTCTCACCTGCCATGCAGGGGATGTGCAAGTAGGCTGTCAGCCACCTCCATACCTAGTGTACTATGTAGAAAAGGAAGATGTTGAAAGTAATTAAAAGCAGAAAATTGTCAGAAATTTCTTGAAGTAAACAGAAGGATGGGAAGAACATTTTATGGTCAGCAAACGTGACAACAAAGATATGAGCAACATGATACAATGTTTTCTGTTTTGTTACATGCAGTGTGGGTATCGGGAAGAAAAGCATCTTTAAAATGGAATTGTAGAGGGACACGGTAGAATTATCAGCCGTGCAAAGCAGGCTTGAATTTAGGAAATATTTTTAATTTTATGAGGGCTTCAGGCCTTTTTGCCATTTTGCATGCACATGAGATGATTGGCATTGCTTTCCCCAGTAATTTATGCCCCATTTGTTCTCACTCTTGGCTTGAACAATTGCTCTGGTTGCTCTCATATAGAAATTCTGGATTGTTATAGGAAACAGATGTCACCAGACTGACTTACTATTTTTGTTTGGCTTTGGTTGATTAAGGCAATAGCACTGATATAGTGGATTTAGAATTGTATAAAGGATTTGACTTGACATGGCAGCAGGTTTTTGCTAAGAAGCTAGAAAGACATCAAATCAGCTGGACACACACTGAAGAAATTAAACACTAATTAACTGACAGGCCTCAAAAAATCTTATCACCTGATAGCAATCCTTCTGAAAGACTCCTGCAAGAAAGGATTCTATGAGGGTAATTCTTGCTGCCTGGTTTACTCTTTAGTAATGAGCAAAAAAGAGTCAGACAATGGTTTTTGATGTAATTTGCAGAATCCAGTAAGACATGAGATATTGAAAATATCAAGCCATATTTATGTGTAGTTCATTGATAATGATGTGATCTGAAGAACAAGGAAAAACCAATAGTGCCGTGTAAGGCTGTTATCTGGAAGATTTTATGCTTCATTAAAAAAAAAAAATTAGAAAAACCCACCTCCTCTCTACCCCTCCCCCCCCGCCTTCCCTATGTATGACAAGAACAAAGCAGATTAATGCCTTATATTTAATTTTTAGGATCTTCTTTTCTGGGGATATGTACAATCCAAAGAGACATTTAGATCCCTGTCTTCCTGTTTTGTTACTTTTCAGTAGAAGAGGTTTCTGCTCTTTTTTTTAATGAGTCTTATGATGCTGTCTTTCCATCTTGCCTGGGAGAGCCCATGCAACTGCCCTTTGGTTACAGCAGAACTAGTCTATTTAGTATGGACTTGTTATGTTAATAGACTCACCACTCCTTGACTGAGGAATGCCTTGTAGTTACCTAAAATCACACTTAATTCAAGGTAGGATGAGGGAAAATGCAAAGAGAAGTATTAACTCCTTACATCTTAAATAGCAAACACAATTACAAGTATGTAGAAAAGCCATAATAAATATAAGGAAAAGTTCATCTGATTTACTGATGCTGACGCGTCTGACACCTAGTGACAAAGGTGCTTTTCGTTTTGGATTTTTTCCCTCCTTTTTAATTTCCAGGTGACTTGTCCCTCTTTGACGAAATGGCTCTCAGAATCTTCTTTCCTCCTCTTCCTCAGGTTTCTGTTAGGTGACTTTGATCACTGGAAACTTTGCATTACACAGAACTCCATACTGGGGTCTCCCATCTGAAAACATCTTCCGAAGAAGCCTTTGGACTTCACCTTAAGGTAGCTTCATGTTGTGTTGACCTCACTTGTTGAGGGCAGTGTTAACTCTTACTGCCAGTCTGCTCTGTGAAGTTTTCTGAGGAGTCCAGAAAGATTTCACCTGTCGTCTTGGAGCTTTTTCTATCCCTCCTTATGGTCTGATTGTTCTCCTGAATTTAATTAAAGATTATTTTGCTTCCACAAATAGGCATAAGTCTTAGAAGAGGAGTTGTCTCCTGTGTTTAAGTAGCTTCTAAACAGCTTCTTTCCCCCAAGGAAGCAAGTCTCTTCGATTTCCCTGTGGTGACTCATTGACATATTTCCACATGAAATATATCTTATAGCAGACCTTATATTCTCTAGCAGTAGTGTAATTAGTAAATATGCATGATACAAGTATCTAAATAGGGTGAAATTAATCTAGTTCATTCCTGGTTCCTGAGAGAGGTATGATAACATTACTTCTCTGAAGTGACAGCATTTAAAGTGAATGCAGCCCAGCATCCTTCTCCTAAGCTCACTCTAACAAGGAGTCCTTGTACGGAATTGTTTAGTGATATTGATTTTAATTGCTACACAGTGTGAAATTGTCTTCAAACTGCTTCTGAAAAATAATAAAGAGGGAACACTCAATCTTGGCCCTCATGAGATCAATGAACAACCTGACTGACTTTAGCTGGCCTTGAAAACAGCCTCTGGTGCATTAGGACTCAAGGATCACACAGTGAAATGAGAATTGATGTACCGTGAAGAAAAGGTTAAAGGCAAATCTTCCCGAAATTTTCTTGTAGCCTTTACAACGATCTTATGCAGCCAAGAAAACGAAAAAGTATAGGCTAAATGTAATTGTGTCTAAGAATACTGCATTAATTTGAATGAATATTGTAACATTTTATTGTAAATACAAGTAAATTTTTTATACAGAGATCGTGAACAGTGTCCCTCTCCATTCCCCAGGTCATACCTACACTAAGAGAGATTTAGTTATCAGTAATGCTGTTAACTGTATGAGTCTGCAGATATTCTGGTAAAAAATCACATGTCAGCCCTGAAAGGAAGAAGCCTTGTGCTCAGGTACAGCTTCAGTAATGTAACTGGTGCTGCCTCTACTGCTGTCTCAGAACACACCAGAAACCAGTTTCCGTTTTGGCAGCTGGGGTTTATGTACATCCACACAATGGGTGGCACACAAACAACTTCCAAAGTGGTCCTATTGTATCTTGTAAACACAAACCAAAATACGAAAAATTGGAAAAAAAAAAAGAATTTACATCTTCAAGGAATCCAGGCAATGATGTGTTTATTGCCAACAGGTTTGGGGTGAAAACCTGAGAAGTGGAAAAGGAAGACAGTGCTGTTTGACTTCTTTGATTGTGCAGACTTTATGGAAGAGAAAGAGAATGTCATGTTTGCCAGTAGTTACTGTTTTGCACTTAAGTTTGCAACTTCCAGTAAAAGCAAGCTGATGAAAAGCTCTCTACTGGGGGAAACAGAGTAAGATTGCACAGAGGATTTAGATAGGCTTCTCTCCATGAAGTGCAAGGAGACAGAATGAGTGAGCACAGGAGAGAAAATGTGTTGGACTGCATTTGCCTTCTCTCCTTTTATCCGGGAACGCGGAACAACTCCTTTTCTGTTGTTTTCTCTACCTCTTCTAGACATTTCCTGTCATACTGAACCATTTTGGGGCTCTTCTGCTGCAGCAGCAATGGCAGCAAACATATATACCATGCAGTGTCTTTGGAGAGGGAGAATGGGAGAATTCAAGATAGTAGTTAGGATTCTGTGCAGGAATAGGGAAGAGTTTCTCCTGCAGCAATTTATTTGTACAAAGTGGGAAGCTTCACGGCAATAAATTGAAAGGAACTTACTCTGAATGTGTTATGGTCTTTGTGGATACACCAGTTACAGGTTATAGAGAAGTTTGTATTCCCAGATTCTAAAGGTTATAGAAAAAATACAACTTTGTAATCCTAAATGAAGTTATTGTTCCCCAACAGCTTTAAAAGAGAAGGGAGAAATATTTGCTCATAAGCAGTTCATTGTTTTGAGAAAAGGGGGAATTTTCGAACACTTCTAAATGGTCAAATTAATTGTCTGTTTGGTTTAACAATATAATTGTGGTGAGTCTTCTCCATAAGAGAATTTTTACTTATCAGCAAAGCCTATTTTTATAGAGCTTCAAAGGTCTTTCTGCTGTCCTAAATTCTGTAAGAGACTTACATGTTATATTTGTCTTATCAGTCATACAAAATCTAACATGAATTATCTTTCCTTGTTGACAGGAAGAGAGATTTCCACTTTAGAGATCACGTCATTTTCCTTCCTGTGAGAATAACATGAACCAGAAGGTGTTAGTTTTCCTTCTCCCAAATTTTTTATTTGGGATATTTCTTTATGGGTTTTTCTGTAAGAGACAAAAACACTTAACAGGTGAGTAAAGAAATTACCAGCAAGATTTAATGTTTTGTAGAAAGAGAGATACCTTTTCCAAATATGTTAGAAAGTGACTATGGAGCCCAAGATATAAACAATACTGTGAAAATATCCAAGGCCCTGTCACTGTGGTAGCTATCTTAGCAATATATGAGAGGAGAGCACTAAAAAAACCATTACGTTGGAGCACCAAACTTGCTTAGACTAATACTGCTAACATATTGCAAGTTTTCATTCTAATAAATGTTTCACTAGGGAGGGTAGTTTATTGCATGTTTGCCATAGTCTAATCTAGTTACAGTAAAAAAAATTTGATTTTATCATCTTCGTTAGATTTTGTATTCAGGGTAATAAATTGAGCGCTATGATTGTCATAGATAAAGAGAGTTATATAAGACTATTTCACTGAAATGGTTTAAATTTCTTCCTTGGTTACAGATGCTTTTCCTGATCCTACTGAAAATTGGCTGGCAATTCAAAACAGTCGGAAAACCACACTGGCTTCTGTCTGCCTGAAGAATAACCTTAATAAACCAAGAAGCAAATTGGATTCTCATGTTGCAAACCAGCTCTTTGTGGAGCACAAGCATAAATTTATCTACTGTGAGGTGCCCAAGGTAGGCTGCTCCAACTGGAAGAGAACTATTTTTCTTCTTCAATCAGGCTTGAATGCAAAAGCTTCTGAAATTGAGCATGACCACATCCACCAAACCTCACTGATCAAAAGGCTGGTGACTTACCCTCCTGCCTTACAAAAGGAATTTCTAAGCAATTACACCAAAGTGATGTTCACCAGACATCCCTTGGAACGGCTGGTTTCAGCTTACAGAGACAAACTCCTGCACTCTGAGCCATTCTACAGTATCACTGTTGCTAATGAGATTAGGGCAATGTTCAGGAAAAATAAAAGTTCTACTGAAAAAGTGAGTTTCCAGGAGTTTGTCAACTTCATTATAGCAAAACCACCACATACTCTTGACATTCACTGGAAACCAATGTTTCTGCTCTGTGATCCTTGCAACATTCACTATGATATTTTGGGTAAGTATGAAACTCTTGGGTTGGACTCTGAGCATGTTCTGGAGGTCATTGGTGCACCAGAGAGCCTGCAATACCCCAGCTTGAAGAGATATGGGTCAGAGAAACGAACTTATGGTGATATCACCTTGGAGTACCTCAGACAATTGACCTCAGAACAAATTGAGAAGATAAAAAAATTGTATGAAACGGATTTTTTTTTGTTCAACTATACTATGAAATAGGAGGATTATTTTTCCCTGAATGACTAATGTAGGTTGAACAAAGAAGTTTCCTTTGTACAAAACAGGCAGAACTTGTCCTCACAGGTGCTTTACAGGTGGGTTGGTGATTGCTGCTGAGATTATCCTGGAGTTTGTAGATATGGTTTATCATCCTAAACACGCTTATAAAAAATCCCTGCCATAATCTCTTGTACCATGCAGAACTTTACCTATTAAAAAGATTGTCTTCCTGTTGATCTTTAACAGCGTACGTTTGTTTCATGAAAACTGTTCATAAATGATAGATTTTGGTCCATTGGTAAGAGACATGGGAAGGAAGAAGAATGTCACAATCAATATTTTAGAACATCATTTTTACATTTTGTTGTTTGTGTTTTTTTCTTTTTTTTTTTTTAATTAGAAAAAGACATAAGAAGCAATAAATAATCTGGTTGGGAGTTAAAGTACTCTGGCTGCAAGAGCCTTGATCATGATTACTGCAGGAAAGGAGCAAATAACTTCAGGTGCTTGAAGCTGCGTTACACAGAGCCTAATGCCAGAATATCTTCTTGCCTAGCAGTGCTCTCATCACAGCCCAACAGCCTCATCCCTCAAGTAGCACAGTTGTCAGCAATCCAGAAAAAGTTTCCATTATAGCTCTTAAAAATCTTCTGATGAGCTGATCTGGTATTCATGGTGACTTTACAAACTCTTTTCATCACTTTTGTAAGCATTATGGTCTGATTTTAGCAGAAGGTCTGAAAAATGCATTGGGTTTTTTTTAGAGAAGTAGTTAGAGGTACCTTCTAAACTGTACCACTGGGGTGGTGCATGATATAAAATCTCACTGGAAAGGTGATGCTTATTTATTCTCCAAAAGCACTTAACACCCAGTCAATGGACAGGCCAGTCAGTGCAGTGGGGACAATGTTTGGGCTTTCCCATTTGTGCTGTTGGAATCCACGAGCCTCTGGGACTTACCTGAGCATGGCACTTGGGAGGAGCTGGGTAACATTAGATAATACATTTGTTCTACCTGTGGCTTTCTCACCTTATAGGAGAATGAATGCAAATAAATTGTGGACTTATGGTGAGGGGAACAATGAAACATGTGGGAGAAGTAACTCAAGCCATTAGCCACTCCTTATATTCCTAAGCGACTTTGGTTTTAGAACACTGAGGAGTCTATAACTGCTGTTATATTAAGCATGAGATTTGTCCCTTAAAAAAAAATCTGTTGTCTAGTCACTTTCAAATATTAATTTGTGACCATATTAATTGTAACAAGTTTTAGCAGCTAATTGTGACTATTAGCACCACCTCAAGGGGTGGTTGCTCTCTCAGCAGCTAACTTGAAAATCTCTCAAATGCACTTAGTTCTTCTCCATTAAATCTGCAGATGTATAAAGGCTGGCAGGCTAGTCTTGGACCCAAAGCTGGCTCTCAGCTTCTCATCACACAGAAAAGGACAGATACAAAATAAGTTAATCACACAGTAGCCACCAATCTGTACAGCCTTTGCTGCCAGCAGCATGGCTGAGAGAGAGGGAAAAGGAGGCTGTGAAAAATGGACATAATGGAATTTAAGCTATGGGGGTTTTGAGGAGCCCTCCCAGTGCAGGGAGTGGAATGCAGGGATTATCTGCTCCAGTGGGAAGGTGCAGTGATATATGACATCAGTTGGAGACAGTGATCAGGCCATGGTGACAGGAGAAGGCCCAGAAAGAAGTGCTCTCTATCCCCCTTGACAGCAGCTTGTACACAAGCCAGGACTAGCATTCGGTACATCTGGCAGGTCTTGCCTGGCTGACTATTTCAGAAACTGGGCAGCTTTGGCACAAGGAGAGATCCAAAGTGAGAAGACCAAGCAAGAACAGCAAAACAATTAAAAAAAAAAAAAGCTTATGATTTTATGCAGAATGATTCATGTTTCTGGATCTTACCCTCAGCACCACCATATTTGGTGTCCCCATAACCCTACTATTCCCCAATACTGGATTGCTCATGCCACCCTGGCAACCCTGTAGTTCATGTAGGTTTTTCTCTTTTCTTACTTGCTAGTTTTCCTTAGGCAGAGTAACTGTAAATTACTCCCATCAAGGTTAAGGCTATGCAGAAGGATGCAGTCGCTCTCTTTTTCCTGAACCAGAGCTACATGCTTCTACTTTCTTTGATAGATCATGCAGAGGTAGAAGGGAATAAGATTTGCTTCATAACTCACTTCTACATGATAGATCCCTCCAGAGCTATATCTGAAGCTGTAAGTATATCTAAAAATACATGAGTACTCTGGCACCCTCAGCCAGCCTGGGAAAGCTCTGAAGAAGTGATATTGACAGAGTTTGATAGGTGTCTTTGCTATCAGCACTCAGTGTTAACGCCCCCCTCCAGTTTCTTGCTGTTAGATGTGAGTGGCTTTCTATTCTTATTTCCTCCTTCACAGAGGTTCACATATTGTTCCTACAGTGGTGACAGAAAACTGATGGTTAATTCATTCATCACAAGCACTAGTCAGTAGCAGAAGGGTATCTATTAAAGCAGAAAAATCTTTAACTATTCACAGCAGACTTTGAGTTTTGACATTTGCCTATAGGGAACTGTAAGTAGCATGTTGCCTCAGATCACTTGCTGCTGTAATGCTGTTTAGCTGGTGTGGGTCTGAACAAAAAAAAGCTGCAGAGGACATGTTGTGTGCATGCGTGCCCATATAACAACAGCTTTAGGACACGGCATCATACAAGAATGGTATAAATTGGGGATTACCAACAGTAATAAAATGAGAATAATGGGTTGGAAAAGAGAATAATCTGTTAGATAATGGGAAAAAAAATTCGTTCTTGATACTGTAGTATAATAAAAGTTGATGAAGGCTCTGGACATTGTCCTAGACAGCCCACAAGAACTGCAAGACATCTGTAAACTTTATGATGAAAATTATGACACAACTCTTCATGGAATGGAAGAGAGGTTTCCTGTACTGTCTTCCCTACAAGTGCACTGTCCAGAACAAGGTTCTAAGCTGAGCTGGGCTCCCTCCTGGCTTTTGCCCAGAGAATAGCCTCCAGTGGTACGTCTTTCCTTTGGATGCTGACTCTTGGTGGTGTGCTCCTGGGAGGAAAATGGATTCTTGGAGTTGGGAGCAAGGGTGGAGGCAGTGTGGTGAGGCTTAGGCCCCAGGAAGGAATTGAAGGGGGAGGGAGTGCCATAATTCATCTTCTGATTTATTGTTATATGCCTGCGATATGATCATTGCTATGTTCTTTTCTGATTACCTTAATAAACTGTAGTGAGTTAACAGGTTAATCTATTTGTTCATCCTTCTCAATAACATCTGTTTAAAAAACAAACCCACCTCAAAGTTGTTCTATCAAATAAAAAAAAAGGCCACACGCTATTCGACAGTAATCCATACAAAGCTGCTTGCCTCTGCTTTGCTACATTAATATAAGTCTGCCTCACAGAAATTTTAATGAATTGAAAGAATTAGCAAATGCTAATGTGTGCTCCAGTTTGGAGGAAAAATGCAAATAAGTGGAAAAAGGAAGAGAAAGAAAAATCTTGCAAAGTCAAGCTTGCATCTTTCCCACCAATCTATCTATCCGCAGTGAGAACTAAGAGACTTTTCCCATTCTTGTGGAAATTCTCACACACACTTTCAGGATAGGTATCCAGAAACCTGACATCATACTTTCTTCATGGAGGTATAACAGTTCTAACAGATGATCAGTGTATGTCAGCAATGGAGACCATGTCACCAGTTGTTCCTTCAAGATGTTTCCTCCACTTTAAAAACAACGATTCTGCCTGCAAGCAGTCCTAATTTCTCACACAGTTTTGAATGTGAGTCTTAACAGGTAAACTATGATTAATAGTTTCTTGCTCAGAGAACTTCAAAGAGCAGGACAGCTGTGAACAGAGTAAAAGGTGTGAGCAATGAAACGTCAAGTGTTCGCTGTTACACAGAAGCGTCTCTGACTAACGGGAAGAAGAGGAAACACCACCCGTGCAAGTCATTGCACATCAGACAAACTGCAGCACTCACTGCTCACAGCTAGAAGGTGATTCCATTTCTGTGTTCAGAGCGTTAATAAGTCAAAAGCTTTTAGCTTGATGATCATCAGGTTTTTTGGCTTGTTTGTCATAGAAGTAGAAAAAGAAAAGGAAACAGGAAAAGAAAAAGGCACCAACTCTCCGTGATTGTGCTGCAGGCCTGACGTGATTTCTCTCTGTCACAGCAGTTCTTACGTCCCTTCCTTCCAGAATTATAAATTAGGACGTGCTTTAGCATAAAACAGAAAGTTATTGAATTGGGTGACATACATAAATCAAAGTAAACCAAATAAAATCAAAACAGGCAGAGAGTTTATCTGATAGAAATGTCTGGAATTTCAGGAACTTCCTCTTGCAAGTTCTGGACAGGTATCAAATGTACACAGGGGGGCAGTTACAATGCTGCTTCTAGTAAGAACTATTTTTATAGAAAAAGCTCAAGTGATCATAAATGTCAGTCAGTATACTGAGACTGAAATTCCATATAAATCAGCAGAGCAAAAATGAGTGATGCATCACAGGGTCAGGTCTGTGAAAAGGAAATGGCTCCACACTGTTTCAGCACTGCCCATCTACACCTCACCTTTGCCCACCACTACACGAACAATTCCTTTACATCTTCAGGACCCTGATTATGGCTTCTTTTGGAGATGTACCAAAGCTTAGCAAGATGAAAAGGCTTTCTCAAATAGTGCCATCATCCCAGCCTGTAAAGCCATTGTTAACAAGATTATGCAGCATTTGTGGAGTCCCCCCAAAGGTACAACAGTCCAGCCACAAGTGGAGCTCAGAGCAGAACTTAGCATGAGTACCCAAAGCCAGGTAGGCATACTCCAGTTTATATTTCTGTGGTGTAGCAGAATTAGGGGGAGAGCCTTTTACCTACAAATCTATGACTAATATCCTGACTCCTACCTCACTTGATTGCATTGTCCTCCATTTTTTCCCAGATCCCTTCTTCAGTATTCACCTGAACTCCATGTATGGACTCCTGCTGAGCTCCCACAGTTGGGGGCCTCCAAACAGGTGCTTCAGGTGCTGGCTTACTCAGGCACAGGTTGTTGCTGGGTGAATGTAACTGGTTGTATTGCAACTATTGGAAGAAGGCTTTTTGTGTGAGAAAGTTCTGCAAGCACCTGCTCCACCAGTGAGATATTGCCTACTACAAACTGAGATAAATAAATATAAATATAAATATAAATATAAATATAAATATAAATATAAATATAAATATAAATATATTTTGAAGGCATTTCCCCCCCTTAAAAATAAACTCATCTTCCATTCAGATAGGTTTAGTGGGTAAGGAAGAAAGCTCTTTTTGGGATCATTTACATCAGGTCTCAGAGGCCTCTGTTAATCATACACCAAAAGAGACAAGAAACCCTCTCTCATGAGGGGCCATCATTCTCTGCAGGGTTAAGTTTTTTTTACCCTCAGAGATCTGTTAAGATTTGTCTTCAGGGGTGTCTGCATGGTAAAAGGGACTCTCAAGATTTTTAGCTTGTAATAAGCATGGAAAAGCAGAGTGACAAATTTTGGAGAGAATCCACTTGACACCCGACCATTAAACCATTAATTTTGGGTCCATCCTGTTTCAGAAAGACAGCACAGGTAAGAAACAAACACAGGGAAAAAGCAATCAAATTAATATAAGCAGATTATTATCCTGAAGATAGCTTCTGGCTAGGAACTTTATCTCAGGACCCTGCCCAAAATGCCAGCTGCTGCCTGCAACTGGCCAACAAAGTTCTTTTTCAAGCAGCTAAGCAAGCCAATTTTTCAGGCTTTTCACACTGATAATGTTTCACTTCTGTTCATCTGTGCTGCTCTTCTTTAATTCTCTACAGTTCCAGGTGGTCTCCAGCTCTTCTGCAGCAGCCAAAGCTGGGTGCAACCCCGTGACTTTACAAATGCCACGTAGATTGAAAGTATGACCTCAGCTATGTCACATATTATTAAGTTCCCATTTGTATTGTCAATTCAATGTTATTTCAAGGCCAACCCTTGTTGGAATATGTGACTTACTGTGATTTAAAGACTGAACCATGATACTCCATGAAAAACATCCCAGGACTTGAGACATGTATTCTAATCCAAGCTCTTGGACCTGGACTGTTCAAACTCTCCAGCCTCATGAGGCCAGACTTTTGGACGTTTGGGTTTTGTTCTGTTTTGTTTTGTTTCCCTATTGGCAACTAGGATCCTTGGAAATTAGACATTGAAACTCCCGAGGTCTTTGGAGCGAGTAACCAATTATCATCCGCGTCCATATGGGGCCATCTGGTGGCGAAAAGGGCTCCGCAAGGGAGGCTCGCCCGGGGAGAGATTCTTGGAGGCTCCTGTGTTCCAATTCTTCTTTTGTTTTTTTTCCTGAAGTCTTGTCGAGAATCTCAAGACTCTCATGCCTGTTTTTTTATGTCCCTCTGCTTCTCTCCCCTTCTCCCTCTGATTATCTTTCCCTGGGACAAGAACTCAGTTTCGACTTGGCCACTAGCGGCTTTCTTGTCCCAGTAGTTTTTTCACAGGTTCGCCACAAGCTTCCCTCCCTAACTTGCTTGGTTGTGAGGACTGACCAGCTGTTGACACTGGAAGTTACACTGTGCTGTTCCAGCAAGAACTTCTTGTTTCTGTACTGCACTTACCTTCTTCCATGGTGAGAGCCTATCTTTTTAAATACTTTTCTGGCCTGCAACTGGGCAGAAAAATATGTCATTATGGATTAAATTTATAATTAAGCTCTAACTGAACTTTATGGTTCAATTTTATACAAAAATTACTTGTGAAGACACTTATTATTCACTTTACTATATTTAGAAAAGCATTTTCTTTTGTGTGCTGTGATTAATTTCTGTCATTGATTCAGGGAGACGTTTATCCATTCAATCTCTCTAAATATCTCTTTATGAGTTTTATCTTCATTTGACAACATGAAAAACAGGTATGGTATATAGTTATATATGAATAATTAACCGGTCACCAGGCATTTTCTGTGTAATGTGAAACTCAATACCTCCATTATTAATTTCAGCCAAAATTCTGATGAACAGGATGAAAGCTGAAATAACATTGTTTTCCAGGCATCCATATGCGTGTGTATCAAAGTGAAAATGCTTTAATGACAATTACAAAAAACTGCCTGAGGGAAATGCAATTCCTAGAATGAAAATTAAATCCAGCAAACAAACTGCAGTCATGCTCCCTGTATCACCTCAGCCCAGTCTTTCCATTTCTGAAGGTGCTTATGCTCTCAGAAGCAATTTCTCAAGCTCTTTGGCAAGAACTTTGATAACATTATAAGAGAAATAGGGTTCATTATTACTCCAGCTGATATACAGAGGAAAAACCCTACAAAAATATTAGATTCCAGTTAGTAAATATTGTAACTAAGTAGTAGTTACACTTATCAGCTTTGTAAAGCAAAACCCAAAAAAGGTTTCTTTGGGTTGATAACAACCCCATTAGGGAAGCAGAGGTATTCTCCTTGCATTTTCAAAGAGGGTGTGTGTTTTTCTTTTCTTCCTTTCTAGTCATCAGGCAGCCTTGCAAAATTATACTTGCCTGAGGCAACAATGCATTGGATGCATGAATAAAATACCTCTGACAATTTTTCTTCATTTTGCTATATTTTTTCCTTGATGTTAAATGCCATGTTAATAGCTATTTATACCAGTAAAAGCATGGAGTATTTTTCCCTGGTACTTTTGTAGGGCTGCTTTGTTTATCACTGTTGACAAATTGTGCAACCAGTCCCATGGAAGAGACAAAACAGGGGAAAACACCTAGAGTTCAGGAGGCTGGAGGAATGCTTGATTGCTGTGCCACTTATTCTGTCAGAGGAATCAGAAGAATTTGCTGAAAGATTGGCTACCCCTGACTCATAGTAATGTAGTTCCTTACAAGGAAGAATGGTTGGTTAATTCGTCTTGTTTTCAGTGTCTTTTTCCTAGCAATCTGCTCTCTTGGAAAGAGAAACAGATGGAAACCCAATCTAATGATCTACAATCCCAGTTTAGTTACTGAAGAGAACTCTGTGTGCTCTTAGCAAGGGTGGAAGCAACAAAGACACCTCCTGGCCAACTCCCCCCAGTTTATAAACTGGGTATGGTGTTCTGTGGTATGGAGTATCCCTTTGGCCAGTTTGGGTCAGCTGTCCTGGCTGTGTTTCCCCCTGCCCAGCTGCTTGTGCACCTCCTCACAGGCAGAGCCTGGGAAACTGAGAAGCCCTTGGCTTAGGGTAAACACTACCCAGCAACAACCAAAACATCAGTGTGTTGTCAACATTATTCTCATACCAAACCACAAACTCAGCACTGTACCAGTTACTAGGAAGAAGACTAACTCTATCCCAGACAAAACCAAGACACTGTTTAAGAGCCTTATCAGACGCTTTGTAAAGGCGTTACTAGTGGCAATAGTGTTAGGGGTTTCAAGATTATAACAAAATACGGGTTTCCTGTTTCGAAGACAGAACTACTAAGGTAACTGAGTACAAACATTAGGTTTTGGGTTGGTTTTAAACTCTGCTGTGGTACCAATGGCCCTGCAGTGCCCGCACGGAGGGCCGGGGCTCAGGCTCGGCGGAGGCGGTGCCCAAGCGGCGGCGGCGGTGTCCCGGGCACCGGGGCCTGAGCTGTCCGCGGTGCTGAACGGGCCCGGCCCGGCGCCCGCGTTACCTGCGGGGCTGGGGATCCGCCTCTCAGCCTGCACTTCATTTCTTCTGCTTCTGGTGAATTTCATAGGACGCTCTTTTCCCTGAGACGTTTATGATTGACTGCTAAAAGTCATTACGGAATGTGCTCCTTTGCAACACTCTCTGCCTAAAAAATTTCCAGATACCTGTAGAGAAAAACATCTTCAAGACAGTGACAACATGGACATACTTATATTAGTACAAAATCTGTTCCTATGACTTCAAGTGAAGAAGGTACTTCTCACAGGCAAATAAATATAAAGCATGCAAATATTTTATTTTATGAAACAGAAATGTCAAAAACACCAGAGAAAAAGCTTCCTGAGTATTTTTTTTTCAAATTATTTTACTTTTTACTCTCTCTCGTATTACTGTTTTTATTCTATATTTGATTTGATCCCAGAGACAAACAGTCAAATCTTGTGAATAAAAACCTCTGTCAGGTTCTTCATCATACTGTGGCCTAGTCCACAAAGCCGGGCAAATATGTGTGCCAACAGATGCTGGGAATATACAGGAAAAAGTGATCTTTGTAAGAGACATATTGGCACTAATTTGGAGTTAGGTCATCCCAAAGAGCACCTTTGTATCCTAAAAACCCCTCTACAAACCACTTTGAGTAATTTCACACAAGCACAAACCAGACCCTTACATTAAAACAAAGCTGCTTGCTGGTTGCTTAGTAGTTACTCCTGCTTATCTTTTTTCTTAAAAATACACTCATGTGGCATCATTAATCTCAATAGAGTGTGCCTATGACTTTTCAGCATGCACCTGATTCTTAGTGCAGCACTGTCAAATGAACTGGCAAAGCAAACTTTGTGGACAAAGAAATATGTCGTGTACTAAGCTCCCCTACTTCCAACCTCCAGGTAGTCAATTGTTCAGTAAGAACAATTTTTTAAGTTTTAAGAGTTTTCTAGAAATTTCCCTCTTGCAAGGGGAAATAAAAGCCTGTGAGTGCTGAGATTGAGTATTCTGACCACATTTATGTGGTAACACCCTTCATTAAAAAGACTATTTCAATTCAGCTACCACGCCAGATAGTTGTAATAAATACTAATAGTGATGGTTTCTGTGGAAAATACTATATTTAGCTTTAATCTTCATTAAAATCTAGTTATTTCAGACTTTCAGGGTTTTTTTTTCCATAATCTACTGAGGTTTTTATAATTGTATTGGGTTTGCAATACATGGGGGCTACAGGTGTGGCTTCTTTGTGAAGCTGCCAGAAGATTTCCCTGTGTCTGATAGAGCCAACACCAGCCAGCTCCAAGAGAGACCTGCTGTTGGCTGAGGTTGGGCCAGGCAGTGATGGTAGAAGTGCTTCTGGAATAACACATTTAAGAAGGAAAAAAATATTATTGCACAGAAGTACTTGTGGCCAGAGAAGAGAGAAGTGAGAATGTGTGAGAGACACAACTGCACAGACACCAAGGTCAGTGCAGAAGGAGGGGCAGGAGGTGCTCCAGGAACTGAAGCTGAGATTCCCCTGCAGCCCGTGGTGCAGACCATGGTGAGGCAGCTGTGTCCCTGCAGCCCATGGACATCAACAGGGGTACAGAGATCCTCCTGCAGCCCTGGAGGACCCCACACTGGAGAAGGTGGATGCCCAAAGGAGGCTGTGACCTGGTGGGAAGCCCAGGCTGAAGCAGCCTCCCGGCAGGACTTGTGGACCTACGGAGAGGGGAGCCCATGCTGGAGCAGGTTTGCTGGTTGGACCTGTGACCCTGTGGCAGATCCTGGATGGACCCTTCCCCTTTGCAGGAAGGACTGCAACTCATGGAAAGGAACCCACACTGGAGCAGTTTGTGAAGAACTGTGGTCCGTGGGAAGGACTCATGTGGAAGAATTTTGTGGAGGACTCCTGTGGGTGAGATCTCACACTAGAACTTGGGAAGGAGTCTTCCCCCTGAGGAGGAAGCAGTGGCAGAAGCCACATGACGAACAGACCATAACCCCATTCCTGTCTCTCTGCATCTCTGATGGGGAGAAAGTAGAGAATTGAGAAAAAAATAAAGCCCAGGAAGAAGGGTGGGGAAAGGTAATTTTAAAGTTTTGTTTTACTTCTTGTTGTCCTAGTCCAATATTGATTAATAATGAATTCAATTAATTTTTCCAAGTTCATTCCATTTTGCTCATGATGGTAACTGGTGAGTGATCTCTCCCTGGCCTTATCTCAACCCATGGCCTTCCACTGTATTCTCTTCCCTGTATAGTTGAGGAGGGGGAGTGATAGACTGGCTTTGGTGGGCACGCGGCATCCAGCCAGGGCCAAACCACCACCACAGTTTATTCCTTTAAATGTCTTAGAAGTGGAATAGCCTTCTGCTGAGATGTCTTTTAATGATAGGGAAGAACCATGATTTGTTCTTTAAGCATGCCCACAGATTGCAGGATGAACAGGTGAAATTAAACTTCTTGAAACAGTCTGTCTGTATTCACAATGAAACATATGCCCCTCTTCTTCCCACTGTTATAAGCCAGGAGTAAATCCATGAAATTTGATGTAAGCATCACCATAAATACAGGTAAATACGTCCCAGTGTTCTGAGGGGTTACAAATGGCTGGTCAAAAATAACAACTGTGCTTACTTGAAGTGAAAAGCTAAGAAGTGGCTTCAGTGGAGTAACTATCTTTAAATCAAATCTTCATTCTGAAGTTCTCACAATCAGCTCACAGGGAACTAAGAGGAACATGTTTATTAGGGAGTGTTACGTGTAATCATCTCAAACACGACAGCAAGAATTCCTTCTATTTTGTTACAAAATTTTTGTGTGGATTTTCTGCTAAAATGCCAGCTGTGGAAGATAAATCCTTTCTTTAAGGCAAGAACAGGGAAAACATAAGCAGAAACCATGAGAGTATCTCAGAGGCTCTTCTGAGGATCTACAGGGACTTTGAGGAGGGAGCACACAATTCACATGCCAAACCAGCAACCTGCAGCCAGTGATGCTGCTACCTGGTCGCTCCTTTCAGCACGTTTCCCATCATGAATACTATACCTGGGGCCCTTTCTCCTTCCCCATTTTATTTTATTCCCTGGATATGTTGGCCCCCAGGCCAGCAGTAAGAATGTGAGAGGTAAAAGTAGTGAGAGGGAAGTGAGAAGAAAAGGCCTTTGTCTTCCTCTTTCATCATGAAGAACAGCAACTACCTGCAGCATGAGATGGTGCAGATGTGGGAGAAAAATATTTTTTCTCCCAGGTTTTTCCCTCTCTGTTGTAATCTTCACCTCCTGTGTAGCTCTTTCTTCCCAGATCACTTCCCTACCCTTCTTTACAGAGTAACCCTATGCTGTATACACCAGCAGACCACTCTGAGTCACTTCGTTTGCAGAAGTGCTGTGCACCCTCCTTCCTCCCCTCTTGCCTTATCCTTTGTGTTTTTTCTCACTGTCATGGCTATCACCTCATGATCTCAAACGCTTGCAACCATTTTTCCCAGGGGGCAGTGGCATCTGGCTGTGCCTGAGGTGTGTTGTCTCCCTCTCTTCAGTTTGTGAGGTAGCTGAATAGTCGAGGGTACTTTGCGCAGACATGACTTGGAAATGTAATTTTAATTCCAGCCACGAGGGGACCTTCATGGTTTATTGTCTCTTTCCTGCAGGTTCGTCTGATCCATACACTTAGATCAGTTAAAGTTTTACTGCTTCTTAGGTAAAAAGATAATCCTTAATCCTTTTTTTCTTTTTTTTTCTTCTTTTTTTTTTAATATGGCTTTCATTATTAGGTGTCCAGAATTAATATCAAAAAGACCTCATGCCTTGCATAGAGAAATTTGGCAAATAACCTACAAAATCCCAAAAATAAGGAGCTCCCACTTATTGCAGCAATTGTTTTCACATCATATGACCCGTGTTTGGAGTCTCATTCTCCTCTTGCATGCAGCAGCTGAGTACTTGAATAATTTGATCTGGTTGTGTTTGTATGACAAACACAAGAGGATGTGACTGTAACATGTACTAACTTGCTCACTTAGCAATGAGCAGCAAAGAGAGGACAACTAAAACACACAGTCAGGATCCCCAGCCCCTTTGGAGCTGGTGATGAGCCACTGAAGCTGCCTGCTGTCCCTGCTGCTGCTCCTCTGCCAGCTCCACTGGGCTGGCCACCCCACCACCTGCTCTGCTCCCACCTCCTCTGTGCAGAGAAGCATCATCCCTCGGCACAGCTGCTCCTGACACCTCTCCTGAGAGGCAGGCAGCCCACTCACCGCTTTCCCCCTTGGCTTCCCAGGAAGAGATGTGCTCTTCATCTCAGCTACGGAGGGGAACCTCTGCCTCAGGCATGAATGGCTGTGGGTGAGTTGGGATCTTCCCTTACGCACAGCCAGCACTCGGACCATGTGCCTTTCTTCCAGTTCTGGAAAAAGGGCCTTCCTGTATAAAAACACACCCAACTCCTTTTCTCCCCAGTTATACCCTGAAAGAGATATTATAACTACTAATAAATGCTTGCATTTATTGCATCCAAGAGAGACTTGCGAATTGCAGCTCTCAAGTATTTCTCAGGCAGTCTGAGGTCATGCTCAGCATGGAATTGAAGAAGGTGGCATTTCTCAGCTGTCATGCTCTAAGGTCTCTGAGAAATCTCATGTGGGCACTGAACAACTATGTATGTACTACACAGGCCAAGTTAAACCCAAGGCTCCCCTCTAGCTCATATCTAAACTGCTGTCTTCGTGAAATCTTTCTAATCTGTTTAGAATTGTCTGTCGCATCTTTGCCTCTGTATTGTCAAGGCTTGGACACCCTATGGGAATGCAAACTGAAAGGAAGTAGAAATAAGCAATATGTTAAGGATAAAAATGTTTAGAAAGGGACTTCATGGGAATGAAATAGACTTTTACTTTTGGCAATATAAATAAAGGCAGAAAGCTGTTTTTGTAGCAGGCGTGTGTGAAATATGAAACCGTGGCAGTGCGCAGCAGTACGGATACAAATCAGAATGACTGCGATAAGCAAAACGCTTCACCCTTGGAGGTGGGAACACGATCTGGTGGTTACAGTAGCACGGAGCAAATTTGAAGCTCCCCGTTCCTGCCCCTGACTAGCTGTATGTCTGTAGGCAACTCATGTATTGTCTATCAGTTCACCCATCTGTAAAACAGGGACACACTTATCTGTATCTTATCAGAGCCAACTCTTGGTAAGCATCACTGGTGGACACTGGCAGCCCTGGCCTGTCAGGAGTGCAGGACTTCACAAGTGAAAAGTACAAGTCACTAGCACTTTGCCAGGACACAGAGTACCTTTTGTTAAAAGAGCTGTACACTTAAAAGGAAATGTGGTGATACTGACTGAAGAATCTCTTTATTCTCCAAGTAGCTTTGAAAGACTTTGAGTTAAATCTTACGCAAACTTCAGAAGTCAGTAGCTCTCTAGAGCAGATATGCTATAAAAGAAGTCAATTAAACCTATCTAATCTTATCCAAGCAATCATCACTAATCAATATTATTAAAAGAACAATTTTTATACATGTATTTATTAAAACAAAAATGCATCGTGTGTTTTTGTTTCCATCTTCATTAGTTGAAAGTAAAATCTTTAAAATGATATTTTATAACTGAACTGAGTTGGTAGTCGCAGAACTGTTGCCAAGGTAAAGGTTTCCTAAATAAGGTTTCTTAATCATAGACCACACACAATCTTGTAATTGCAGAATCAGCAGACAGAGCAATGGCTAAAAGAGACTGTAAACTGAAATGTCCTTCCACGTGCAGCAGGGCTCTCCTGAAGGGCTCCTGTTTGACATGTGAAAGCTCACACGTAACCCCTCTCTTGTGAATAAACATATTTTTCCAGCTTGCTTATCTACAGACAGAAGCTGCCACAGTGACATAAAAGAGTTGCGTGGGTCCAACCCGCGTGTGTGTATAATCTTGGATACCCATTTAAAAATGCCCTCTGCATTTTCTGCTCTATCTATAAATTTATCACTGTGAGTATTCTTACAAAATATAAAATCATGTTTTTGATTAAACAGCTATGACTTTAGGTATATGCTAGGTCTAATCAATTTTCATGTTTTGAGACTGCCTTTCTGCTACAAGTAATTTGAAACTAATTGCAAAATTAATAATAAAAGTGGTGACGATCTTCTTTCAAGAAAAAACTTAAATCCACTATAGTCTACCATGAAGGAATACCCTCCTACAGGTGCTTTGGTTTTCTCTGCCTGTTGGAGAAAAGTTGCACTGCCAATCATTTTACTCTGCACTTTACTGTTTGCGTTTTCACATAATTTGGCACCAGCTGTCAGCCCTGCCTCCTCCACCTTGGGAGAACTCCCACAACTGCTTCTACACAAAACTACGTCCACCACAAGAGTTGGCCATTTCAGCTGAAAATTCAGACTGCCCAAATTCCTGTCTAGGCACCACCTAATTCCAGAAAAGCATCCAAAGGTGACTGATTATTTATGAAGTTTCCCAGCTGCCTTCCTGTCCGCTCCTGAGCATTCCCAAGCTGTGGGCCCTGTGAGAGGCACAGCAGCCACCTCAGGAGAAGGCGTGTCGTGTAGTGCCTTTTGGAACGGGCTTTTTCAAAGGTAACCTGCAAGATCAGGCTCTAAAATAATCAGCTGCAGCCAAATAATCTGACCGAATCACAAAACAGGTTAATAAATTATTTATAGCATCACCGGAGGGAGGAGTCCCAGCCGTGGCCCGGGCTGGGACTGCGTTGCGTGTGGAGCTCCACAGCCCCTTCTGCAAGGAGCTCCCAACCCAAGCACCAGGCAAGAGAGAGCAGATGGTGAGAGACAGACGGGAGAGTGCAAGGAAACAATGAGATAAATGAGCAAAAACTCAGCTGAAGACTTTAGCATTTGGTTCCAAAATTATTAATTTTAGTAATCATTTCAGCTGATGTAACCCTACGGTAGAACGCCTTTCCTGTTCCAAAGGTCTTAATAGCTACAATTACAACACATGCCGCAGCCCAGCACCGGTTACATTTTAGGTAAAGAGTGGGAGTTAAGCAGGCAAGAGGTACCTAGGCAGGAGGTGTCAAATGCTGAAATTCATTCGTAGAGGGGGCAACCGGCGGCTTAAGGCAACCTGATTAAGCATTGCCCAGTAGGTGACTGACGGACAATTCGGGCTTCCCGAGAGGCCGGCGCTGCTCCAAGCCCCTGTCGCACGCTCTCGCAGCCCGCCGGGGACGCTACAGCGAGGCGTGGGGACGCCCACCAGGGCCGGGGGAACACGCTCAGCTGCTGGCACCGCGCGGTCACTCACGCACCGCCACCCGGTCCCCGCGGGCTGGTGACAGCCCAGTCACACCCCCGCCCCCGCGGGGTGCGCTGAGCCACGCCGGGATGCCGCGGCCCCGCGACGGCAGCCCCGCAGGCCTGGAGGTGCTCCCCGGTGTCACGCGCACCGAGGCGAGGGTCACACACGGACCCCAAACCGCCACGGGCAGCCCCGAGGAGGTCGAAATCCCCAGAGAGCGCCAAAGGCCACCTCCCCCGCGTCCCCAGCCAGGGGTGGGCTGGGCGACCCGCGCCGCCCCTCCGGCCCGCGGGCGGCCGGGGCGCG
>VZTI01003934.1:0-144477 GCA_013397865.1 Struthidea cinerea | reverse complement strand
GATCGGGCGGGCTCAGCGCGCCCCCATGGCCCTGGCGCCGGGTCAGCGGGCACGGTAGCAGCCTCCGGCTGTCGCCGCGGGTGACTCAGAGCTGCCCGGGCAGGGCGGGCTGGAGATGCGCCTCTCCGCCGGGCTCCGGGCAGCCGCGGGAGACTGACTGAGCCACAAAGAAGTTTCCCCGGCGGCGGCGCGGCGCTCCCCCATGCACGCCTCCGGCCGCCGGTCCTGGAGCGCTGCTCGGCAGGCGCCCGGCGCCGACCCCGCCATGGAGCCCCGCGCGGGGCTGCACAGCAGCCCGGAGCTCAGCCGGGCCAAGAGGCTCACCGTGGGGGAGCTCTGCTCCCTCTTCGAGGCTCGCTGCGCCGCCGTCGCCGCCGCCGCCGCCCGTCAGCTGCCCGACCGGCCGAAGAGGGGCTGCCGACCCCCGAACGGGGTTCTGCCCCCCGTCATCCCCCGGCTCACCGTCACCGCCGAGGAGAGCGAGGAGGCGCAGGGCAGCCCCCAGGCGCGGCCGGCGCGGCCGGAGGGCGGCGGGCTGAGGACGGGCAGCTCGCTGCACCTGCAGTCCCGCAGGCTGTCCAACTCCTCGGTCTCCTCCACCGGCTCCTCGTCCCTCCTGGAGGACTCGGAGGACGATGTGCTGAGCGACACGGAGTGTAGGAGCCAGGGCATCGTGCACTTGGAGCACGGCGAGGACACCAGCCAGGTAGGGGCGCAGGGTGAGCGGTTCGAACCGGGCCAGCCTGGCCGGGCTCCTCAGGGGCCACTAGTTGCTCCTGCTTGGAGTGAGGTTTCCGTGACCCAACTCCGGGAAACTCCTGTCCTGGGCCGGCAGCAGTGCGCTGCGGTGCAGAGGCTGCTGCGCCTGTTGGAAAAGCGCCTCTGCACGTGGGCTCCTCAAAAACCCGGCCAGATGTGCGCTATTTCTTTCTGCTGTGGAATTGTACTTGATGTCCCAGGAATACGGGGAGATGTTTTTTGATCATAAGTGGGTTGTTTTTTTCTTTTTTCCAGTCTCCTGTGTCAGATGCTCAAAATAAAAATTTTCCAGGCATTTCCCAGCAGGTATTTTTTGTCTCTTTCAGTCCTGAGTCTGTGGTTGTCAATTTTTGAGCCGCTTCTTGCTGTGAGCATGACAGGAGATAGGGAGGAGCTTGGAATGGATAGAATGCATGCTTTTGTCCATTCTGGCAGCAACACATTCTTCTCAGTAAATCCCCTCTGTAATTTGGCTGCTTTCATCCGCGAATTGCGCTTTTAAAGGCATATAGTTAGTTGCTTTTTCATGATCTTTGATGTATATTTGCCTGACTCCATATAGCGTGTTTCTCAGGCTTTTGTACCTGAAAAATGTAGCTTTAGTGAATTTCCCCTCCCACCTTCATTGACACTGCAGCTTAAATTGTTCTACTGCCAACTCATTGGTGCTGAATTGTTTTCAAGCAAAACATATGCTTTGATAAAAAATGTATAATGAAGAAGGAATGCAACTTGTAGGTGATACCTCCAGCTGGACTTTTCTCATGGTAATTGTGGGTTTGCTACTTTGGAGGACACATAGTACAGGAACTAAAATGCTGTGCACAATATTGGTTTTGTTTGCATCAACTTGTGGCGTGATTTTGGAAGAGAAAAGAACCCCCAGGTTTTGTACTTTGTCATGTTGAGGATCAAGAAACCTGTAATAATAATAATACTTAATTTGTACTTTTGATTCTGAGATAGAATCTGGTTTGCAGGGGAAAAATTAGTGGTGTTTTTGCTTTCTTTTCTAAAATACATGCTATGTGGTTTTGTGGAAGTAGCAGGAGAACAGAAATTAAAGATAATAAAGGGCCATAGGATTATTTGATTCAATATCCCTGCTATTGCATTATATTTGGTTAATGGGGAGCAAGAATTAAGTGATGACACTTCAGCAGTAAGAGAACTCTGAGGTGGCATCATGGCATCTGGTTAAACTGTCTGTGAATACAGACTGAAGCAAAACTGATTCTTCAGATGAGAAGCCGTGCTACCTCAAAGGTTATGCTTCTGCGTCTTTGAAGTCATTGGTACTGAATGCAATATTGAGACCTAAATGATTGGGAGTGTATCCTTTCCTGTAGTCTGACGTGCATGTATGTAATACAGCATAAGTGGATGTGAGTGGTACTACTTTCTTTTAGGAGGTCTTTATAGCCACCTTTTAATTACAAGAAAATAAAATATTAAAATAAGAAGATCTTTAACATTGGTTTATAGACAAACTAAAAATACCTGTATTATAAATGTTTTAAAGTCTGAGAGACTGTCCTGTTCATTTAGGTGTGTGTGAAATTGACAACTTTGATAGTATTATAATAATTCAGTTTTTGAAAAGGTTTTTGCAGTTTTCCAAAGTTTAGTGCAGCTGCAGGACTGTTTAATGCCTCCTTGGTCAAGTAAGTATTCCCTCAACTCAAGTAAAATACCTGATGTTTTAAATGGCTGAGTTACATTTTCGTACATGCAGTGTAGGGGAAGACGGGGCAAACTGTCCATCAGGAGCTTGCATTCTGACTGATTTTCTTTATCTCATTATCCCTTCTGTGGCAAGTTGTCAAACCAGAGCAGGGGCTGGTACCTAGGACTCCAAACCAGCAGAATTTCATGGCACTACCTAATAAATTAAGTGGGCTCACCTGCTCAGTGACTGCTTACGTGGTTCATCCCTCCCTTCCTTGCTGCATTACCCATCAAGAGTTCAAATCCCAGGAATCTGCTGTTTCTCCTGTGGTCAGGTGCACTGCCCATCATCTCAGGTGGCTGCACTGTTTGCTCACCAATACCTGGAGGCATCCAGGACAGTTCTTGTGATTGATGTCTTTTGTTACTGGGCAAACCTGTGACACTCACAATCCCTGCACTCAACTGTCCACTCTTGTTTCTTTAGCAAAGCAGTGACTTCATACCATGCCAAAGTTGGAGTCTATGCTTTGAACCTCTGGGGGTTCAACTTTACAGGATGTGTCCTTTCAGCTTGTAAATCTTGAGGCAGGATGAATGTTTGGTTTAGAATGGAAGACTTTGGGTTCAAGGCAGGCACATGCAAGTGAAAATAACTACAAATTTTAGGATAACCTAAGGAATGGGTTTATATTTTGAAGATTTTATTTAGAGGCAATTTGGAACATTTTGTTTATATTTATTGTTTTCAGTGTATTTTAATAGTTGAAGGCTTTTTTTAAGAATGGAACAAAAAGGATAGGGACTTTTCTGAAGGAAACTGAAATTAGAGGTGGGCCAAAGTTACTGTTTCCTAATTCATGGGAAATTTTGACATTTTAAAATTTCTCTTGTATCGGGGAATTCCCTGAGAGTTTTCTCTGGAAATGTTAGAAGTTAATTTGGAGCCTGGCACCGTACGATTAAGCTCAGACCAGTGCTTGGAGAACTGCTGGGCTGTCAAGCCTACCAGGCTCCCCAGTGCCTACCAGGGACCTTGGAAACTTGCCCAGGTCTTCAACTGTGGGAGTAGAAGTTCTGATAATGTTCCTGTTATCAGAGCTTCAAGGCTTCCATCTGGAGACCCAGGAACTAGAGACCTAAGCTGAAGAAGGCCCTCCCAGGCCTCTCTACTGTTGACCTGGAGATCAAGACCCGGGTGAGTCTGAAATACTGTGGGCTCTCAAGCTACCTGTGCAGGACTGCATGTGAGATGGGAAGCTCAGGAGCCTCTGTGTTCAGGGCTTGCTGCCCTGGAGTTCTCAGGCCTTAAACCCCAGGATGGTATTCCTGGGTATGCTGTCTCTCTGACTGTATTCCTTGGAGGACAGTTCTCCTTGGCAGTTCACCTGGCAAACAACTTTCCAAGAGGATGAGTGATTCAGTTAAGTGTTTCACAGAGCATTCTGGGTTGGATGGATTGACACTTCATGACAATGTTAAATTTTTGTTTCTTTTAGAGCACAGTACGTGGGCATGTCCCTGGAGTGTTAGGGCCCGTGTGGGGGCAGTGAATACCTTGGGACCGATGGCTGACGGTGACAGCGCAGTCCCAGCCTGGCTCCACTGGGACCAAGTGCTGTTTGCATCTGGGCAGGCCCACCTTTGAGAGAAGCTCAGTGGGTGGTGTTCCAGTTTCTCTGCATAAGTTATTCATTTTGCAGTAATTAGCAGAGGCTTTGAAATTGGGCTGTCCTGGCTTTCCTGAAGGAAGGCCCTTCCAACAATGAAGGGATGGAAGTATGAGAGAAGCTTATTCTGCTGCTGTCCTGTTTGTTCAACGTGGGGTTCAGTGAAAACCAGTTGTGCAAAGCTGTGCTAATGGAAACTGCGTAATGCCTTATTTGGAGCTTTGTAAATCTTGGCAGTTAAAAGAAAAAAAAATGGTTATTTTTTAAATAGCCAATCGACAGAATAGATTTTACCCTATGGCAAAAGCTAACATTCCTGCCTTCCCTTGCATTTAAATGGGAAGCATACTTCTGTAGCCTTGCTTCATGCCATCTGGGAGGTGTATATACACAGCCGAATCTTGCAGTGGAAACACCAGTGGTGCGTGTATAGTAATGGAGAGAGTACAAGAGTTATATATTTTTGTCTTCTCTCTGTGAATGAGCAGTTTTAAGAAATACGAAGTCTGGTTAGCACCTTCTTTGTTGGGACAGAGACTTTAAAAAGTGATTTTCACAGAATAAACACCATGATAATGTACAGCAGCCTCTTGTCCTCTTTATAGGAGAATGTTATTTACTAGATAGAAACATGCCAAATAAATCTACTCATTTTCATAACTGTGACCTGTCATTCCAAATTCCTAGAACTGTAACCATGAGAACAGCTGACAGTTTGCTAGAGAAAAAGCAGTTCAGTTCTTGCTTGCAATGATACCAGTCCAGCAACTTTGGGGGATATTCATTAGTGAAGTGCATTTGGTTTGGTTTCACTGATCTTCTTGATGTTATTTTTTGTAACATCAAGTAACTTAAAATGGACAAGTGTGTAGAAAGGCACACACTTAATAGCTAACTAACTAAATAATTTAATAAATACAGAATGAAAGTTTCAACTACTTTGGCTCAGGGGTGGGTTACATAAGCTAATGCAGTGGAATAAAATTGTTATTTTTAAATGAAGAATAGGAATGAGGGGATGACATAAGTAAGACTGTTAATGGGATTTTAGCCTACTCTACAAAGGAAAGAAAGCTTGTGTAATCACTGTATCAATTCCATTTCAACAGCTTTAGTGGGTTTCAGCCAAATTTGGCAGTGGAATAGACATCTCAAAGTTTCTTCAAGAGCTCTTTAAAGTTTCACAAAGGTCAGACTGGGTGGGAGAGAGGAAACCAAAATAAGTGCATACTTTTTCTTCTCTTGGGGAGAAGGTGCCAGAGAAGCTAAACAGCTGTCTTCTGTTTTGTTTGTTGACTGGAAAATTGGCATGTGCATACTGGCTAGTCCATAGGTGCTTCCATGCTGGATCCAGATGCAGTAGGTAGTGTTTCCTGTCCTGAGGGTAATTAGGACAAAGTATACAGTGCTGTGGGCTGGTGAGGTTAGGGAATGTGGAAGGTTCTAGTTGAGGCACAGGGGAGAAAGGGAGGAATTTATGAGGAGGTGTGGAAATGTTAGGGAGGTTGGGGGGCTTTTGGAACGAGTTATAGTGGACAGTGACAAGCTGTGGATACCCTGATAAGGGGGCAGGACAGAGATACCAGTCAAGTAGAAACTAAGCTTCACTAATGTGCTGCTCATGAAACAGCTGCTTTTAATGGAATTTTAATGGAATACATTTCATGCTTCTAAAAACATGCAGATTTATAGTGACAGTCCCAAATACTGCAATCCTCCTGTTGTATACTGAACAAATTTTGAGGTGACCCGCAGTAATGTTCCACATTTGCACAGTTCTTGGAACAAAACTCTGAACTGGGAGCCTTCTCTCAGTTTGAGGATGATTTCTTCACCACTGTACACGGTGGAGTATATCAAAACATCAGCAGTATCAGGTCTAATGGTGACTTGTCTATAAGGAAATGACTTAGCTCTTACCAAATCAGTTGAGAGGCAATTAAATGTCTTATCAGATAAGAGTTTCTAATCCTGGATATATCTGAAATGGTGACTTAGAGGTTATAAGATTCTTCTTTTCTGAATCAATTTCACTCTGATAGTTTTCATTTTTCGTATGTTTAAGGATGTGTTGTTTGGGCATACAGTCTAAAATTGAAAGAACTCTGTGATAACTTTTTCCTCATGGACTTGTATTTCCTGCTGTATTGGGTGTGTTGTAGAAGTTTTTCTGTATGTGCATTTTTATAGTTCAAACCTTCTTATAATGCTTGTTACAACTGGAAAGGTGGGAAAAAAGTAGCAGCCAACTCCTCATCACTGGGTGATGCATATTTAAAGAGGTCATACCTAAGTATATTTTTCTCAAGCTATCATTGACTCACCATATTTATTTGTGAAAACCCATGCCAGTCTCAGAAAGAACAAGGGCAATGGCTGGAGCAATAGTATGAAAATTTTGCATGTCTGTATATTTTTTGGGTGCTGATACTATTATCCTGTTAGACTGGTTTGATTAGAGTGAATATTTTTTAATTGAATAATTTAATTACCACATGTAATTAATGTAGTCGTTAACATATTCAAAAATTACCTCAACTCATATCTAAAGTTTATTATAAATGGAGTGTGTTGAAGTGGACCAGTTTGATTAAATGCTCACAATGTGGTGCAATTTAATGTTGGAAGCTGAGCATGCACATTGTATTTATGTGGTAAATAGCTGTTTTGTTTAGCAGTGGCTGAGAGAAAAACTAGGGATCATCAAATGGCATTTTGTAGTGATTATCTATAAAATGTGGTGGCAGAAAAAGTAATGTTAACCTTACACATCTTGGAAGGAAAAAGTAATCTTATGTACAGCAGCAGTCAGGTCTGTCTCTCTTCTTCCTTCTCAGTCAGGGTAATTCTTGCAGCGAAAGGGGGCTGAGGCAGAGAAAATTGGCTTGTCAGTCCATGTTAATTTGGATCTTGCATTGTGTAGGTTTAAATTGAATTTTTAAGTGCTCTTCTCTACCAACAGAGCTTCATCTCAAAAGCTCACAAGTTGGGTAAGATGGCATTGTCTGTCCAAAGCATAGCATACCTGGGGAAAAATATTACAAAAAAGGAGGGGAGTGGGAGCAGGTGTTAGTCTCCATCAACTCATTCTGAACAGAAGCATAGGGAAGGGGGAGAGGCTACCTGCTCATCCAGTGTCAGGCTAGCAAATACTTTGGCATATTGTTTCCAGTGCTTAACTGATTCATTCCTGTCAGTAATGGAGAATGTTTCTGGGATAACATGTAACCAGCAGCATTTGAGTGGGTTTTTGTACTGATGAATGGTGAGCTTCTCACAAGGGATGAAATCTTTTACATTCCAAAACATGGGGGCGTGAGACCGATGCTATAGAAACCTACCCTGAACCCATCAGGCCTGCCTCTTGTTTCTCATTAGCAAATTTTCTATTCCTTGGCAAGCTTGGGAAGAAGTTAGCCAAAGATGGATTGACAGTCATTTGAAGCAGTCATCATAGACTTGACATGATCCAGATTTAGAGCTTGGGACAGACTCTCCAAGCCAGAGTGACTGTAGCAAGCCTGACACAGACACTGTGTTATGGGAGCTTGGCATTAACCCAGAATCCAGGAACACTCCATATTCACAGGCTGAAATATCCAAGTAAGGTGATGCAGTGATGCAAACCCTTTAAACTGTTTATGCCAGCCCACTAATACCACCTTTATTTTATTCACATTCAACTTCAATCTGCTGTTCTTATCCAGCCTTCTGACCTCATCTGTAACATGAGCCACATTTGTAACAGAGGTGTGGTTACAGGTGATAAAGAATATGTATAGAAACATGTTATGTCTGGGTGTCATTGGTACTGAAGTGTGTCTGATTCATCCAGAGGATTAACAGGAAGCTGGGATGTTGCAGAACTGTGTGAGTAAGTTAGTGGGAATGGCACAGTTCACTTGGGATGTATCAGCAGAAATTGCTTCATACATCATACAACTTTCATGTGATAAGAATAATGCCTCTTGATAAATTACACTGAACACTGCGTAGAAAGAGAAGGTCTTCGTTTTCAGTGATGGTAGAAGATCATAATTCATTATCAATATAACTGATTTTGTCCCTGGTCTCTGCCACATCCCAGCATAAAGTGATCCAGTCTTAGTTATAACTGCATTCACTACTCTGAGCTGCTACAGAGAACACAGCTTTCTTTGTGTCTCAGCTCTTTTCAAGCAGCTCCATACAGTTGAGAACACTGCAGCAGTTCTTTCTAGTGATGTTCACTCAAGACAGCACATCTTTTCTGTGCTCTACTTTGTTTGCTTCCTGTGGTGGAGTGCTGAATCAAATGCAGGCTTCTACTTCTCACCTTTGAAGTGCTGGTGCTAGTCAAAGTCTGTGTGTTGTGGGCACACAGGGGATCAGTGGAGCTCAGCTGGGAGGGATGTGTTCAGCCATCCCACTCCAGGCGCAGGAGGTGAGCTTGAGGAGGCTCAGATGTGCACAAGGCAGCTGTGAACTGGGTTTTCCCATACAAGAAGGCATTTCTCACCAGCACCAGCCAGTGCTGGCTCACTCTGCAGCACATACTTTGGAAATGGAGGGAGCATCATTGCCATGTGTCCACACCTTCCACTACTGGAACCTCTTCAGATGCTCTGAAATCACCACTCTGCTGAAAATCTTCAAAGGTTCTCTGAGCATGTGTCACAGGTAGTGGTACTGTGTGGTTCTTTCAAATGACCAGTCTTATGGGTACACACGTTGCAGAGGGTAGCTGCAAAGTTCTAATGCAGGCTACTTGAGAGCAAAACTTTGGAGAGGAGGGAAATAAGAGGATTTTGATAGGTACAGGTTATGTACAGGCAGACAGAAGGGGAGTGGCTGGGAGTGGTTGGGAAGGCTACTGGAAATGCGAAAGGAAGGACTAGAGGGAAGAGCAAAACTTAATGGGCAAGCAGACTATTGCTTTAAAATTCAAGGAAAATACATTCTCAAAAAAGCAGGAGAACATGTGACAACTGTGTTAAGAAATCATCAGTCAAACACTGAATATATATGTAATGAAAGAACTCACGTGCCTGCAGCGTGGGTATGTTAATGTTCTGCTGTCTTTCATTACAAGCAGGCATAGCACTTGATGCACAGAATTCATGACTTTCAACTGTTTTATATTTCCAATCAACTCAAAAGACAAGTTACAGTTCCACAGTGACTGATGATATGTATTGCAGAACCTCTGTTTATTCACAGATAGCTCTGCAGCAGATCACAGGAAGGGAAAGACTGGCTTCCCAATTTAATGCTGCTGAATGCCTAATGTGGAGAACTGCTGCCTTTCACTGTTTCACAGTCCCTCTTTGCCTGGGAAGAGACTAGGCAAGTTATTTATGCAGACTTTCACCACAGCCAATAATTGTATTTTTCTCATTTTCCTTTTGAATGACTTTCACCACAGCCAATAATTGTATTTTTCTCATTTTCCTTTTGAATGACTTGAGAGTGAGCCTTACTTACTAGCAGAAACACGGAACATTTGTACATGTAACCAAAGTTAATGGGAGCTGTTCTACAACACTGTTCTACAGTATTGTATAACACAGGGTATTAGGAAAAGCAAAAACCGACACCTTGGATTAAGCTTTCAAAATTAGTGGGTACTTTTCACGTTAACCTATCTTTCCTTCAGTGTTTTTCCCTGTAAGATGTCACTAAAACACTTCACTTAACAGGCTGTGAAAACAAATTCACTAAAATTTGCAAAACAGTCTACTGCTGCAGTAGTGGTTGCCTTTAAGTTTGTACTGAAAACTTCAATTGTGAAAATTCCTAACTTTTGAGTACTCAGTTTTGCATTTAAGACATTATTAAAGTTCCAGCACAAATGTAATTCTGGATCTGAACATGTTCCAGGAGCGGAAGGTGCTGACATCTGGCAGTGAAGTTTCATCCTCCTTCTGTTCCGAAAGCGCTCGCTGTGGAGCGAGGCAGCACTGCCTGACCTGGGCAACGTGCCCATGCTAGAGAGGGCACTCACAGGAGGGCTGCACTTGGACAGGCTCTCCAGGCCCCATGACAGGTGCCCTCTGGTGTGGGGGAAACCTGGTTCACAGCTGCCTCCTGCACAGCTGAGCCTCCTCAAGCTCACCTCCGCTGTATGGCTGAACACATCCCTCACAGCTGAGCTACACTGATCCCTTGTGTGTGCCGTGCCCAGCAGTCTCCACAGAAGGTAATTAAATCCTAACGGGAGTCTACTGCAAATTAATTTGAGGTTCATAGAATTTGCCAGACTTTGTCAGGTTTACTTCTGCTCTTCCCATTGCTTACTCCTGCTTTGAAAACTCTCCTCTTCCTAGATTTCAGGTTCCTTCCTCAAAATTCACGGTTAAAAAGCTTTTGAGAGGATTCATTAGAAATTTTGTGGTGGGGTCAATGTGAATCTTTTTCTAGCCTTGGAAACAGCTCAAGTTTTGTTAGAGTTGTTCAATCTGAAGCAAACCAAACAGTTTTAGATCTTTTTTGAGGTGGGTAACTTAAAGCGAATCACCAGAGAATGAAACATATATAAAGAATAATTCTGCATTGGTGCTTTGGTGGTTGCGAAGGAAATCTGGATTTTGAGACCGTGATCTTCTGAAAGAGGCAGGGCTAGAGCAAGCCTGTATGGCCTTTGTACTCTTCTCCATTGTTGTATGCTTATGTGATGCAGCAGAAAGGGTAAAAATCTGTGTGAACACTGTTTTTGCATGCGGATCAGCTGTTATCTTGCGCAGGGTTTGAGTGGGTTGTTGGCTAAGTGCACTTGACCTGAATATTCTAATCACAAGAAGCTCTGCTTGGTGTGGGCTCCCTCCTTTGCCACTCATGTACGTTCTGTAGGAACAGCATCGCTGACCCCACAAAGGGTCAGCTTTGTTCAGAGGAAAATGTAATCTGGAGAAACTAAGAAACCTTCCTACGCTTCAGCTCTCGCTTTTAATAGTGCAAAATCCCGAGTATCACAATTTTGAGCTGATAATTTGATACAGTTTGTATTGTCTTGCTCTGTGGAATTTAAATAAGGACCCTGTTTGCCTTCTTTGTACCAACCCAGAAGGAGTAAGCAATTAAATCCTGAGGTACTCGTTTCAGGACAGATCCTGCCATTCTGTTGAAAAAAATCTATGAAAGGATTTTAAAATGGAGACTCCTGACTTTCAGGTGCTTTTGCCTATCACTTGCTCGTGGTGCCAGCAGGCCTACCAAAGGCAGTCAGTATTAAAAATAATGAAGCCATATTTTATGTGTTAGGAAGAAGTAAGCCTCTAGACTTCTCTCTGGCCTAATGGTCTGCCTGGATTTGGGCACTAATCAGCCCCCTATAACAGTTTCATGAGTTGTTTTCCCAAAATTTTTAGCAAGACCAAAGAGAATTATGTGCCTTCAGCAAAGAGACCAAGAAAGGGAGCAAGTCCTGATCTCTCTAACAGTCCAGTGCTTATTAATTACTATGCCAACAGTCTCCAAGTCTTTTTCCAGTGTAGGACTGGCTGATATCCTGAGTATGGTTTCCCATTCCAATATTAAAACAGGAGTGACAGATAACTAATAATCTTTCTTCTGTCCCTGTTTATGCATTGGGATTTTCTGCATCATCTCTAGAAATATGTCCTCTTCCATTGCTGTAGTTCAGATCCTAGTCTGCCTTTTCAGTCCTCTGAATTTATAGGCAACAGTCCTGTCTGGGGCTATAGGATGAATGTAGCCAAGTCACCAATATTCTTTTTACATCGCATTCTTCAAGAAGAAAAGTAGATGGGCAGCAAAATCAGTCTTGGCTTGTGAAGTAACTTCTCTGCATGGCCTGTTCCCCTGGGTCCTGTGCAGGTCATCACCCATCTGCAAATGACATTTCAATGTCTGTCTTCTCTTTGTTGAGCCTTGGTAAAATTGATATTGGTCGCTCTTGGTTTTGCTACCTGTGTCCAATCTGGCACAGAAGCTGCTGCTTGCTCCATATTTCAGGAGGCTGGTGTAGGTGGTTGTGCAAGATACGGGAGTGTGGCTTGCAGTTCTGTTGCTAGGAGCCAACAGTATGAAGTTCTTTGAAGTTTTATGGGGGTTTTTATCTCTTTTACTATAAGATAAAAATTTTGGTACATAAATTGTCTTTATAAACTACACCCTGTTCATTTTACTTTATTTTTAGTTGGGTTTGCATCTTAATAATTGGCAATTGAGGTTTGTGCTTCTACAGAGGTGGAATCTCCAGTATCCTGATGGTGAACGCACGTTTACCTTCAGGGCAGAGGAAACATGCTCCATAAAACACATACACTATTGTTCAAACACCCACAGCTCTTCAGGAAGACAGATGCCTTGTTTCAGTTTCAGTCTTTAGTTGAGTCACTCATGCTTATGTAAGGTCTGAATTTGGTTCCTTTTCTTAAGGCTGCATTATGGAAATTAAAATCTTAAATAATCCTTTGTCTCTGGGGCTACCTGCTACTGATACAGAGGAGGAATTCAACTCACCTCTTATGTTGCTCTGTTAACAGAAAGTCTCTTTTGATCCTGTAGTTTTGCTCAAGGGATAAATTATCTTTTCTCTGGATTCCTTACATAGTTCTTAGGGCTGACTTGGGGAAGGAAGAGTTTCTCTAATCTTAGGTTTGCTTCAAAAACAACCAACTACCTTGTAAGCCTCTCACTCCAATGGGATAAGGTGAAGGGTTCTCATTTCCATAGAAGTACAGGTTTCTTCATCATTGCCACGTTCCATTAATAGAGTGAGGGTTTTTGTTTGGTTGGGGTTGTTATTTTTTTGCTTATTTGTTTCAAAATCCTTTCAACAGAGTGGTTTGGAATGATCTCACAGTTACCACGTTGAAGCCTGGAGTTATTAAAGTGGTTGAAGGATGTGGCTTTCCCCTAGGTAAATACCACACCCCGCTCAGTAACAGTGCCTATCGCATGTTGACACTTGCATTCCTTTGCAAGGGGTGGGCCCTGTTTGAACAATGCAGTGCACCACAGGTGAAGCAGTAACTCCTTATGCTTCTTTAGAGGATAATGGAAGAGGCAGTTCAGAGGAGACAAGGAAGGAGAGGTGGAGTACTGGACTTTGTCTTGTGATAGATAGAAGAGCAGATGGCAAACTGCTACCAGTTTATGTCTGGTCTGCTTTTACATGACATATTTTTAGACTCTAATAATCCGTTTCACTTAACACTATATTACTGCTTGACTGTCTTGAGTGCCTCTAATTTAGTTTACAAGCACTAATTACTTAAATTATTCAGCAGCGTTCTGAAGTAGAGTTGTTATAACCTGCAGTTGTGGGAACTGGAGCAGAGAAAGGGCACATATCTGGACCTAGATTCCATACTGAAGCAGTGAAATTTGCTCAGATCTTCTGCAAGTGAGTGGCTGACAGTTTAGGATGTTAGAAGCTGAATTATTGTGGTAGGAAAGAAAAGTTATGTAAAAACATTTAAAAAATCAATACCTGTCTGTAACTTCTCTATATATATGTAAATATATACATGCATGTGTACAGTAATTTTAGAAGCCCTGATTTGCAGACAAGTATTGGTATGAGGAACTTAATTTTCTAATTGAATGTTTTAATACTTTTTAGCAAATGGAAATACAGGGCGAAAAGGGTTCATGTAACTTTCTTCACAGTCCTGCAGGACATAAGTGTCATAAGACCATTGATGATGAACCATCTTGGTGTTTATGACAAGGACTCCTTTAAAAGTATTGCAGCTTACTGACACTGGGAGCAGCCCACTTCTGTCTTGGTGGCAAGTCTCTCCTGTGACTGAGTTAGACCATGATTTTACAGGCTTTTGTCAAGCTTGTTTTAAAACTCATTGATACCTCAGAAAGCCCTTTTCTCTTATCTTGCCTGAATATTTTGGGTTTGTTGCAAATTAAAGCCGTTTGTTCTTGTCCCTCCCAGTGGTCATGGAGAACAGTTGACTGCTCTTATAATTATGAAACCTTGTTGTGTGTTAGAAGACAGTTGCTGTCCTCTCAGGATAAACAAAGTTATTTTGACCTCAGCAATATATTTGTTATTTGTCCCTGAATTTTCCATCAGTATGTCAAAACTTTATTGGAAGAGTGACTAAAATGGAGCACAATCATCACAGCTAACCAATAGATACTTACAGCAACCTTAATTCTGTCCTTGTTCTTCCTATCCTTTCCTATAGAAAAACTGAATTACGGCACAATAGTCTTCTGCTGTTACATTTCTTTCAGGCAGAATCTCAAAGTTGTGTGGGATGCAGCTCCTGGGGCCCTTACATGAGGATGTGTTGAAAGCAGGGTGGGCTTTCAACATGTGTCCACTAACTCAAACTGCCAGGGATACGAAGAGAGGGGTCTTTGACCAGTTAGTAGAAAACAATTTTGCAATTCCTGTTGGATGGTAGTGGTTTCTGGCAAATAGGAAAGTGTAAGAAAGGCTAAGCATTAAAATTTTCTCTATTTCTCTTTGTCTGTTCAGACTGGAGATTCTGCTGTGGCCACTGAGTCACTGGGATGTTTAAGTGGTGCTGAGCCTAGCCCTGAACTGCTGGGCAGAGCTGTGTCTCCAGGTAACAGACTGCACCACCATTGCAAGTAAGATGAAGCACGTGCTCAGCTTCTGTCCCAAGTTCACTCAGGGGAGATTGGCTTCTTGAAGTTGGCTTCTTGCCAGAACACAGTCTCTCTTGATGTTATGCAGCAGCCACACCTGATTTAAACGGGTTGGCACTTGTAGTACATTTGGATTTGAGGTCGTGCACAGTTCACAAATGACACATTTGCGCCTTAACAAATTGCAGTTATGTTTTAGGCTAAACTATTTATTGGTCTGTGCACAGAAAAATGTGGATCTGTTTGGGTTTTAAATATTCCTAAACATCCATCCTCTTTGGAACTGGTAATTCTGTGTCTTACCTGATAGGATGTTGGGCTTATTTTATCATGTAAAGAGTGTTGTCTTTCTAGATGTCCCCTTCTCATGACTGGAGATGTCAGTCAGTGACCCATGAGATGTGGAGGATGGGCAGAGAATTGTCAGATTGCTAGACTGTTTCTGAAGGTTTAAACTGCAGTTGTTTTGGAGGTTAAGAAAGATTTCTTTCCTTCTGCCATGCCATCTGCTAAAGTGATGTTTGATTTACCACATATCTGTTCTGGGTGATGGACAGCCTGAATAAATCTTGACTATTTGGGCTCTGAGTCAACTTTCCTATAGTGAGGAACTTTCCGTTTACTTCTTGGATAATAACATTTTAGTTTCCAGCAAGACTGACGTTTTAGCAGAACCCTGGTAGGGGCAGAATGTCATTGGTTCAGCTTTCCTGTGCTCAGTATGGACAGGTGGCAGAGCTCCATCCTGTTAGAGAACCAGTGTCTTTCAGAGCAGACCACAAGCTGTGAAAATAGGGATAATGGCCATGTTTAATGCCTGCTATGGAAGGTGGACAGTTTAGTATCCCTTAGAACAGAAAACATTTATTCTTATTGAAGTAAAATCTGTCTTTTAGTCAACGGTACCAGATTTTACAACATGTTTATGAGTAAATGAAGGAAACCCTTGTGACAGTGCAGCTTTGAAGCCATGTAATTACTTTATTATTTTGTCTTTTGGCCTGGGAATAATGTAGAGGTTGTAGATATTTCAGTTGGTAATAACCAGAAACAAAATGCTGACATTGATTCCTGCAGAATAGCCAGCAGACTGTGGCTCTTGATGCTGTTTGCAGGAAGGCAAGCAAGGCTTTTGCTTCTTTGTAGTTCATTTTCCTCTGATTCGGCAGGGACCAGCTCCTGGAGTGTACAAGTAGAATCCAGCTATGGAGTGGGACATGGGCTTTTGTGCTCCTGGTAATTAAGTCTGATACTGACCGTCCATTTCTCTTACCTTCACTTCTTCCTTTAGTCCAGGTGTAATGAACACCCAGCAAGGTTACCAAGTATCCTAAAGGTTAGCAAAACCAAATTACATGTGCATCTCACTGCCTGGTGAGGCACCACAGGGGAGAAAACACAGGAACCTGAGGCTTCTGACTTGCAGTGTTGCTTCTGCTTATTGCCTTTAGTGTTTCTCATGTCTCTGAAGATTTAGCCCAGCCCATCATGAGTGCAGCACAAACAGGAAATGGAAACCCTGCAGTCAGAGGATACACCTGCCAAACGCTGGTTGAGCAGCTGTGGCCCTCACCCATGGCTGAGTGCAAAGCCAGAAGCATCAAGGGCTAAGTACAGGCTGAGCACTGTTTCTCCTCTAGGGTTTGGAGGCTGGAGGGTGAAAGAGAGGGAGGGAGGGAGAGATGAAGGTGTAGTCACAGTTTGCCTGGCAGTCTGATGAGAGGTGCTGATCAGGAGGCTGCTCTTTAGGAGTGCATGTTCTCCCTTGGTGTTGATTATCAGTCTTACAGCTCCAGCTGGCGCTCGTACATTCCAGGAAGATCAACTGTGTGACAAAGCAGGGAGTGTTAAGTTCCCCTGGGGACTTAGATACAAGGATGGTCAGGGCTGCCAAGGCATCCAGCACATGGAGGCTACTCAGGGATATCCCTGACCAGGGACGTGATTACACTGTTTTTATTCCTTGAGCAAGAGCTGACAGCATTTGAAGTAACACAGCTGCCCTGGCACAAGGCCAGTTGCTGTGATTTGGCCAAATAGTCAGTTGGCACTGGTTGGCATAGACCTCAGACAGTGTGAAGAATGATGCTGTTACATGTCAGGGCACAGACTTTCTAAAGCCGATGCTCGCAGCTCCGGACTCTGGACCAGGCTGCCCAGATGTCAGTTATCATAGCGCAGCATTCTGGCCCTAAATAGCTTTTTGTCTAGTCATAAACACTGACTCCTGTGCAGATTAGTGCTTGGTGCTTCAGGAACCTGTTTCCTGCCCAGGACCAAGAGAAGGTGAAACGTGGTAACAGCAGAGCTCGGTGAGTTGCTGTAGGCGCCGTACCGTACCTTGGGAGCTGAATTAAGTGTTGCACTCAGGAGCTCAGTGATAAAGGTTTGTGTGAGGGTTCACTCATGTACGCTTGGGGAGCATTCTTCTTCTTAACTTGCTCTTTCACCTCCCACCCATTGAGATCTTTGTCTAGATTTGTGATTCATGTCTGATTCAGCCAAGTGGGTAGTAGACTTGGCAGCAGGAATCTCGTGAGCTTGAGGATTCCAGGAACCTTTAATAAGGGGTAAGAGCACAGAAACGGGCTGCTGAAAGTATAAAGTGCCTTCTATGGCAAATTCAGGGATTTGTTTTTGTTGTTGTTGTTATTATTTGGGGCATTTTTATTTTAGCCGTGGGAAAATCTTCCACCTTGCTTCCCTACCCAGAACCTTTGTGGATATTTAAGTTATATTGCTCCCAACAAATGAGGGGAAAATAATAAATATTCCTCACTTGGTCCATGTCTTGTTAGGTGTTCTAAGCTTCTTCAAATACCAGATGATGCCAAGCCTAGGAGTTGTTATAGTCTGGACAATTAAAAAAAAAGTAATGGAATTTTGATCATCTGCAATCAAAGGCTTTTACTATCTGCTTTAGGTATTTAAAAAGCATGCGTGAATGTGTATGTATATATCTGTATATATTAGTAGAAGAAACACTGAGGAAAATTGTAATTTGCTTACATTTGGCATAAAAATGTCATCTGGTTCAGGATCTGGATCTGATCAAGACGACTGCCTGCCTGTTTCAGATCTGCAAAGACAACTACACTAAGCCTCAAACTGAAAGAACTCAAAACCAGAATCCCTTGGTAGGCAAATTTTGTGACTGTAACCGGAAAGATACCGTGTTGCTCAGCAACTCTCACTATCTTTTTAATTTTTTTTTTCTTATATAACATCACTCAAATCCCCAGTTCTCTCCATGAGGTGAAACCATATGGTGAACTGTCCCAGGGCTGTACTCCTTGAAAAAATGAAATCCCTAATAACCATTGAAGTTGGCTGCTGGGAAGCTGCACCCATGGAAAACTCATTGGTTTGGGGGAAATTGTGCTGATAACAACTTGTCTTGGTAGAGTATTGTGATTTTGACAAGGCAGTAGATACTTTGCTTAGGTGTTGTGTGATTATTTTTCTATTAGGTTGTAATTATAGTACTGTTGTTATTGACTACATTCACACAGAGAAAGAAGCATATCTAATAACACAATAATTACATTAGGCCAGTAATTTTCTTGGTTGTGGTTTGCCCAAAATTATTTCTTATGGAAGCGTGTTATAGTAGTGGGAGGTATTGACTGCATTGAAACAGATGAAAACAAAGTTTTATTTGGGCTAGGTTTAGTCCATTAAAATAATATGGTTAATAGCTTTAGACCTACATTTAACTTCTTTACTTGTACAATACAATATGTAGGTACGAAGCCAATTCAGATAAAGTGGCAAACACTAATGAAAGCAGAGAACAATTAGATTTATTTTATAAATAAATAAATTTAACAATTTATATTAGAAATTTAGAAATTTCATTTTCTAAATTATTTAAATAATTGAATAAAATGACATAAATAATTAAGAAAACAAATTAGCTTTCAAACTGATTTCAGTTTTAATAAACTATGGTAAAGCAGTCAAGGGTTTTGTAGATAAAATTAATTCAGAGTGTTTTTTTAAAATACTTTAAGTAAGTGTTTATACTATAAAAAGTAAAACTGGAGGCCCAGAAGGCCAATGGTATCCTGGAATGCATTAGTAAGAGCATTGCCAGCAGGTCTAGGGAGGTCATTCTACCCTTCTACTTAACCCTTGTGAGGCTGCATCTGTGTTCCTCAGTACAAGAGAGACATGGAGCTCCTGGAGCAGGTCCAGAGAAGGGCTTTGAAGAAGATTAGGAGACTGGATCATCTCTTATGAGGAAAGGCTGAGGAAGCTGGGACTGTTAAGCCTCAAGAAGAGACAACTGAGAGGGGACTCATCAATGTCTATCAGTATCTGAAGGGAGGGTGTCAGAGGATGGAGCCAGGCTCTGCTCAGTGGTGCCAAGCAATAGGACAAGAGGCAACGGGCAGACACTGATGCCCAGGAAGTTCCACCTGAATAGGAGGTAGAACTTCTGCAGGTGGCCATGCACTGGAGCAGGTTGCCCAGAGAGGTTGTGGAGTCTCCCTCACTGGAGATAGTCCAGAGCCACCTGGATGCAATCCTGTGCCACGTACTCTAGAATGACCCTGCTTGAGCTGGGAGGTTGGACCAAATGACCCACTGTGGTCCCTTGCAACCTGACCCATTCTGTGAAGCAACAATAAGACTGTAAAAGATACACAGTGTTTAGAAGGAACAGTTAAGAACAGAAAGTGACCACCTGCTCACACTGATACTTAAGACACCTGTGTGAGTAATATTATGGACCTCATGAGGATTTGTTGTGTCACTCAGAGTAATATGCATGCTAGTGTGTGACAAGGAAGGAAGAGAAGAGGGGTGAAAAACCAACCCAGCAGAAAGGTGAGCCACTGGAGAATGACTAATACTGTGCCTGGATAAGTCATAACCGATACCCAGTTTAGTAATTCTTAGTGTTATTTTTGGGCCTCCTCATAGAAGGCAGTTCCAGCTACTGACTGGTCTGATGGGTTCCCAGACACTTTTTACTTTTCCAGGCACTATTGCTGTGGTTACTGTGCCCCAAAAGAGGCTAACACCCATCACGTTCTCATGTGCCCGCTGCTCACTGCGTTGGCTAAGATCCCTGGGCAAGGTGTTGCTCAGCGCTCCTGCATTTTGAGCACATGGCTCTTACAGGATTATTTTGAAGTGCATATAGTAACTTTTTGATAATTATAGTTTTCTGTACTCCGTACAAGTCCCTGTGGAAGAACTTTGTTCCTTCTAGGAGTTGGTGAGACACTGAGTAGGCAGTGGCAACCAGCATTACAGATTAGATTTCAGCCCCCATGTCCCAGAGTGGCAGAATTTAGCCTAAATGATGTAAAGACTTTAAGAGAACAGTAGATAATGATGACTGACAATTAAGTACTCTTTCTTAAAGCCTTTTAGGGGAAAAAAAAGGATTACTAAAAAAAATCCTTATTATCCTATTGTTTCTTGCTGTCATAATAGCTTTCTTGTGTAGGCTTTGTACTAGTGCACAAAAAAAAAAAAGACAACAGGATCTTGGATAAAGAAACAGCTGAAATTTACCTGTTAAAAGGATTCAAGGGTCATTGTTTACAATAGTCTAGCAGAATTTCCATGATGATTTACCAGCTCAGGCAAGAAACTACTCCTCCACTCTGCTGCTGATGGAATCATGGATGTTTTTAAAGACTCTGTTGATTTATACTGAATTTTAGTGTTCTTTTGTTCTTTAACTCGTTATAGTTTCAATATGCTAGAATTATGAAAGCTGAATTACTTCATTTTTCTGAAGAAAAGGGTTTTCTTATTCTCCCTACCCCCGTGCATCTTAATTTAGGTGCAACTGATGTTTTTAATTATTGTGATTGCTGAAAAGTCCTAAGTGGAACAAATTCTTGTGTATGTTACCTGTTTGTCATTTATTGCCTGAGGGCAGTTACATGTGTTTCAGACATTCATAGAGCTGAGATATTACTGTTTTCTTTTTACCCTTAAATAAGTGAGAGATTTTATTTATTTTTCCACAGAACAGCAGAGGAAGGTTCAGGTCCCTATCCACTCTTCCCTTTAGGAATTAGAGTGGCTCTCCTGTTCCTGAGGGATTCAGCGTATGCTCAGAGAGATGTTAGTTGTTCTGTACTGCCTGTAAAACAACAGCAACCAAAAACCTCCATCCAATTCAGGGAGTTTGCACTAATCTTTTCGGTGAGCTTGCCTGTTAGGATGTTATAGCCCTTGTCCTGAAATGATGGGAGAGCTTCGGGAAAGCCTGGTAGTTCCTGGAGATTCATTCTTGGGGACAGTGGGGTCTGAGCCCAAACCCCTTGAAATGAATGAAACACCTCCAAGAGAGTTTAGTGGATTTTCATTGGGCAAGTCTTCCCGGTGTGTTTGTGCGGGCTCATCATGGCTGTGCCTCTGCACGCTGGTCATGTGCGAAGTTGTGTGCTCATTGTGAGAAAAGGCCTGGAGAAAGCTGTGCTCACACAAACCAGTGGCACTCAGTTGCTGCTGCTCTTCCTTAATGGATGGGCACAATGGCAGCAGCTACCTTTATCCAGGGTTGAATAGGTTGGGAATACCTCACCTGGCCAGCATCTTGTCTGCATATGCACAGAGCAGGTCTCCACATCTGCTGCATGGATGTGTTCTTCTCTTCAGAGCTATGCTTCAAATTCGGGAAAGTGAGTCAAGAGAGCAATTCAGGTAACAGATCGGACACTGAACCACAGTTCCTTTGCGTGCATTGTGGCTGCATTGTGTGAATGGGTTTTCCCATTCTCTTCCCTGAAATTTTGTCCATTTGCTGCCAGGGACACACTTGCTGTGGCACAGACTGTCACATGGCCTGCCCCATTGGCAGAAAACTTGCTTTTCCCTCCTTAGTGCCCCACACCTTTTATTGCTCAGGGGGGTTTATATCACGTGTCAGTTAAAGTTCACATTGAATAACTTGCATGCTGAGTCTAAGAATGTTAATATTTTTCATGCTGGCTTCTTGACTCTTTTGGAATGCCTTTCTTTTTAGTGTTGGAAAACTCTTGAGCATATTGAAGCATATAGAACAGCATCAGTGATGTCAAGAGCATCTGATTCAGGCAATCCTGAATGCAGATACAATACAGAGATACCTGAGTTTCCCCTGGGAATCTAGAAGAAGTGAGGTCTTGGAGAAACCCAGGCAGAGCAAAAGATCAAGGAATACTGAGAAGGAATCTAGAAGAAACAGTGACAGAGGGAGATAAGGCTACAAATACAGATGGGCAGTGGTAGAAGCCCTCTTTGCCGTTGCAGCATAAAGCAGTGATTTGAAAAGTACATAATGCCATTGCTAACAAAGAAGAAGAGATCTTGCTTTAGAAATAGAAGTGAGAATGATTCCTCCTACAGCAAGCACACGAAGTTTTCATCTTCCCACTCACACCACTGCTCTACCAGCATGCAGCCCTGCTTGCATCCTGGCAATTTGTAGCCTGGGTTGAGTGAGCTGGGAGGCTAGAAGTTGAGGTAGAGCAAAGTGAAACTGCTGAACCCCTGCTGATGGCGGCACTCCCCACAGGATGGGTCAGAAGGCAATCCTTTCTCTCCTAGCTTGAACCTTTTGCTTTCCCTGTTTTGAGGGGGAGGAAAGGTTTGTGAAGAGATTGTTTAAAATTAAAAAAGGTAAATAAAAATTGTCAGTGTCTGTTTATTGGATGAATAACTTAAACATACTTATCCAAGGCGGCTGTAACCTAAGCAGCCAAAGTCCACTTGAGCTGGGGCTGAATTTGGCCCATTGTCTCTCCTTCACGCCCATAATACAAATAAAAGCTTCAGCTTCTTAGCGTTAGGTGGGAGGGAGGAGGTAGGAGAGCCACCGGGGTGTGATGTTGCATTGACAGTTGATGTGCATTCATTGAGAATCTGTGCTGCTCATTACCGATGCATGTAGCAGTATGACAAGTCATTGGGAGACAGGATGCAGCTTGTTAGGAGTGGAACATTATGATGTGTGTGGGGTCTTTATGGGAGAGTTATGGAGCAATGTTGACTTCTGATTAAGGGATGGGGAAAAAGCAGTGTTGCCCTGAAAACTGGTCTGGAATCTTAAAAAAACTAAATCTTTGGCAGGAGCTACATTCAAAGAGGTCATTTTACTTCATAACGATGTTTATTTTCAACTGTTGTTTAAATAACTTGGGACTCTGTCCTTCTGAAGTAGAAACAGCAGAGTAGACTGAAGAGCTTCTGCTATCAGTGAAATCTGACAAATAAATATAAAAAAGTAATTTCTTCACTTCTTGAAAAACAGTATTTATATTGCACTTTCCTCCAGAATGAGGCTACGGACATGTTTAAGTGGTGTACAAGAGTCTCTCTCATTCTCACAGAAGAGCAGCTGGGTCTGTGATAGACACAAGTCACTGTTCAGCACTGCAAGGCTGCAGTTTGGAACAGCTTAGGGCAAATAATAAGGAATACGAAATCCAAATAATACAGCATATGAACCTGCAGAAGTTAGTTATGAAATTGGCGTTTAGCTAGAGCTAGTAACTTCTGTGGAGTTCTAGTAAGTGCGGCTGAGTCTTCATAATTCTTATACATCCAGGATTTTCTCTGGATGCTTCCTCTCACTGACGTAGTGTGTTTTTGAAAGTACTGTTGCTGCACGGGGCACATATCTGACCAAGAGTGACTTAATTTCAGCTTGAACTCCATTAAATACCAAAGTTAAATAGGTAGAAGCAACCTCATTTCAGGGTAAGTATGCTCATATGGTAATTATATTGTTATGTCCAGTTTAATTTGAAGCATAACTTAAAGCTTTCTTGTGAAGACAAATCCTTAAAAAAGAAACGGCTTGTGTCTGTGGGTTCATATATCCTCTTGATACATTCTAAGATAGCTGCAAGTTTTTGCCCTCCCATGGGGACCAGTGTTGCTGGAGGGTACCTTATGAGAAATGTGGTATAAGTCAATAAATTTGGGGAAGCTGGCCAGGTCAGAGTGTGAGACCTGGAGAGCAACATTTTGCCTGTGTATTATTGCCTGCAATTTCACATTTTCTGTTTTTCACTTAGACTGTAGAAGACAATAAAAATTAGGTATCGTAAGCACCTCAATCTCCAGATCAATATCCCTGCTAGAGAAGACACGGTTGTTTTGAATGAGTATTTTTCAGTTGATGAGCAAGCACTTAAACCTGTTTTCAGTGATATTAATGCCTCCTATTGATTTTGGTGAATTCCAGTTGGGCCATTGATAAACACTTCTGTAAATGCAGCCTAATCCCCAGCTACACTTGATCTCAACAAAACCCCTCAGCACTAAATTGTCATGCATAAGTATCATCCAGCTCCATTTTTCTTCTCCAGCAGGGTACTGTGTTCTAGTGATAGAAGAGCTGAGCCTGCTCTCCTTGTTTGTAAAGCACTTTGGGATTCCTCCAACTGTTACATGAACGCTGGTGGGCTGTGGTTCTCTCCCACTTGGTTTTCAGTTCCAGGGCATGAGACTTTTTCACTTTCTACTTTTTTTTTTTTCCTTCTGCCTTTGTGACAGAGCACTCAGCTGCTCTTTGTGAGCAGCTGTTCTGTTTCCCTGTCTGCCTGCAGGGGTACCCAGGCAGCTGCACCCAAAGGTTGCCAGAGCAATGCCCAGCTTTGTTAAAAAGTAACAGGATTGGGAAAGAGGGGAGGGAGTAGGAAAATTCATAACCTGGAGTAGATTCTACAGCAGGCTGTCTGAGGTGCTGAGGGACCTGGGTGAGCTCTGTGTCCAGCCGGAGATGCGCTTTCTATGCATGTATCACAGTAAGATTCACCTGCTGACTCAGGGAAAGCTGTTAATCACGAGGTGATGCTGAAGTTCTCTGGGAAAGGAAGTGTTGCTGACAGTGACAAGCAGCTTATGTGCATGTCTCATGGAAACTTAAATGTGTGTATGTGTGCATATGTGTGTTCGTTCAGCATCTGCTGTCCACATACTGTGTGACTCACACACAGAGGGCGAGGTGTGGCTAAGAACAGGCCTGTGACGTGCAGTCTGACTTTTTTTTTTCCTTACAGGCAGCTTTCTTATGTATGGCAGGGTGTTATCTTTATTTGTCCATTCTTGGGTTTGTGTGCATATTTTTCCAACAATGATGATAATGTTTGTTTTGTGGTTCTACCTTTGAGCACTTAGAAATTGGTGAGGAACAACTCAATGTGCATGAAGCTATGTAATATATTTGTGGCATGTCAGGATTTCAGCTTTTGCCCAACTTAAGATTTCTTTTCTTTTCCAGAAAAAGGCATGGCATACAATTAAAACCATGGTTAACTTACCAGTCATCAGCCCCTTCAAGAAACGCTACTCATGGGTGCAGCTGGCTGGGCATACAGGTGAGAGGGGTATCTTCAATGTGTTTGTCCCTGGAGTGAGGATGACTGCAGCAAGGAGAACAGTCTTTCTCTGTTTCCTTCCTTCCTTCAGGTAAAAAGGAAGCAGACAATATCACATAAATCTGTGACCTAAAACATATTTCAGTTGTGGTGTGGATAGGGAAGTGGGAGTGATATACCTGAATAATGAGATGAGCAGGGAAGCAGTGGTCAGACTCTGGAGAAGGGCCAGGCTTGTAAGGTGATATGTGTAAAATACTTGTTAGAGGGAAACAAGAGACTAGGGAGTTAAAGCCCTAATCTGTCTGATGCTGTCGGTTGCGGTATGGGATCATTTTTCTTAACTCAGTAGCCAATAGTTTTCTGGTGGGAAGGATTACTGTTCATGACTGTGTGTGCTTCAGCCCTGAAAAGGACAGTGTTTCTAATACCACTCCAAACCCCTCATCTGAATGTAGGTCCTTGGGTGGAAAACAAATGTGAAAATTGCCTTGCTGACCAGGTGTTTGCATTGTGAGTCTGTCATTGTTCACTGTATGAGTGCAAGGAGCAGCTCAGTTGGTTGGTTCTAGTTTTGTGTCTGTAAAAATTGGTAGGTGTGCTCCTGATGTAGGCTTAGTTTCATTTGTCAGGCAGAAAAACAACAAAGGGAAGTGATCAGGTTTGTGTCTCTCGTGCTTCATGTAATTCCTGTGCAGTGCTAGTGGGGGTTTATTAGTACACATGTGGGCAGACACCTACGCTGCATCGTGCTGTGGTGCAGTGCATGAACCACCTCTGTGTATGCTAATGCACTAATATGGTGCACTTCAAAGCTGTGCTGAGAAATTTACTGAGCCCTAGAAATTGGGTAGCTTCAATTTGCACAGTGTTGTTGTTGGGTCTGATTTGTATCACGTGGAGTGCGAAGATGACCCAGTCTTAATGCAGTTTTTGTCACAGATGTATGGAGTTGGCTTCATCTGTGTGGAGCGATGCACTGGTCATGTAATCATAACCCTTCTGGAGACTCGTGTAGTAGGGTGGAAGAGGAGGGTTAAGAGTTTACTAGAAGCTGATTAGGAGCGATACTGTTCCAGTTTCCTTTTAGTAGTTTTCTGTGGTTGGGTTTACTCCATCCTTTCTGCAGCTGTTCTTCTCTGATACAACAGCGTTTTTCTGAACTAGAACCTGCACTGTTACCAGCCTTGCCCTTGTGCCGAGGCAGTGCCAGTTCTAGGATTTGTCAGAGGAGAACCATTTTGCAATGGCTGAAGGATTCTGCTGTGGTAAAGGTTGAGTGTTATCCCCAGGATTAATGAGGCTTCTACTTTGGTGCCCAGTTTATTTCACATAGACTAAAGGATACCTCTGAATGAAACGTGTACTTTCCTCAGATACTGTCGGCAGGTTGCAAGACAGGAGAGCATTTGGAAACTCCGGGCAGGTGGAGTCTGATTACTGCTAATTGTGGCCTCTGCAGATGTCATTTGTCCTGGATACCATTCAGACACAGGGCTGTAAAAAGCACCGTCGCCCTCCAGACTGTACCTGCAGGGCATTAGCAGATTGGCAGGTTTCCAGAGGAGAGGCAGTACCTGCAGGCAGACAAAGGGGCAGCTACAGCCTGTGTGTGTGTGTGTGTGGAAAGGGCAGTGCTTGGCTTCTGGCCTGTTCTGGCTGTTTAACTATCACTGATTGACTGCGCTGCCTCTGTCCGGACACGCTCAGCAGGTGTATATAACCTGTGTGAGGATTAAGGACAAAGCCAGCACTGGCAGCTTTAAAATAGCCTGGCAGAGGATTAATGAATTCTGGCTCGTGGCTTCTTCCTGTGTGTTTTAGTAAGTATAGTACTGTTTAATAACCTAGCAAAGACTAGCATGGAAAAAAAACCCAAACAGCCCAATGGCCTGAAGCAACTGCACTGCTTAAAGCTATAAATTCTGACATGGGAATGTATCCAAATGGACTTTCACTGCTAACAACCGTTTGTCCTGTGTGTTTTATTTTTTATGAAAAGCATCTTATCTCTTCAGGGGAAGTCTTTAACTGCTGCCATGAGACTGAGATAGATGAAACTGGAATGGTGGGGGAAGGGGTTTTTCTTTTTTGCACGTCAATCTTGTCAGCAAATGTTTGATTTTCTTTTTTTAGGGAGTTTCAAGGCAGCTGATAGTGGGAAGATTCTCAAACGCTTCTCAGAGAATGAAAAGGAGTGTTTTGAGCGACTGATGAAAGACCCACTACGCTCCTGCGTCCCTTGCTTCCATGGTGTGGTGGAGAGAGACGGCGAGAGCTACATCCAGCTGGATGACTTGCTTACTGATTTTGAAGGGCCAAGTGTGATGGACTGCAAGATGGGGATCAGGTGGGGTGAATGAAAGAGAATGTGCTTTCTCTGCATTTGAAGGAGGGGGGAGAAGTGGTCATGCTCACAGGTCATCTTGGACAACCTGAGGACAGTATATCCCATTATTGCCAGATTGTACATGGATTCTGGAAACTAACTGACCTATAGCCTCAAAAACTATCCACATCAAGAATTTTTCAGGGGTGATTTATGACAAAGTTTCTCTGCAGTGGCCTGGTAATACATGGGGAAAAATGACATGATTTATTCACCTCCAGTTCATTGAATCTTTGTGTGTGCAGTGATTCAGAAGGCCTCACAAAGAGAAAAATTTCCATCTCGCAATGCAAATGAGCAGTGTGAAAGCCCATTTCCAATGCTTGAATGAGTCTTCGCTGGTATTGAGCTTTTCTGTAAAGAGTTGACCATTTACTCAAGACTGACCTGTTTTTTTCCCTGCTCTGACATCTTGAGGTGTTGTCATCGTTTTGTTCTCCAGATTCTCACTTTCTTTTCCATTCATTGTCTGTGATTAAGACAAAAACATCAAAAATACTATCTAAGCATAACAAACAGATAGGGATCTGTTGAGATCCTGGAGCAAGGTAACAGTACAGAGAAGTATGAGCTGTCATAGTAATCTTTTGGGTGTCAGCTCAGATGCTCAAGAGTTATTGTCATAAATTAGTTACTCTACTTACAGGAGTGCAGATACACCTTTTCAAATAGATGCAAAATTTAAAATGAATTAGAAATATGGAGGACTGGTATGTTCAGAAGAAAGAAAAGGATTTGCAACAGTACACATTTTGTTGAAAGTAGGTGACATTCTGGCAGTGAGTGACATCATCTCCTAAATGCCATCCTGGTTTGTTATGCTATGATGAAGAAAGTAAAATTCAGGCACCTGACAAAGTGCAAGCTTTAGGAATCCAGTGGAATGTAGAGAACATGGAGAGTGCCTTTCTAATGGCTACGGGATTAACAGATTGAGTGATAAGAGCAAAATGTGGAAGTTTTGTGTCCCTTCACCTTCCTGTTCTTAGTTACCTCTTCTGGTTTGGAATTGCTCTGATAATTTGCTTTACTCTTTAGTTTTTTCTATATGAAGAGTGATTCTGTCTTTCACTGAGATGCATTAAGTGAAACTTTCTGAGGCCTAAAAAAATTACCAATGACTGATGTCAAGTTTTTTGAAGAGAGAGAATACAGTAAGTCTTCAATAGCCCTATTTGTTTTTTTAATTTCATGTTAAGTGATCTTTCCTAACTGTCCTCTGAAAATGCAGTTCTATTTTATGGCACAGTGGGAATTCAGCTTTCTCCTATTCTGTAACCAGGAAATAACAATAACTTGTAACAGTAAGTAAAGGTATAGTTAGAACAAGACGTGAATTACAATTCCTGATTCCTGGGGCTGTTCCACTAAATATGCCTGCACGGTCATTGCTCTGTGTACTTTGGTTTCCCCATATGCACAACTGGGGCAATGATAAGGCTTACTTTCCTGGTTGATGTTTCTTGAGGCCAGTTTGTAAGCTGTAAAAAGAAATGTTGGGGAAGTCCTTAAGGTTGTGTTGGGATGTGATGTTTGCAGAACATACCTGGAGGAAGAGTTGACTAAGGCACGAGAGAAGCCAAAGCTGCGTAAGGACATGTACAAGAAAATGATTGAAGTGGATCCTCTTGCTCCCACGGCTGAAGAGAACGCCCAGCATGCTGTCACCAAACCCCGGTACATGCAGTGGAGAGAAACCATCAGCTCTAGTGCCAACCTGGGCTTCAGGATTGAAGGGATTAAGGTAATTGTTTCACCTCTGCCTGTTCCTGGAGACTGAACTTTGTTTGATGTGTTGATTAATCAAAAAGCTTGTGCACATCAGTTGCCAACTTTTCCAAAGGATTATGTGAAAATGCACTGACTGAAACCACAGAGTTCACTCTATTGCAGTTTTGAAGCATTCATTGTGAGAGTGTCAAGGAATTTAAGCTTCAAATACACGTCAGCCATACTTGAATCAACCACAGAGACCTTGCAGGAAGGACTCAAGGAAGTACACAGTGCAGATAGAATGAAAATGAGACTGTTGTAAGGAGGAATTCAGAACAGAAGTATTAACTCCCTCTCTGCATGCAATTACTTTTTTTATCCAGGAACTATATATATTTATTCCAAGTGAATCACAGTAAAGTGGTTTTGTTGCAGTTATGTTTATTGGCAAGGCATGTTAAAAGCATTTGCTTAGATACCCATGGGATCAAGGAAACCACTTTTCCTTTTAAATACATTATGAGTTCCAGTATAAATGGAGCTCGAATAAAGCCAGAACAATCCAAAATGAAATTTCTCCATCAGCCAAGTCCATCTGCTGTTCTTGATGGGTAAGTTTGTGCCCCTGTACCATTCCTAGGATAGTACCTTATAGCCACAGTAGAACCTGGGCAATTTTCTTTCCTACTCGTTACTTACTTACCTTTTATAGAATCATAGAATGGCCTGAGTTGGAATGGACCTTAAAGATCATGTAGTACCAACCCCTGTGCTGTGGGCAGGGACACCTTCCACTAGACCAGGTTGCTCAGAGCTCCATCCAGCCTGGTCTTGAACAATTCCAGGGATGGGACACCCACAACTCTGGTCAACCTGTTCCAGTGCCTCACCACACTTGCAGTGAAGAATCTTTTTCTAATACCTAATCTAAACCTACTCCCACTTAGAAAGGACCCCTTGTCCTGTCACTACCTGCTCTTGTAAAAAATCCCTCTCCATCTTTCTTGTAGGCTCCCTTCAGATACTGACACAATTAGGTCACCCCAAAGGCTTTTCTTTTCCAGGCTGAAACAAACCAATTCTTCCAGGCTTTCCTCATAGGAAAGGTGCTTTATCCCTCTAATCAATTTGGTGGCCTCATCCGGGCACACTCCAACAGGTCCGTGTCCTTCCTGTGCTGGGGACCCAAGAGCTGGATGCAGCACTCCAGGTGGGGTCCCATGAGAGAGGAATAGAGGGGCAGAACCCCCTCCCTTGCCCTGCTGGCCATGCTGCTGGATACAGCCCAGGACACAGTTGGCTTTCTGGGCTGTGAGCTCACATTGCTGGGTCATGTCCAGCCTCCTATCCACCAGCACTCCCAGGTCCTTTTTGGCAGGGCTGCTCTTGATCTGTTCATCCCCCAGCTTGGATTGATACTGGGGGTTGTCCTGCCCCAGGTGCAGCACCTTGCACTTAAACCGCATGAGATTCCCATGGGCCTACATTCGAGCCTGCCCATGTCCTTCTGGATGGCATCCCATCCTTCAGGTGTGTCAACTGCACCACTCCAGAACCTGGATTACTTCTGTTTCTGTTTCACAATTCAAGCACATAGAAATAAGAAAGGGATAAAAGAGGGTGATGCTGATGAACAGAGGCTCTTTAAATACTTCTTTCTTCTCTGCTTTCCTGTGTGTCTTCTCTCTTCCTTATTCACAGATTCTCCTGCTGTGATATAGGAACTGGGGCTTCCAGCTCATGCAGTGTTGGCCCCCTGTGTACTGTGCCACCCACTCCTGGCTGTTAGACACAGGCATCCTCATGCAAGAACTGTCTGGGTGGTAGATGGGTAGATGATCTGGCTCCAGTCCAGACAAAACACATGATCCTGTCTTGCCCTTTAGCCAGCTAATGATGTTATCAAGATACCTGTTTTATTCCTATACATCTTCGGTCTTTCTATGCTCCTCTGTGTAATGGAATCAAACCCAGATGATCTTGAGGCCTTTTATGTATGTTCTTGGAAAGATTGTTGGTGAGTGAAGATGTACAGATTTGAGTCCTGGAGAGTGACTGAGCTAAGGGAGCACAGGGGAGCTTCAGAAAAACCTCCTGGCTTGTTCTGTGTGGATTTGTTGGTTGTCAGAGGTAGGTAGGAGCAGTATGACACACAGACTCTGTAGTGTTTCCCTCTGTGGAGACACTGCTGTAACTGTGCAAAACATGAATACTTAATCCTTGATTAAGCACAGGAAGTACTTCGGAGCACATTCCCTTTATCTCCCTGTGCATGTAGGTATCATTTTCTGATTTTTTTAGATGGAGAAAAAGTGGCAGAAACTGAATTGTTCAGGCAATACAGGTAGTCAGTACTCCCTACGCTGTTCCACTGGGGAGGTGAACTGTGCATCCAGTTCTGTATTTTTGCAGAAAAGCAAAGCCATTCTGGAGGGATCCCCATTTTGGTGGGAAAGCCTGTAAGAGTCAGTGGTGCCAGCTAGTGGTTGATGGTTATAAGGGGATGTTCTCCCTAATTGCACTGATAACTCCTGCAGTTAGCTGATAAGGTATGTTGGGTTTGGTCATTCAGAAATTTTCCTGCCCTGTGGCTGCTTGAATAAGAAGTGAAAGCAAAGAAAGTGAAGTCGTGTAAGCCCTTCTGTGAACTGGCTGCTGATAAATGAGATCTGATTCACCATATGCACTCCTTCAGTAGTGGGGTACTTGTTCTCTTTAGGTCGATCCATTTCTTTTCCTTGCCTTGCTTCTGGATCTCTGAAATCAAGTCAAGTTCATTTATGGGATTTGTCACTTTTTCTCCTATCAAAAATTTGTCACTTTTCCTCCTATTTTGAACCATTTGGTTTCCCTGCAGTTGAAACCTATTGCTCAGTATCTTGTGCCTGCCTGATTCCAAATGTACATTTCCTCTCTGGCAGAGGCTGTCTGAAGGCCAGGCATCACAAACATTTTCTCTACAATACTAAGCTAATGTTATACAGAGCAGAGGTGCCTGGGGCTGAGAGTTGGGATTCCTGTCTTCCCATTCTGACAGTGAATGTCTGTGCAGTTTGAAAAGTTACTCTTCCTTTGGTACCGTTCCTTTAGCTGTAGATCAGGGATAGCCATTTTCCCAGGAGGACGTCAGATTTGATTCATAAATCTTTGTGAATCCATTAAGTTAACCCAGAGCCCTTTAAGGGAAGTCTGCAGAGGGCTCTGAGCAAGACCCCATGGTTTAAGATAGATGGCACTATTTTATGGAGCTGTGACACCTGCCCTCCTGCGAGCCGTGTCACTGTCACACCTAATGAGAAGTGTTGCAAATGGCCCATGAGCTGCACTGTGTGACAGACTGCTCTGCTGTCCAGGAATGTATGCGGAGTCTTTAGCAAAGGTGTGACTTCAAGGAGTGAGTCAGGCAAGTGCCTCCTGAGGATCAACTACATCCAGAGTTGTTGCAGAGCCCTGGTTTAGAATACTGGGGTGGTGCCATTCAAAATCTGGATGTTGTTTACAGCAAGTAAAGACAGGCAGTAATTATGTTTCCTGCCAACCACTGGAAAGGAGCAAAATCATAAAAGTGTTTCTCAACCACAGGGAAGCAAGCAACTAGTTTGTCCAGACACAAAAAGTTAGAAAGGGAACAGCGAGCAGCTATTCCAGACTTTGCTCTACAGTCTGCGGCACAGGGAGAATTATTTTTAAAACAACCTTACTCCAGTGAAGAGGTACGAGATGAAGTTCCAGATTTCTATGTGTTGTTGAGTATTATCACACATCATATCAGATGGCTTCTAACTTTCACTGCCTACCTGCTGAACTGATCTGGCATAACGTGCACATCTCATGAAGCTGACATGCTGCACTTGTATCTGTCCCACAGCCTTGGAATAAAATTCTGTTACATGAGCTATCTGGAGTTTTAGCATTATTGATTTTTTTTCACGTATACATTAGAAATCAAGTTCAGCTGTGGAATAAATAGTGTTTCACCTGCTGAGACTGGACTTGAATTTGTCATTTTGGTGCAGTGGCTTAACATGTAGGGGAGAACATATTGTATTGACCTGCTGATTTACTCATAATGAAAATGAGGAATTGGACTGATACAATGGAGAGGAAAACAGTTTGATAATCCTGCAGGCTTTTATTGGATTTTTGTTACCAACTGTAATAATTGCTGTATTTTACATGTGCATCCTAAAATCTCCTATTTGTGTCTCTTGAAGCAGCAGGGATGCACTTGGAGACATGCATATTCATATGTTCTGTGTTTACAGATACCTCCAATTCATGTGTTGCTCTTTTTTACTTGTAGCTCCAGAAGCACATAAAAATACTTGTTTTTTCAGTCGCAGGGTGCTTCTGTACTGAATCCTACCGCTAGCACAAAAGTACTCTGAATTTCTCCAGGACACACTTGGAACAAGCATGCCTACACTGTCCTTTGCCAAAATTCACTCACCTGCGTTGTCACTGCTAGCATTGTGAATCCCAAGTTGTTCCCCTCTGCAACAGATTTCTGTTCTGTGACTTCTGGGTCATATTATATGTTCAAAAGTATGTTTGGAACTGAATCCTAACTGCGATTCTTTGATTTCCCATTGAAAAACAGAAACAACAAAAACCAACACCACCAACAAAAAAAAACCCAAATAACAACAACAAAAAAATCCTCACCAAAACCCAAAAGAAACCCCCAAACTAAAAGGACTAGTAAAATTGGTTTTGGAAATGTTCCCTTACACCCTCAGCCAGGGTTTCACTAGCTAGACAAGAGTACAACCAAAGAGGTCTCTGTGGTTTGCCCCACTGAACTTTGCACTGCTAGCACTGACGTGAGAAAACCCTCCTGCAAGCTGGTAATATCATGAATTGTTTTTTTTTAAACTTGTACTCAACAGGAAATGAGCTGCCAGTGCCATTTAAAGTTATCCAATCAGCTTTTGTATCTCTTCTCTTCTTCTTGCTTGGTTTATCTGTTCTCTTCCTGTTCAACTACTTACTTTCATCTGGTTAGCAAGGGCTGAGCTGTTGCTGGTTCAAGAGGATTGACTGATGAGGGGAATGATATGGGTGCAGTATAAATAATCTCTGTCTGCGTGCGGTTTTGTGCAGAAGGCGGATGGAACATGTAACACAAACTTCAAAACAACGAAGACACAGGAGCAAGTTCTACAGGTTTTTGTGGAATTCATTGAGGGCAACACAACTATTCTGGTGAGTCTGAGCTCTTCAGGTGCACTGATCTTGGACCAATGCACTTGCTTCAGGTCCATGCTTTCTTTGGTACATGAAATATGAGTTAGACTCCCAAGGAAGTAAGTGGTCTTGACTTCCAGTTGCTCTCAGGAGATGGGGTGGATGTGGGGACTTGGTGGATTGTTGAGAAGTTGACTGAGACCAGTTATGTCAGCTCTTGCCATGAGTTGACTCCAAATGCCTCATGCTATCAACATGTCATTCCAACTAACTTACGGCTTGCCATCAGCTTCAGCCATGGGTGTTAGATGCATTAGATGGGTGATATCTAAGCAAGGATTATGTTGGCAGGAAAACTTGTGATTTGGGAATTCAGTCTGGAGAGGATAAAATCAGAGCGTGGAGGCAGGAAGTGAGATTGGTGACTAGCTGTGCTCCCATGTGTGAAACTTATCTCAAAGAGGAATTCCTGTGTGCTAATTCATGGGTAGCACAGCAGGCAAGTGGTAGATGGCATAACACATCTCTTGTCTTTGGAACTTCAAAGCATGCAGTAATGTTTTGCTGTAATGTTTTGCTGCACTGTGGAAGCCATTATGAAGGCAGATTAGCCCTTCAGGAGGAGTGTGCTTGGTAGCTCAGAGCAGCATTAAAAATCTGCACTAGAGCTTTTTACATTAGGCCTTGATTCTTTTTATCCTCTCTGTGCCCCTACCATGGTTAGAGCTCCTTGTTTTTCTAACACAATTTCTTTCTTTTCACTTTGGGGAGCTGGAATATTTTTAATTCCTTGAAACTTTTTCTCTTTATTAAAAAGAAAAAAAAACGGTTGCAGAAAGCCTCATGACATCCAAATCAAGACAGATAAATATGCTTGGTGTAACACATGCAGCAGATGAACTCCAGTCTGTTAATTCACTATGAAAGCTTGAAATGTATTTTCAGATTGACTTTCAAATGATGAACCTGTTGTTTTGAAGGACCTCTAGCCTAAAATTAATATGGTCTCTTCATTATAACCAGTCTTGTAAACAGATTATCTTTATTCAGTTTTCAATGAAATGTTTATGGGTTTGTTTGGTTTTTTTCTTTTCTTCTTCTTCCAGAAAAAATACCTCAAGCGTCTGCAGGAAATTAATGTCATTCTTGAGTCCTCAGACTTCTTCAAGCGACATGAGGTGAGCAGTGAGTGTAAAGCTGTGGAGGTGCTTTGCTTCTTCATTTGGTCATTCATGTGTACTTCAGAGCAGCCTGCTGTATGAGTAGAAGAGGGTTTGTAGAAGAAAGCTAATGCATGTTGACAACACAGACACCACAAAGCCTCTGTCACAGGGATGCAAAAGATTAAACTAGTTGAGGAATAGTAAATCCTCCTATCTTTATGATATCCCAGCACTTATAGCTCTGGGTCACTGCATGGAATAGTTTATTAGTACCAGTTTCCTATGGTTTTTCTAATCTTGATATGCTCCAGTGGGAATATTTACAGGGGAATGGTAACATGGAAGCTTGCATTTGGTACAGTAGCATTCAATTGTAGTTTGACAATGAAGGCTGTATTAGTTATAATGGATTTATGTTGAAATACCATTTAATTCTGCTGTGCATGTTCTCTCTGCTTTGCTGTGCAGAACGCATCATTAGCATTGTAACTTCTGCTTGTTAACAGCTCAAGGTTATGAGATTAGACATTTTATTTTACTTTGTTATTGTTCTCTTATCAATAGAGATATTTTTGTTAATTATGGGTCATGATCTGTCTTTGAAAGGAGTTACTGGCCTTTGCTGAATTGTTCAAATTGAGACCTGATGCTAAGCAAGGTGAAGAATTGCTTTTCTTCCTGTTTTCTACCGAGTCCCATTTCTTATCTACACGCCCATTTATACCTTACTGATTGATATGGTTATGCAAATGGGGCATGTAAATCATCAATGTGTAAGTGCAGCCCAAAAGTCTGTTGGGTCACAGGTGAGCTGAGGAGATCATCTTCTTAGCAGGAAGTGTTAAGTGATGGGGGAGGGCTGAAGGAGTGTTTTTAACCACACTGTCTCAATCTGTGTTCCAGGTTGTAGGAAGTTCACTACTTTTTGTACATGATGGCAGTGGGAATGCCAATGTGTGGCTGATCGATTTTGGAAAGACTACCCTTCTTCCTGATGGGCAGACACTGGATCACAGGATCCCCTGGCAAGAAGGCAACAGGGAGGATGGGTACTTGTTGGGATTGGACAATTTGATTGGCATCTTGGAAAGCATCACTGAAAGATGAGTTGAGAAAGGCACAAAACTTGCAGGGCTTCTCTGTAACTTTCTGCCTTACTGAAGTAGAAGGAAACTCAGAAGGAAACCTTTAACTCCAAACTCCTGAGGTCGTCAGTGCAGAGGGAGCTGCATCCAGAACCCAGCAGTCAGTGATCAAAGTAACTTTGCATCAGCCCTCTATGAACCTAAATAAATCACTCCAGATTGGTCTGTGTTGCACCAGACAAACTTGAGACTGGTACTCAGAGAATGAAGACCTCCATACTCGGGAATCACACCAGCATGAGTCTGTGTGATAAACCAGAATGATTCTGATTTCTGGCAAAATGGGACTCCAGATTACTTCTTAGTGAACTAGGGCAAATGCTTGGGAACTCAGGGCAGGAAAAACATATTTTCAGGGAACTGCATAGTTTTGAAACCAGATTGGTTTTTTTCTTCTCTAATTCCAAGTCCACTTGCTCCTGTGTACACTATAGGTTGGACCAACAACTTCTGCTGCATTATATTACAGTGTGAACAAGGTGCAAATGGGTGATAATCACAAGAAACTGGGAGCAAAGAGAGACAGCAGTTTGTAGTGGCTTGATGTGGCTAACTGCTGTTGACCATTCCTCCTCTTCCCTACCCTAGCCTTGCTTCTATCCAAGAACAGCCTTGGTTTTTTCTGTAGCCACTCAGGAGATTACAAATACTCTAGGGAGAGAATAGCAGCCTATTGTCTCCAAAAACTTTCGACTTTCCGACTGGATGGACTGTTGGAAATGTTACTAACTTGGAGACTTTGGCCTCTTGCAGCTGAACTGCAGCTCTGAAAATCACTAATGATCTTTCACATACTGGTCAGGGAACTGTTTTTTTCCAAGGCTTGTTTATTTTTGAAGATAAACCCCCTATACACATGCACACACTAGTAGTCAGCAACCAGTGTGATCTCTTAAGATCATGGTTTGACTGTCTCCTAATGCACGTGACTTCTTGGCCATGTTCCTGTTCTCAAATATGAGGCTGCCACTGAAGCATATAAACTGGCATAGCAATCAGGAAGGTAATGTTTCTGCATTCACAACGTTACACAATGATGAGATAATTCCCAGGCATCCTTCCTCCAAAGTATCAGCTGTTAACTCCATGCAGTTTGGGTGAAGGAATATCAATATATTACATCCTCCAGTCCCCATCTGGGATCACAGGGTGATCTGCGCTTCATTCTTTTGCTGTGGTCCAGGCACAGCGAAAGAAAATTCAGTTTTTAGGTTAAAATCAAGAAAGATTGAATTGTTTTCTTGCAATGGCTTCACATACCTTCTCTGATGGTTTCCTCTAGTCACTGGAGCAGTTTTTAAAATACTGGCAGTATAAGTACTATCATTAGTCACATGTTCACTCCCATTCCGGGTTTTAACATCAATAGCGTGGTGATGCAGTTTTCACAATGCAGGTAAGACTTAAATTACCAGTTGATGGTTAAACCCTTTCGACATCTAAAGGTAGTAATGCACGTTGATCAGAAATTCCTGTCTTTTGCTGGTGTCCTGTACTCAGGAGAGATTCTGAGAACTTTGGATATGTGCAGGTGACTCCACATTTGCGAAACTGCTGTTTTAGTAATAATTGTTATCATGAGCAAAAAAACCCCTATAGAGTCCAGATCTGGAATGAAATCTGTAATATTTGCAATTAGAGAGCCTAAAATAATTTCTAAAAGGAAAACACAGTACAGTAGTGTGTTACTTTGGGTAACACACGACTGTACTAAAAGATCAGATGTAATTACTTTTTCCTCACCTCTAAACAAAGCAGGAGTGTTGAAAATTGAAGCTCAGTTGTGATATAAAAGTTAGATGACATAGAGTAGGTATCCTGTAGGAAGTAATGACATGTGGAAATATTTCATCTGAAACCAGAAGTTGTCCGAAACTGGTAATTACTTTTGCAATTCGCTGCAAATTCAGATGACTTCTGTGGCCTCTCAGAGTCTTTCTGTTTTATATTTATGATTGTATGTTAATGAATTTTTCACTTGAAGTTTCAGAGTGTTTACATTAGGTTATTTTGAAGTGACAGTGAGCACAGATTATATCATTCCAGATGCATCCTAACTTTTGAACTGCTATGAGATCACAAATGAATCCGTAGTGAATTCCATACAGTTTAAAAAAAAAAAAAAAGGTATTTCTCCTTTTCTGCAGCCAACAGGTAAGCCACTGGATAGTAGTGCCTAAAGAGAATAGCAGTGCTTAAGGACAATAGCAAGTAAATAGGTCTCACAGTCAGAACTTTAATGACATTGCCTTTTTCATGAGACTGCAATTGCAAGCTGTCCTACAATAATTAAAAAGAATTATAAAAGTAAGAAATAAGATTGTTATGATAGAATTCATTTAGTGGTTTGCATAATTATCTTCAGAGTAAAATTTCTTTCTTCTGCTACCACATATGTGAAGCTTTTGCACCAATGTAATCTATTTTCTGGAGGGGAGATCTAAACAGTAGAGGTTGGTGCTCAAATGTCAGTTGAGATTTTGAGACAAACTTTTAGAATGACTGTTCAGTTCTAAAGGAGAACTGGAAGCAATGTGGTACTAGTAGCTTGAAAAAAAAACCTCCTGATAGCACCTGGATGGTTTGCAGTACATGGTCATGGGGTAAACTTGGAGAAGGTCTGTTCCACTGCAGTAGCTGGAAAGGTCAGGGAAAAAGGAAAATCTCTTCTATAGCAGACACTGATCTGGAAACTCATTCTAGATGATGTATTGTTCTAGCAAATTAGTTTTGAAATGGCTCTTTGTCTTGCTAGGGGATTAGAAAGGAAGAGATCACAATCATCTGTTGCTGTTAGGGGAAAGAAGAGAAGGAGGCAGTTTTTCATAGCAAACTGCAAGTGTAGGACTTCAGCTGAGAAGTGGAGCTCTAAGGAGCTGAGGCTGTGAGCTCAGGAGCAAACTGCCCTGGGGTACGTTTTAGATTCCTTGTTTCTCATCGGATGGGACAGGTGCCCAGAGCACCTGTCTGAGACACGCACTTGCTAGTGTGAGGAAGCAGCATGGCCTTCTTTCACTATGGGGTAAGTTGTCTTGAATAAGCTTATATTTACCAGAGGGTCAACATGGTGCACGTGCACAGGCATGTAACACAGGAGGAGCTGATGTGTGGTAACCAGGGAGTTCGTTCACATGCGAGTCCAGAATGTCGTAATGCATCTGCAGAAATAGTGCCTCACTCTGGAGACACTGAGCAGGTGTGATTCCACAGCAGGGTCAGAGATGCTGGCCTAGAGGCACTTTGGTGCTGAACAGATGTCCTCTGGCTTAGGCTCCAAGGTCTTTAAACTCACTAGTTAGATCCAGCAGTGCTGTAGCTGCTGCATTCCTGTGTGAATCAAGAAATAGGACTAGGACTTCTCTCCTTCAACTTCATTATTGACTTGGGGTTTTTTTGGCCTTGGACAACTATCCTAGGCATTGTTTTGTTCCAATTTTACAGATGGGAATAGACCTACTTACCTCGCAGGAATGGTGTGAGGCTGTCCTTCATTATTGCCTGCAAGCTGCTGTGAGATTCTTTGGAGGAAGGTGCAATACAGAAAGAAATGCACAGAGATAGATCAGATAAGTTTAAAAATTATGGGTGTTGAGGCCGCACAGGGATATAAATTTGGCTGAAATTTAACGAAAGTGGTAAAAATTAAATCTCTAAATTTTGTACAGGGAGAAATTCACTTAACATCTGATCCCATTCCTGTTAAATGGAAAGATTTCACTGGGAGTTGGACCAAACCCTTACGTATCTCAGAGGGCTTTTGCTACTTTTTTTATTGCTGTTGTTATTAATTGTTATTCTTAAGGTACTGAGCTCAAATGGCCTGTATCATCTACATGCATCCGTTCTGAACACTACAATGCAATGCTGACATTGACTGTATTGGATGAGTGTTTGTTACTCTGAAGTGTGTATGCTACTAAATAAATGAGACTGAAGGGAAAAAGATACCTGCTGTGATTTGATCATGTGAGAATAATATCTTTTCTTCAAGAATTTCCCCAGGGAAGGGAGAAAAACAATATATTTCAGTGTTTCTTTTGCTTTTAGTCTTTAGCATCTGGTACTTCCCAAAGCAAAACCAGTTCTAAGACATCTAGAAGCCAAATGGTGGAGCTTGGTTCCAATACCTATTGTATATATTACCTTTAGAACCTGATTCATGCAAAGCTTGTCAGCTCCCTTCAAGGTAAGCTCTGAAATCTCAGTGAATAGCCTACAGCATATTAAAAAAATGTGCATCAAGAGGCACGTGTCAGACTCAGAGCACTTAACTGTTCCACTGGGCAGTTTTGTGTGGACATGGGGAAGAAGCACTCAACATTCTAATACTGGCAGCACTTCTCAGCAAGAGAGAGTGTATTCTTGCCTGTGTGCAAAGAGTACTTAGAAGAGAGTGAAACAAATAACCACCGGTAGTGTCTCTTTATTTTGTGTTGCAAATATAGAAGTATACACTTGTCTAGCTTTAAATTGCATAGAAGCAGGCGTGTTATCTACTTATGTACAGTAGTTACCAGAAAGGTAAGTTGGCAGAAGTGCTGCCATGGTCAGAGGTAATGACAAATCAAAACCTATTCGCATAGATGGAAAAGTCATGTGATGTGATGGGGAGAGGTTAGGCATGGTATCACTTGAAGTCCCTGCATGGGATTGAGAAGGGTGGACAGCCAGGAGGGGAGAGCACAGCCATGCCTACAGGAGAAACTGCCTCACACAGCTCAAGGGTCTAAGGAAGTGTGGTCCCTAGCTGACACAGCTGTGGAGATGCAAATACAGTGGGGGAAACAGTATTCCCAGCAGCAGCATTTTCTTCTCTTTCAGGAAGGTGGGGGAGTGTTTTGGAGGTGGAATAAGTTAAACTTGCAAAAGCCCATAACTATTTTATCAGCCTTGGAAAGCTTTCTTAGTGCACACCAGCCCATGGGCAAATTAGCTGAGAACTTAGCACAGGAAAAGGGTTGATACAAGGGGGGACACCTTAAATCTGTGCAATTAAAAATTCTGTTTGTTTAAAGGAAAAAGTGAAGACGCGAAGCATTTCTGTTGAGGAGAGAAGGGATAACAAAGCAATCAGAAGCAGGAATATCAACAAATGTGTTAAGAAAGCAGAGAAGGACAAATTGAAATTTCCATTGTTTCATCTTTTGTTGATCAGTCCCTTCTTTAAAATGTGAGTATGAGGTTGTATGAAGCAACATAAAGTACTAATGCTAAACACAGTCAAAAAACAACTGTATACACACAATTACCAAACATTACCAATTTGGTAATGTTAAAAGACAGACACCTATCAGGAAGAGCAATTTATAACCCTATAAATGGCTGATTCTGCAGTAGGGAAGTGTTGGAAGACTTTTTACGTGGATTATAAGACCGAATGAATCCCAGATCTCCAGCTCATGTCATTCCTCTAGGAAGCAAAATTGGGTTTTGGCTTCCAGTTGCCAAAGTAATCTAATTTTGACACTGTAGGTTTAACTCATTGGTTATACACTAAAAATGTCTCCTTAAAAAGTGGCTTTAAGCAAGTTATATTTTGCAGTGGTAGCAGTTGAGCACTGTGAAATCTCTGATTGTACAAACAGTAAGTTTCAGTCTCAGAATTGAAGGACTGAAGGTTGTGGTGTGTATCACTGCAATTGTTATTTTTTCTTTTGAGATAAAATGATTTGGACAGCATGTAGCATTCAGCATCACAACAGGAACAATATTAACATTATTTCCTCCAGGATATTAATTAAAAATTCATTGTCTGTGAGGGTTTTTAAACAGCATCTAAAAAAAGACTACAGATCAAAAATTCATGGCAATATGCTGACAGAAGATCATTCCATTTGAGAGAGTTAAGAGCTTGTACAAAATTGAGGTTGCTAATGCAGATGCTTTTAAAATTCCCAGCTCTTTCTTTTAGTGCCCATTTGGTACCTGCAGCTCCATGTCTTGTCTTATTAGAAGAGACTGCATGTGGCTCAGTCCAGCCACGAGCTAAATGCTGTTTGTAAACCATCAGAGTCTGTCTTGGAAATAAATAATCAATACATGCTTACCCTACTCTTACAGTTGCTCTTCAACACCCCACTCTTGATCACTCTTAGGGATAAGATCCTGGTCACGATGGAATTCTGTTCAGTCTCAGTGCAGCTTTGTCTATGTGCTTCGTGTAAATGAGTACCTTGATGCAGCTATTCAGTAAAAACAGGTATCTGTCCAACGTGCTGGACTTGCACTTTGTTTATAAAGTGAAGGCAGAGCTGCAGCCAAGACTGCCCATGGCACTGGTAATAGAACTGTGCTCTCCTCTCACTGCACTTTTCAATGGCTTCCCTGGTTTTATCACTACTGGCCTTTCTAAATTTGTGAATGATGGTGGGGCAAGTGCTACACGGGGAAAACAGTGGTAGCTCAAGTTGGGTAACTATCTGGACAGTAGGGATCCTTCTGCTTCTCACTGGAATCTTGGGGTATTGTACAGTGATTTCCATGTTAAAAATACGAAGAATTGTCTTGTGTCTGCTACTTCATAAAAGTGTCTGGGAAGCAAAGGTAGTGTAGTTAACTTCCCATGGCTTCTGAACAAGCCAGTATTTCACTCTTCTTGCCACCAGTTTCCAGCCCCTGCTAATGGCTGAGGAGAATTAAAAGCAGATGCATAATGGGCCTACAAAAGCATGGTCATGACCACCAGCGCTCTGCTCAGGACAGACGAGGGCTGAAGAGTGAGCTGCCATCGTGTCCACTGCAGCTGAACCAGGGTCACTGCACTCTGCTGGGGCCTTATATTCAGGGAGGAAGGGGCCAAGATGCTGGCACCAAGTCACAACTGCTGGAAAGTTTGATAGGTCGCCTTTGGGGGAAAAAAACTGCTAATGCATGAACCATGAGTAATACAATCTGAAAGGTAAGGATAAACTGATGAAATTCCAATTAGCTAAAAGTAAATGCATTTATTTTTGATTAGCATGTTCCAGAGGTGGCCAGTCTGAAATATGACCAAAAATGTTAGCTTTTGCAAGAGGAAAGAATGAGAAAACTTCCTACTACGTGGGCTTTTCTGCCTCATCTAACTGGGCTGTAGCAACTCGTGTATGTAAGACAGGACAGGCAATGAGCTAAGTGTGAGAGAAGCTAGAGAGCTAAAGCAAAGGCGAAATGGGAAGAAGGGCATGAGGAAAGGTCATCCATCTCCCTTGGTCACTAAACCCCTCAGTCCCCACACTACTACTGAAATTTGCCCCACACAGAGGGACCCCTCTCTTCTGACCATCTGTCATTTTACAACACAATGGATTTGGAATTATTTCCACACCATATAGGTCTTTGCTGAAAGGTGGCCATCATCTCCCTTTGTGGCTGGAAATCACAAAAGGGCTGGTGTGAAAAGGGACCTCCAAAGATCATCTAGTCCAGCCTTCCCATTGAAGTAGGTTCACCTACAGCAGGTTGCACAGGATCATGTCTGGGTGGGTTTTGAGTGTCTCTGGAGAAGGAGACTCCACAGCCTCTCTGTGCTACCTGTTTCAGTGCTCTGTCACCCTCAAAGTAAACAAGTTTTTTTTCTCATACTCAGGTGGGATGTCCTGTGTTTCAGTTTGTGCCTGTTACCCCTTGTCCTGTTGCTGGGTACCACTGAAATGAGTCTGCTCCTGTTCTCTTGACACCTTCTCTTAAGATATTTGTATGCTCTGAAATGACATAGATCAAAACTGTCCATTCTAAAGTAAAGGTCTAAAACTGCAGAAAGCATGGAACAGAGATACCAAGTCAGACCAAAAAAGCATAAACCTGTGCCAAAGATGCCTTTCACTGAGAATGGATCCAGACTCTTCACTCTGTGCTTTTCTTTACCACAACCCAGTCATGTCCACCCTGACTGATGTAAAGAACAGGAAGTCTGTGTGGTCAAAGCAAATCCTTGCCTGCTGGCCCACACCTCCAGATTGTACATGCAGCTGATCACTGAGCATAAATTATGTACCAGAGAACCTCTTGCCTCAGAAAGGAACCAGAGAAGTCTACAAGTGGCATCTCCCTACACAACTTGATTACACGCAAAGCACTTCATTTGCCACTGTGGGTTGATAGTGTGACATTCAGGAGTAGTACAAGGACAGAATGCTTCCAAGACTGTTCAGACTCAATCCAAACTATTTGCCTTTTCAGTCTCCTTTTTTTGCAGCTTTAATCCATAAACATCCACTTAGATCCTAAACAACTGAAGAAAGCCTTAGAAATGAGCTGTCTTGGAAACAAACAACTACGTTTACCAGCAAGTCTGTGCACTTGCAAGGCAAGGAACAATTACAGCCTGCTCAGCTGTGTGAAGCCAAGCCATGGTTTTGGCTTTCTCAAATGATTGAGCTATTCTACCTTCCTGTATAAAGAACACCTGAAGTAGGATTTACATTAGATTTCCCTTCACTCTTCCTCTCCTTTGCATTACTTTCTACCTCAGAGTATTAAAACCAAGAACTCCAGCACACCAAATGCTAGACAGTTACCCAAGAACTTAGTGCTTACCATCATAGCACAGGGAATTAATGCTGAATATCAAAGTACTTACAAAAATGAGGTTCACCTTAAGTAAAGTCCATTAAAAGATAAAGACAGTCCATTTCTCATCATACCATGCAGCTCACCCTTCCTTGAAAAACCACCTGCCCCTTCTATGCCAGTAGCTGTGAGGAAAGCAACACCATGAGGTAAGCAGCACATTTCCTTCACTATTCAAAGGAATATTATCAGCTCCACCAGCAACTGCTTTTTTGATGGTAAATGTTTTCCTCTTCCTTGCTTGTTTACAAAGCACATGCTCAGAGGAGCCTGATTTTTTTTTTCGTTCTTCCTACTGCTTCCAATTTGAGCAATAGCTTCCACAAGGTCTACTAATAAAACAGATGCAAATGTGGCTGCTATTTTTTTTTTACTTCCCTTATAGTGCATAAGCATTAGTAATTCACCAGAACTGTAAAAAGCTCTTGGGAATGTTGCTGTTTGCAACCAACAGCACACATTTTTGGATTCTTGGTTGAGAAAGAAGCATAACCTGTGTTGGTCATTATTTCCATCCAAATGCTGCAGCTGGATGGTAGGTCCATTTCTTTTCACCTGAGCAGATTGAGAAGGAGTTCTTTCCTTATGAACTGTATTCTGAATCAGACAAGCAATGCCATTGTTCTCCACTTCTAAGCTGGTTCAGTGGAACACATTTGAAGGACAGAGATAGAAATGCAAGTGTCTTTTACAATCTGGGGATCCAGTAGGTAGACAGAGGAAGCAGAACATTCCTGATGTTGAAACTTCACCCATCTGAAGGAACTAAAGTGGAAGAAGTAGGTGAAACAGGAAGCAGTCCTTTCAGACACACACATTCCCTGATCTTTGGAAGAACCGTTTCTACTATACTGGAGTAACACTCAGGTCATCTGATAAAGACAGACCAGAGTCCCTCTCTCTTGATGTTTTCTCTGTTTTACAAAACGGCTTTTCATCTCTGTGCAGACTGGAGCTCCTTAGCACAGATGCTCTGACCTCAGCTAAGGCTGATGGCTGGTGCTCAGCACTATAGCACAGGTCATCATAAGCATAATTTACATTGCCACAGGGGAAAGTCTGGAGTTTCACCAGTTCAATCCCACTGATATCCAGGTGAGGGCAGGTACTTCGACTTGGAGATGCTGGAGACGCCCGGGAGCTAGGAGAACTGCAATTCCCATCAAAGCCTGAATCTTCCCGCTCTGGATTTGCTTTGAGCTTGGAGCTGGGGCTGAAGTGACAGATATTCTCTAGCACCCATGATCCATAGGTTGGGTTCCAAAGATTTTTTGTTTTGTTTTTAAGTCTGTGGGCAGATGGATTGCTGAGCTCCAACTTCTGGTTTGAGGTCTGCTGGAACCATGATCCACTGTTGAAATCACTGAGGCATGGCAGGCTGGGCCCTCGGGCAGTCCGGTTGCTCAGGTTCTCCACCAGTAGCTCTTGTGGACATTGTACACGTTTGTGCCCAGCATGGTGGGATTCCAGTGTCTTAGGTGTTGTCTGAGGTGTGAGAGAAGGGCTTACCAGCAGTGGCACTATCCCACTGGAAATGTTTGGGCGCATGACTGTACTTCCTTCATCCTCTGGTGTGGGGCTACACTCCATGGGCAGCTCAGTGTTGATCACATCAGGGTCCTGAAAAACAGAGACAAGAATCTGTTACACCCTCAGGGGGACTGTCACAGGTTTGGGCAATACTCCTTCACTTCATACAAGATGCTACGTTCCAGCTGGGTATCACATGCTGTTGGGACTCACATGCTTCCTTTGAGAAGAGGCTGTGCTTCATTGAAATCAGTGACTAAGCTGGGGGCCTGTAGCATAAAATTTCTCTCTTGAGAGGTTGGATCCAGACCTGTAACTATTAAATGCTACTGGACGGTGAACTCACTGTGCCATTTCATTACCCCTCTCCACTCCATAACTATTCAGCTATGGCTTTTGAGCAACATTAGGCAAGGTCAGAATATGGACCTGAAAGAGATCGAAGTACCTTTCCATCACAAAGAGAAGGACATTTTTCAATTGAATAAGCTGAGAGCTAAAAGCATCCATTTGCACAGGAACAGTGTATGCTCATTTTGGCTGGGTGGAAGATGGGAGAGTGAGGATGGACACTGGAAAAGAGCCAACACCACCACCACACTAGTAAAGTAATTATATCAGTCTGTCAGGACCCTTCACTTGCTTTAGGGACTAAAGCTAATGTCTTTGGATAGTTTGCATTCCATGGATTATCATCCACCTGGATACCAAAGACCACTACCTGTGTGCAATACTTGATCCTTTCCAGGATGGTAGAGAAGTTTGGCCGATACTCTGGGCTGTGCTGCCAGCACTGTGTCATGATCCGGTACCTTAAAGTAAGTAAAAAAAATAAAAATTGATCAAGAAAGATTATTTTGTAAAAAGTGTTTCAGTATGAAGTGATCAGGGGTCCAAGGAACCACACTTGGTACATGGCTCAAAGGAGGAGTGCAAAAGTGGGTATGCAATTTCTATATCCCTGGATCCTGTCTGATTGGGGAACCACTACTTAAAGCAAATCCTGTAGTGCTCTAAGCTGTATACAAGAGGCAGTAGCTCAAGAGACATTTAGCAATACCCACCTAACACGGAGGGCAATCACCATTCCCTGACTAGAGGTGTCTTTGTCTACTTGTTTGACACCTACTATACCTTGGTTTGTGAGAGAAAGGAAATACTTACACCGGTCCTGGACAGTTTTTTGGTGGATCCATTCTTCCTCCACTGGTGACAAATTCCAGCACCTCCTGATTGGTTTTGCAAGGGTAGGGCATGTAGCCTAGAGAGAAAATCTCCCAAAGCAGCACTCCAAATGACCTGTGTTAGAAACCAGCCAACAATACCAATCAGGTTTCATTTGTGCCCCACAAACCTAGCATGCAGCTGTGTAGGCAACACCACAGCAATGACCTTTCAAAGCTGCAGTTCAACCACAGTAATGTGCAATTAGTGTGATTATGAGTCAATGTTTACGTAAAAAGACACCCCAATCGATCAAAACCTTTGCTCAAGCTCCAAAACAAGTTTTGCAGAGGTTTCAAAATATTTAACTACTCCGAAGGTGCTCTTTCTGCTGCATTCATTATTACTAGAGCAGGAAATGCCAGAGTGCCCTTGGCTGTGTATGGTCTAACCAGAAAGAACTGTTAGATCTGGCATGGACGTTTCTTGCCTTACTTGGGAAAACTCGAGATGTTTGTGTTGAGGAATACATTTGGTGCCGGTAACTTGGCTACAGGTTGAGCTCTGCGTAGTAGAAGCCCAAGGCAAGAGGCTGTGACCTGGCACCGACCCTCTGCAAAACAAAGGGGAGGAGGACCTGTGGCACTGCCAGGTGACTGGACACTCAGAGACACAGCAGGAGCCAATGACTCCAGACCATGGCACGCTTAGACTGTGAGAGTATAAAAGCCCAGGGCTTCCTTTATTTGGGGTCCCTCCTCAGAGGAATGAGCTCAAGTTGTTATTTTGTTGTTGCATCTTGATTAAATTATTTTAAGGATCCCGACCTCTGAGCCCCTGCTGTGGGAAACCTGGGGCCAAGCTGGTAAGGAAACCTGGTCTGACTGTGAGTGTGGGGGATGTAGCTGTGAAAGGGCCTCTACCCAGCTCAGGTGGTGCGAGTGTGACTGCCTGAGTCGCTCCTGGATGGTCAGACAGGGACCTTCAATTGTTTCCTTAACATTTGGATCAGTGTTTCAGAACAAGATGCTCAAGTATAAAATCAAGGAAGAGACATCCAGTGAAACTGAAAGGCAGCAGCATTTCTGTTGTGGTGTGCTTTTTTACATCCACAGGTCAGATAGTCAGTGCCACTAGAAATCATGTATGACTTAGACACAAGGAAGTCAAGAGAGTTCTGTCAGGACATCAGCAGGGTCAGAATTTTCAGAGTCACTTTTTTCTACAAAGGTCAAAGTAATTTCCAGTATATGCATGTTACTTATAATAGCCCATTACAGGAACTGTAGCACTTTCCTTCAAAATATTTAGTGCTGGCTGCTCACAGTTTGGTGCTGATAAGCAATCCCTTGTCTTCCGGCATCACTAACAACTTCAGGAAACTGGGTCAGTGTGGCATTTGAGGGAATGTCTCACTACAGCATATTGAAGGATCTACTGTACAGAGAAAGAGGCATTCTTAAGCAAGTGGAAAGCTTCCATTCCCCAGCACCTGTGCATGAATGTGCTACTGTTGAGGGGGTGCTTGTTTTAAAGAAAGCTCAACTTGCATGAGAAATCAATACATAAATATTGTTTCCTCAGCAACCAGCAAGGACTTCTGATTAAATCTGCTGTCATTTTATATGCAGCAAGAAAAAATATACAAAAGAGTAATCATGGGTGGCACAGAGAGAGTCATTTACAAGGTATATAAGCAGACCCTATCACTGATGGAAACTGGAAGATTCTGAAGGCCGAGGGAAGTATTTGATGATATTTGTCTGGATTTTTAACTGAGATTCTTCGAAATCTAATCTGCTTTTGCTTTTCACTTCTTGATTGGCTTTATATGATACTCTACATTTATGAATAGCAAATTTTTATTACCTCTATTTACATTAGACTTTTAAATTCTTATTTGGGATTCTTTAGCCATACTTCTGAATGCAGTGGGAATACTTCTCGTATTTTTCTGGGAAATTCTGACATTTTTTGAGGTTCCTGCTGAGCACACTTTTTTCCTTGAGCAGTACATTTCTTGATGCTTTTCAGTGAGTAGCAGAAGTGGTTAAAAGGCATTTATTACCAGGTATCAGTCTTGGAGGTGAAAATGCCCTCTAGAAAAGCTTCTGGTGGCATCCACTTGACAGGAAGCATGGCTCTTCCTCCCTTGCGGTAGTAACTTGCTCTGGAAAAGACAAAATGCACAGAGAACGTCACGCAGCTTGAAAGGGCTTCGATACAGAAAAGATCAGCACAGTAACAGCATCTGGGGATTGCATGTAATGGTGGGGGACAGGTGAGAAAAAGGAAAAGTCATCAACACAAATAGTGCATTGAAACAGGATTTTATATCCTCTTTGCAACTGAGATGGAAACTGAGGATGTTCTTGTGCGCAGCTAAAGACATCCAACTTGCTAGTGCTTTGCACAGGGTGTTGATGCAGCAAGTCTTCTTGACACCATAGAGTGAGAATTATGGCTGCTGAGGTTTTTAAATTTTAATTTCCATATAAGATTATTCATGATCAAGTAGCTAATAAATTTGCCTATGCTTGGTTTAGTGTCCACAAGTGTTTGTAGTTTCCTGGGATCACAGTCGAAGTGGATTGGTTCATAAGCATAGATGTGTTAATTTACAGTCTGTTAACACAAGTTAGTTAACTGGTCATCAAATTCAGACCCCTAATGGATGGTTCCACTGCTTCACATATCATGAGACAGTTCAAACTGATCAAAATTATACAGATTACTGAGTTACTCACAGAACTGAAATTGCCCTTCACTTACCTGTAAATATCCCTGGCCATTCCAAAGTCACCAATTTTGGCTATTCGTCCTGCTCCAGTACAGGTCAAAAGGCAATTCCTTGCAGCTATGTCTCTTAAAAAAGAAATTAAAGAATTAATTCTAATTCTAAACTCTTAAGTAGTTAAAGGAATAAAGAAAAAGTATTAGACCCAGTCCTGCAAGTCTTAGTTGAGTAATCTTTACATAAATGAGAAGAGCCCTGTTAAAAAAAGAAAGAATTCCAGTTATATTATCATTTTTATTAACTACAATTCTTAAACTGCATTTGAGTTATGTCTTCTACTCAGCATTTGCCAAGTTTTCCCCATTCACACCTTCTTTCAAGGTACCTTCTTTTAAAGGTACCTTTACAAAGGTAGAAAACAGCATCAGTGTCAGAAGAGGAACAGATCCAACTTCTTTTGTTTCAACCACATTATGACAGATTTCTTTCTTGCTCTGTTTTTTTTAAAGAGGGACATTTGAGCACTGTCACCATCAGTTACAGATGGACAGTCTTAGTAAACTGCTTGAAAAGTTATGTAGAACCAGATTTGGTAATCTGTTGCTTTGTTACTTCTGGATATTTTCCTTGGAATCAAATAAAACTCTATATGGAAGCAGCTGTTTGCTGGGTGCAAGTTTAGCTTGTGAGAAATGAAACGGATGCCTTCGTGGCCAAGGCTAAAAGATTTCTGTTCATTTTAAATATGCATTCTGAAAAGAAAATCATTAAAATCATAGCACTGTGGGGGTCCTGTTGACTGCCAAGAAAAATAAGCTCCTTGAACAACTCACGTTTCTTCGCACTGCCAGCCTTGAAAAATCTCTCAGGATTTGGAAGTCAGGTTCAACTTTCTCTTCCATTATCAGCTGTAACTCCTAGATGACAATTCCTGCCCTGTAGAGGCCTCTCTACAACCCCACTACACTACCTTTTACCCCTAGGACTCCTGATATCTGTAATGAAAACCTTCTTCATTTCCCAACCCACTCTAAGTAATGCTGACATCACTAACAAATACTAATACAAAACCTGAGAGAAATTCCTTGTGTTCAGATTTATTGAATTGTTGGCTAAGACAAAATGAATCCATTCCCAGGTTGCTTACATTAGAGATCTAACAGTGCAAAGACTGACCCAGAGATTTTTTTTTAAGTGATATGCTGCTGTTACTATTACAGAAAGGATTCTTAAAAAAGGATGCTGTAGTGATTAACTGAGAAGTTTCCAATTAGAATCCTGATCCTCTCATGTAATTATTAAGAGATCCAAGAGCCACAACTTGTTGCACGTTCTTACTGCCCTTTTTCAATGACAGAAAACTCTAACCCTTTTCCACCGGAACTTCCTTACTGTTGCAATATAAATGAGTCTGAAATCTGTTGCAGACGTTCCAATCATAAAGCCATATAACATATTACCATATCTCAGCCTCATGGCTTTTTGCTCCAGCTGCTGCTTGCCATTGTTTCCCTGGGTTGCTCCAGGCCCTGCGCACTGTTGCCCATCTCTGTGCTGCGCAGCCCCACACGTAGGACACACGCTGTGCGTGTGGGTGAGTTGGTTGCCTGCATGCTCGTCTCCAGGCTGCACCTTGGCTTGGTTGGAGCCTGTGTGACCCTCTGGTGTGCAAGGGCTCTCCTCTCCTTTACACACAAGGGCTGAACACAGCATGCACTTCATAGTAAGGAGTCCAGCTACCCGCTATGCCTGGGAACATTATGAGCTGAAACAATTCTTAATTAAAAACAAAGGACTTCAATACCCAACCGGGAGTTTTAAAAGGATAACTGAAACCTTTACCTCTTCTATAATATTTTGTTCTTTTTTGAAGCATGCTATATCAACATTTTTTTGCTCAACAAATGAGAAAAAAGGAGTTTGAAGAGACAAACTTCCCAAGACCGTGCAGCAGTTCAGCCACTGAGCTGGGAAAGAAGCCGGTGATGTGTTTTTATGTCCTGTTATCCCTGCTCTACCCTTCTGCAGTCTTTGGCTCAAATATTACGGACTGTCCTATGCTGGTGGAATAGGGAAAGCGTTTAAGTTAAGATCGGGAGATGGTAAAGTAAATAAATACCTTTTTGTCTTATCAGCCAACACAGAGTGACACTACCATCTAGTGGAGTACAGGGCTAATCTCAACTGTCTTTATATTGCAGGCACCCGAAAATTAGTACTTAAACCCTCTCACTTGGAACAGAACATTCCTCTCCCTCCAGGAGTGCAAAGAACAGTGCAGAGCCTAACTCCTAAAAAAACCCAGGGAGATCCACCTGGGCATCTAAGCACAAGCTTGTATTGGTAGAGGAAATTATCTGTCTCCCCCGCAGAGATTAGTCCTGTCTAATCCACTGCAAACAGAAAATGTACGAGCCTCATGCACCTTGAGACACATCAGAAGAGGCTGTTTCTCCTACCTGTGGATGAAATGATTCTCTTCCAGATATTTACAGCCACAGGCAATATCCCTAGCTATGTTCAGCAGGTCCTGCATTGTTAGCGTGGATGGTTGATTCTGGAAAAGGACAGGAAATGGTAAGGGAAGGATAGTGGAGTAGAAGAATATAATTCAGACAGGGGATAATCAGAGAGGGACAGAAGAAGGGAAAGGGAGAGACATACATACAGAATGGGGGAAGGGTTAAATGAGTCAGGAGAAAAGAGGAACATAAAGCAGATCAAAGCAAAGAGTTAGAAAATGAGTAAACTCTTATTTAATCCCCAAAACTTTCAGGAGATTTCACCTCTCTTGAGCACCGTACATGAGTGCAAGCTAACAAGAGATTTATGGCCTGGTGTAAGTAGCCTGTTAAAGCGGGTGGGAGAGAACTATTCCCTACTGCGTTATGTGAAATCAAAAGACAAGCAGGTTTAAAAGGTGAGATGGAAGAGCAAAACAAAAGCACCCAATTTTAAAGAGTGAGTAAATAAATTATCAATAGAAATTAGCGCATGAACGAGAGAGAGAGAGAGTAAAGATGCACAAGTGCACATCTTTACACCAACATCAGCATTCATCAGCTTATCTGTCCTGGCAGAAGAACAGTGATTACCCTCAGGAGCAGTACGCAAAAAAGGGATGCTTTACCACAGGACTCCAGGACTGGTACTAACCCTTCACCATCTGCACTTCCCTAAGAACAATAAAGAAGACTTCTTCCAGGAGCCCTGCTTATTTTCACCCCCTTATATAATTCCCCATGGGGAAATTTTCTCAGTTTTTCTCTAGGAATTTATTTATTGCTCTCAGGAAGGGTGAGGAGAAATTACTACACTGCTAATCAAAGCCCGAGATATATCAAATAAATTAGGCTCAGCTCTTCAATTGGTATAAATTTGTGCCTCTCCATATGGTGCCAATGCACACCTGCTGAACACTTAGTGCTATGAATTCTGATTATAACTTTAGCTCCTCACGTGCCATCTCAGTACACTGAAAACAAAGCAGGTATTGAGGAAAGAAAGCCCATTAATTTGTAGTCTAATTGACAGAGACGTCTGGAATGGCAGGACAGGATTTTACTATTTCCTCCTCAGTTACTAATAAACTGGAGTTTCTGGCCCTGCTTTCATTTTGTCCCACTGCCATCTGCTTGCATCAAGCAGACAGACACAGGTATCCGGAAGTCTGTGGCAGCTGGGACACATGCACAGCCTAGCTTGGCTTCAATGCCTTAATCCAATTTATAAAAACATAAAAGCAGTCATACTAAAATCAACCACAAGCCTAGCAGGGAAGTTCTCTCACCATCCTGGGTCGGTTCTGCCGAAGAAAGCTCTTCATGTCTCCTCCAGCCATGAGCTCCAGCAGAATGAAGCGAGGCAGCGTCTGTAGGCTGACACCGATGCACTGCACGATATTTTGGTGATTGAATTTACTGAAAGCCAAGGTCACAGCACATGGAAGAGAAGCACAGCATTAATACCTGGCCAACATCCATCACACTCTCATTGTGCCTTGAGATCTGACAACCTGGATTGAAGCAAATCCTGATGCGGTTACCAAAAAATCTTCAGCCATATCAAAATGCCTCTCTGGTTATGACAGCCCCAAGAACAGGGTTATGCCTGGCTTTGCCCATGAAAAGCCTTCAACAGAAGGTATGAAAAGCTAAAAGCAAAGCAGAGCCTTCTGTCTGTGAAGACAGAATTTAATGGACGCACTGACTGAAAGATGAGAGTGACATGAGAGGGATAAGAGAGTTAAGCACGCAAATTTCATTGACATTTGTGATACAAAGTCCTGACTAGCAGGGATTTTAATTCAGCATTGGTTATTTTAGACATAGTGCTGTCTATCTGGGGGACTCAGTTCAGTGTTTAGTCTGCCAGAGGGACTCAGCTAATACCTACTGCAGCAGCTGCCTTTGTGATTCTGCTTGTCACAAAAGGAAGCTGAGGTTGTCATGAAGCACAGTAAGACTCAGTCATTAGCAGCATCTTCCCTTAGATAATGATTACCTAGATAATAAAGGGACTAAAAATAGAAAGGAAATTGGGGAAGAGAAAGAGTCATGTGCTACTAAGTGAATCAAGGCATTCCTTAATTGATTAAAATTGCTCTTTAAAAAAAACATATATCAGTGTTACGTCCTATTCAGCTACCAAAATATTTGCAGACTGTAGGGAGTGGCACTATGTCATGAGATTCATGCTTTAATAGCAGAAAACCAGCATCTAAGTATGAGCTGGGCCAGACAATGAGAAGAGGAACTCCACATTGCACAAATTCAAAACAGATAAATTCTGAACACTTACAATCAACCCCAGCTATGCTATCATTTTAATGTCACCCTTGACCCTACTATTGTTTTAAGGTTATGGACTTCTGTTAATGAAGTAAATTCCAAGACTGGAGTACTTAAAGTACAGGCAATAATAGGAGTGGCTGTCTGCTATCTTTTCAGGAAGATCTTATAGATCTTATAATTCACTGTCAGAAGGTCATACAGATGGGACCTTATAAAGGTTCTGTCAAGCTTGCAAAGACATCAAATCAAATGCAGAACACATTTTGTACAAAAATGTTTTACCTTCTTACTCCTCTGAACAGGACCAGCAGAACCAATCAACAGAAATCTTTGTTAAATTGTTGTAATGATTTTTGGGTGGGATAGAGTTAATTTTCCTCACAGTAGCTCATATGGTGCTATATTTCGTATTTGTGATCAAAACAGTGTTGATAACACATCGATATTTTAGCTACTGCTGAGCAGTGCTTACACAGCATTCAGGTTTTTCACACACACACACACCTCCCCCGCAGTGAGAAGGCTGTGGGGACAAGAGGTTGTGAGGGGACACAGCCAGGACAGCTGGCTCCAGCTGACCAAAGGGACGTCCCATACTGTATGGTGTCATGCTCAACAATAAAAGCTGGGGAAAGAAGGAGGAGGAGGGGAAAGGGTCGTTCAGAATTTGGCATTTCTCTTCCTAAGTAGCTGCTGTGCATGATGGAGTGCTGTTTTCCTGGGATGGCTGAACATATGCCTGCTCATGGGAAGTAGGGAATGAATTCTTTAATGTTGCTTGGCTTCCTCACATGGATTTTGCTTTACCTATTAAACTGTTTTTATCTCAACCATGAGCCTTCTTGTCCTTCTGATTCTCTTCTCCGTCCCACTGCTCTGTGCAGCCAAGTTGCCTACTGGCATTAAAGCACCAGAGATGGGCAACAAAAGAACCTCAGTTACCTTGTTTGAGATAAACAAGTAGCTGAAACCAGTATTTATATGCTATTAAAACACCTTCTGGTGAAAAGTATGACTGAATTTCTTTTCTGAGCACTGGCAAGGGGATAAATAATTCTATGATAACTTGCATTACTCTTTTTCTGTCTGCCCACCATCAGTAAAAAACCCCCTTAAACTATACCTGATAATCAATGCTTCCATCAGGAAATCCATCTCATCCTGCTCAGAGCAGACTTCTGGCAGGGTCTGTTGAGAGGTAAAGGCAGTGAGGGCCATTCCACCAAAGAATTGAGAATATTTGCATGACCACGAGAAAAAAAAGGAAAAAAAAGGAAAAAAAGAGTGAGCATGTAACATGTAAATCACCTCAGAAACCTATGAGCAGGGAGCAGGGGCTCATCCTTTCAGTGCCCAGTTTGTTGCACTGCATGTGACCCATCTGCTAGTTAAAGTAAGAATAGGAAACCACTGACTTATCTGAAGATTTTTCTGTGTGAATTGAACTCTATGCACACTTCTGGAGCAAAAATAGCTTCAGATACACATCAAGAAGAATATTAGGTAGGGACTTACAGACTTAGAAAGCTCTTTAAAATGACAGTTATTTATTCTCTCTTTTCTTTGTGTCCACATTGCAGCACACGCTTGCATGTCATGTGACACATACAGCCACTTGATGTAAACACTTGTGTCACACGCCCCTATAGCTTTCTTTCCTGCCAGCAGATTTGGACAGCATCTTCTTCTTATACAGATGAACTGGATTACCACAAACGAACAACATGCTGATCTTTTGTTTGCCTCTGTGCTCTGGTGCTTCTTCCAGTCTGGATAGTGAAACTGGGCAGTTGGGCAATTCCAACTGCTTACTAATGTCCTGGGTTTTCATCCACGTTTGTACAGTGGCACAGGGAAATTCATTACATTAAAGACAGGATGAATAACAGTAGAACTTCTTTGTATTAACGAAGGTTTTGATCTTGAGCTAAACTCAGAGAAGGAGATTTGGTTCTCTAAGTAACAAGCTCATGAAATAACAGAAGCAGACTATGAGCATCCTTAACTTCAGGGCTGAGTAATAGCAAATCCTGAGGTAATGGCAGTAATTTCAGAGAAAACCAGCCTGTCATCTCTTGCTATTAATGACAGGGAAATTAGTGTGATGTCACAATATATATTTACAACAGCATCTTTAACACTGTGCAATATCAAGGGACTACCAGAAAATTTCACATGGACTAGGAAAACACTACTCTCGGTATAAAGGGAAGTAACTGAGAAACAATACAAATTTTCAAATACATCATGTGAAAAACCTAGGAGAAAGCACTCAAATCAAAGCTGATAATGCCTGGATGCAGCAACGTGTGTGAGCCTGCATCACACACACACACATGCCATTAAGCATGTGTTCAATGTGAATTTCCAGCTGGGATAGTGATAAAATAACATGGCTTTTATGGGTAATTTTTGCTGTATAAGAAATTTGTGGGTACTGACCTTGATAGCCACTTGTAGAGGGTTGGGATCCCCTGCAATGCCTACCACGGTTCCCTCATAAACTTCACCAAATGCACCATGTCCTAGTGCCCTGCAAGAAAAGAAGAGAGGGAACAGACGTTTTATGTTCTTGGATCCAGTGTTAGCCAAGATCTTCTCTTCATCCAGTCTAAGACAAACCAACAACAGAGTTTTGTTTCCATCTCAAAACTTCTGAAAATAGCTTATCAATATTTTCTGTTACTACCACTAAAATAGCAAGGTTTAATCCTTGATGGTTCTGAACAAAAAATAGACCTGCTCAGTCCTAGGACCTATCACCAAGTATGGCAATAGCAAGACAAGCGAAAAATGTAAAATAACAGAATAAAGGTGGCTGCAGACTGATGTCTTCAGGAGATTCTGTAAGACATAGATTGATCAAATTTTTCCTTCTGAAGTTTATATAACTTTGATCGGTATCATCTGGATGGTATGGAGTTGAAGAGCAACCTAGCACGTATCTCCTTGTGACAGGAAATTTCCTTGTGATATGAAATGCTGAAACAGATATACTGCTATAGATTTGGAAGGCAGCTACTGCCAGGAGGCGAGTGCAACAAAAACACAATCACAGTAGAGGTGAAATAGCTATGGTTGGGAACATGGAACAGGAGACTCATGATCTTATACTTCTGCCTGAGAACTTTATGGAATCAAATTATCTTAGAGAACATAGCAAGTATCACATCTATTGCATTTTGGCTGACTTGGACTAGGTGCTTTGCAGTTAGTCAGAGAGATGGCCCTTGTTTTCTCACCGAAGCAGAGAGATGTTCTTCCGTGGGATCTCCTTCAGCTCGCTCAGAGTGGCAGCCTTCCCTGCAAAGCAGTAGTTGGGGTTGTAATCGGTCATGATGACAGATGTACGGATTTTGCTCAGTTTATATTCTGGGCTCTGCAGTCGTGCTCTGGCTCCTTCCAGCTGCTGCTTCTTCAGGTGATAAACTGCAGGTGGGGAGACAAATAAAAATGCACAAACAAGATCAACAACTGGATAGAAAAGATAATGCTGGCCACACAGAACAGAATGACACCAATCCCATAATTATAAACGGTCTGGAAACATCTTTAGCTTGCCAGTAGCATGCTCTTCTTCACACTCTTCAGTGATTTAGTACTGGATATGCAAACAGTCTTATTCCTGCAGGCACCTAATCACCTGGGAACAACCTAGGTTTCCTATACTGCTTTGTACACTGGCTGAAGAAGAGTGCTCCACAAGACATCTTGCTGACATAGAATTCTGAAAATCAAACCATCTCCCTGAATGAATTATATATTTGGCTACAGATTGTGATTTCATCCTGTACTGCAGTGGCTGCTACAGAAACACCTGCTAAGAAGGCTTTCCTAGCACTTTTGTTCTGTGGCAAATACCTTCTGTGGCAGTCCTTTGGGACTACGCTTGTGCCTAACTGTGCATGGTGATGTTTTCTAACACTTCTTTTTCCCTGTTCCTCCAATCCACTTGGGAGAGCACAACACTTTGGTTCCAAGTATTGGAAGCAGTGGCACATGGCCAGGTGGTCTCCTTCTGTCTGATTTAACTGGGAAAAGCCAAGTCAAATGGTGGTAAGAAGTAATATAGCTTACTGATAGACAGGCTGCCACAAGTGAGGATCATTCCAAGCACCACAATCACAGACACCACAGCTAAGAGGAGGGGGAGAGGCAGCTGTCCCTCTGGTATAGGACCCTGGGGCACTGGAAGAATCAAAATAGAGGTGCATTAATCAGAAAACAACAAGAGCTTCTGTAAAGCATCCCTCTGAAGGTTGCTTGTATTTCAGAAAACAGTACAGAGATCATGGACAGAGCATGCTATAAAAATAACAGCAAATCCCTCTATAGCCCTGAAGGTTGAAAAAATACCTAAATAATTTAAAAATCATTGTGAAGATAGAACACTAACTGATAAAACACAGATTTCTTATCCATTCTTCAATTTTCTATAAATGGGTAACATCATTACTCATAAGTTGAAAATCTCTACAGTCTTGATGTTTTGGAGCTCCAAGAGACTGTGAGAGGAAATAAGTGTGAGTACAAAGCATCAGCTGACAGGCACAGTAGGAAACTGCTGTGGAAGGAAGTAATTTGTGGCTTAAATAACTCAGCAGTAGGTGGTATGTTATCCTGGAGAGGTATTTATGCTTAAATATCTGATACACTGAGCCCATTCAGGAAATTCACACCATGTCTCTTTACAGATATTTTACCTCCTGCCTAATCCAAATGGGAATATTGGAGATGGTGGCAGAGATGCAGCTCAGCATGTAAGCAAAGGTCATAAGGAATTCTCAGTCCTATATTTGACTGACATTTCTCACAACACCTTGTCCACTGGAGCCACTCGCTGTAACTTGGGAATTGAACATCAAAAAAGCAAGAAGGAGAGATGATATAAAGCACAGAGATGTTAACCAATGAGGCTAAAACTTCTCAGCTTACCAGTGCAGGTGACATTGTCGTTGGCCAGCACAGCCCCCATCTCACACTGACAGACTGGCAGGTTGGTGTCAGGGTCCCGCTTGCAGTTGTCTGAGTGGCAGTGGCTGCAGTTAAGATAGATCTGAACCTCCACCTCACCATGACTCTCCATGGCTGAACAAGGAATCAGACACAACAGGTGGGCTTAGTTCAGTTTTTCCTCTCCTGTTCCAGTAAGGTAAAAAAAACAACAAAACAAAACCCAGCAGGTACCTACAACTTCTCTCCTCTGCAGGAGAGCAGATAGTCCAACACAGTGTGGACATGTCAGAAGCCTGGTGGGGATCAGTAGGGAAGAAGATATTTGGTTCCTTAAGCAAACAGAGAGACCTTGAAGTGAATTGACCTGGACAAGTTGGGGACTGAGGATGTGCGGTTGAACCTGATGACTGGTGTCTCTCCTGGTTTAGAGATTGAGAGAAAAAAGGTCCCAGAGCACTATGGAAATATTTAAAGAAATGACCACAGCTAAAGGTCTGACCTGCAGCATGAAATAAACTTTAATGAAATGAATAAAAAGCAAAGACAGGAAAAGAGGGAGGAGAAGAGAGGAAATTGAGAGGAAGAAAGAAAAAGGAGGAAGAAAAGGAATGAGAATAAGAACCATATGGTACCTGCCAAGGGATGCAAGAAGATCTCTCCAATGGGGTTCACAAAAGAGATGCCATCCTGCCCACCAGCTGTGATATCATCAGTATCAGAGGCATGTCCCCCTGGGGAGAGAAGAGTATGGCCAGCTGATCAGTGCTGCATGCTGCAAAAAATGTGATGTCTCTGAAGGGTTTCATTCATTCCCATTCACCTGGGGTCACTCTGCAATCTTCCAGTGGTATTGGATTCTACAATGTCGAACCCTCACTTGACCCAGCCAGTATCAAAGTCAGTGAAGTGACTTTATCTAATGTAGGTGTCTCAGTTCAGCAAGGTAAAAATTTGTTTTGAACAGAAAAAAGAAATGGAACATTTTCCATGGGTAACTTGGGAATGGGTGAAGGGGTGTTTCATCGCTCCTTCAAAATATTAGATCACATAGGAACACTTTCATAACCTTGATTTCCCCAGTTACAGAGAGATGGTGGAGAGTAGGGTGGGTTTCATACTGTTCAGCTTGAAGTATCTGTGCCTCACCTCCTGCAGCAGTGTCCTCTGCACTAAGAGCACTAGCCCTGACCTGCAGGTTCTCTGACGGGCACAAAATTAGTCATCATGACTATTCCCTAGGAGACTTACCTCTGTACCCTCCACCTCCTCCCCCAGAAGTACAGGCTCCTCCTCCCCCACCGAAACCACCAGAGGTGGTCCACTGGAGCTTGGCTAGTGCTTGGGGGCAAGCTTGACCTCCTTCTCCACCTTCCAGAAGGGACTTCCCAGCCTGAGGAAGCAGAGTCTCATCTTGCCAGCCACCACCTCCACCTTCAGTCAGAGAGTAAGAAAAGAAATCAAGAACAGGTGAGGGAAGCACAAGCAGAAATTCATTGTAGAGAGACAGAGATTAGCCCTTACTAATTTCTTAAGTGCCTAGTTCAAGGTAAACCCTTCCTTAAGTTTAAAAGAATATACAGACAAGCTCCTTGCTGCCATGGGCAATAAAAAAGAGGAACTCTAATGCACAGCTTGTGCTATGTGCTGCATAAACCAACACCTCAGCACCAATTTCTTGTGGCATTAAGAAAATAAGGAGCCGACCACTCCCCTTCAGGATAACTGGTTAAGGTAGTCAGCCATGTGAGATGCTGAGTTCCCCAGGGAAATAAAAATAAATTGGATTTCTACATCTCACTTTAGTGGCCTCTCTGTAAACCTACTACAACAGGAGATGAACAACCTGTGGAGAACCACCACAGAACACCGGAATATTTTTTGTCTCTTAGGAATGAATTCTAGGCACAGTCGTCACAAGATTATAAATAAGCTTCCATTTCTGGTATGATTATCATAATATAATTGTTGTTGTTAGGGTTTAAGGGGAGTAACAGGAAAATGTCTTCTCTTCAAAGGCCATTGTTACAGTGTGAAAGAGTTGGCTCCATCCCCCAAACATCATTTTCCCTGGTTCAGTTCATAGAAGAGAGGAGTTGGAATTGCCTCTGCTGGAGCACTCATCACCTGTCATATGCATTCTCTTTTATCTCGTGACACACAATATAAGAAGACATCCCTTACAGACTATCAGCATATTTCTAACAACTACTGCCACAGAAAAATTCCAAAAGATTGAAGAAGAAGCCCTTCACTTCATGCCTACAGGATGAGTGTATTCAGTCACATGATTCAGACCTTGTGCAGTTTTAGTGTCTCACCTGCTGCCCCAGTCCTTCCACTGACTCCAGGTACTGCAGTGCTGTTCTCAAATTGCTCCAGGGGTACGTCATCCAGGGAGCTGTCCTGAGCCTTCAGGTAGGCTTTTCCTCCTCCTCCTGCTGCGATGAGCAAAGGTTCGAAAATCCCATCCTTCTGCTGGAAAACCCCCCATCAAACATCAGAAAAATTTCACATCCCTTGGATATGTGAACTCACATAAACTCATCAAAGGTCATGAAAGCATCCCAAAGAAGAGTGGCCCAAGGCCAAGGCAATGTTACTGCTTGTCTCATAGAATCATTACAAAAATACTTTACATCATGTTCCTGAGTACAAAAGTAACTGTTTAACTGAACATCAAGGTTTTGGGATTAATTTTTTTTTAGGATTGCTGCCAGCATTGAAGTGGGATCCTGGTGTAATTCCCACATCTGAGCTGTTAAGGACTGAGGAACCAGTTCAGCTAGCCTAGTGACAGTGATAAATATGAACAAGGCTATGAAAGGAGATAAACAATTAAAAAGACAAAAACCAAAGAAAAACATAAAGAGGAGGGGGACAGAGAGGCAGAAGAGGAAGATTCCTTTTTCATAATGCTTTTCTAAAGAACTGTTTATCGTATGCAATGACTGACAGTAAGAGCTAGTTGCTCTGCTGGGCACTGCTCAGGCAGGATGCAAAAAGGAAATACTTACCCTAAAGATGTAGGTTGCTCCTCCTCCACCCCCACCTCCTCCAGCCCATTCCTTCAGGTCCTTTTTATTTTTGTAATCTTCTTCAATGAGAGATGACTCCCCTAAGCAGATCTTCTGGGTTTCAGGATTGCCCTGAAAGGAGACAAGAGATGGACTCAGATATCACAAAGTCCAGCTCTTGAGAGTTGTCTGTGAACTTCAGTATAATAATGTCACAATGTTTGTCATGCATAGCAGACATATATAAACCATTATGTAGATTGTCTTTGTAGAAAGTGACCTTTTCTACTGGGACTGACAGCTGAGGGATAGATCTGTCTATAACTTCAGATTTGCAAACTCACATATGCAAATGAAAATAAAGATGCATACAGAAAAAAAAGCAATAACTCATTATTAATGTCACGTAATTAATATTTTGCATATTTAGGATTTCTTATAACCAAAACCATTTAAATATTCTGATTACAGATTAATTCTGGGAACTTTCTTACTGCCGTATTTACTATTTATTTCTCAAGGAGATAAATGCATAAATCAGACATAGGTGACCCACACATGGTTAAGTATCTATTGACACCTCTTGGAAGAGTAATTTGGAGACCCAGTTTCCTATTCCTGCACCAGTCTTACTGCCTGTGTCCTCTCATTCATGCAGAATCACAGAATGGGGAAGGTTGGAAGTGACCACTGGAGGTCTTCTAGTCCAACCTCCCTGCTCAAGCAGACTTCCCTGGAGCATGTAACTCAGGATTGTGTCCAGATGGCTTTTGACTATCTCCAGAGAAAGAAACTCTACAATCTCTTTGGGAAACCTGTTCCAGTTCTCAGTCAGCCTCACAGCAAAGAAGTTCTTCATCACATTCAGAATGTGTTCCGGAACGTGTTCCAATTACTGCCCGTTGCATCTCATGCCAAGACTGAGAGTGGGATTGATTGAAAATGACAGAGGGAGAGCTCTTTCTCAATTCTGTTAGTGATGGTGCATGGCCTTTCTTAGTTGGTGGAGCAATTTGTCTGGTTAATTCAAACAGGAGGACAAAAGATGGCAAGGTAGATGAAGACCAGGGAAAAGAAACTGGGGTAAATCTGAGGAGAGAGAATCAAGGTTTGGATCTGCAGAACTTCTCCAGAGAAAGGCAAACAAACATTAGTCACCCAATACACAGATTCATCATGATTTCCAAGGCCAAAGAAAGTTGGGCTTTGGAAGTGGGAAAAATTAACTGCAACTTTTTCAGTAGCAGCTGCCAGAGAGAGATAGTTAGTGGTGGGTTATAATTTGCAATTTGGAGAACAAATCACAAAATGCAAGGGATTAATGGAAGCTTTTCAGATTATGACCTAAGACTGGAGAGTGCACTGAAAAGGGAACTGCAGATACACAAATATATGTTTTATTTAGGTAGATACGATTCTTGTCCCATATAAAATGAAGAAAATGTGGGTTTAGAGTGTGTTGCAGCATCTGGGTAAGACCTCATATCCTATGGGGAAAGTAAACAGTAACTTCAAATGCCAACAGGAATAGTTTATGCATCCCCAAGCACACCAGTCTGTGGGGAAAAAACAGCTTTTTTCCCAGGCAGGGGTTAACAGATAGCATTTCTGGAAAAAGGCAGTATCAAAAGCTGATGCAGAAAAGCGGTAGTTTTTTGAGCCTAAGTGACAAAAGGACTTTGAGATCATTGGGTCTAGCATTAGAGGACACATATATAAGTGTTCATGTCACCAATTTCCATTTCTCATGAGTGGCTTTTTTGCCATTACAAAAACCTAATCCAGGGGCCGCTGCAGTTAGTGGGAAGATTCGCACTGGTTTTGGTAGGCTTTGGATTCGGACTTTAGTCTCTAAGCTCAGAGAGTATGTAACACAGTGCAGCCACAACACTGCTGGATGCTTCCATAAACAATAGTAAATTTTCTGAAAATCCTGGCAGACAGAAGAAACCCTAGGCTGTGGAAAAACAAGAGAGGGAGCACATCACTCGCCTATGAACTTCCTGCTTAAAACAAGCACAAGAAAGCTGAGGAAGAACTTATTTCAAACACCAGGAGCTTAAAGCAGAGTTTCTGTGGGCTTCATATTTGTTTGTGCATTTTGGTATTGTTTTTCTTTTCAGTGTTCTTTATATCTGTGTTGAGATTCTTTCTAACTTCTTTTATTGGTTCTTTCCTGTCTCCTGACTGGATTTCATTGCTGGATTCTGGGATTTCTATCTTTTATCACCAAACCCCAAGCCACCCACTGAATGGTATCTGCAAGGTCTCTGCCCACACGTGCTTGGTGGCCCTCACCCCAGGGCAGGCATCTTCCCCCTGCTGCCCCACTAAGATGTACAGCAGCTCATCTTTCTCCAGGTGGAAGGTGGCAGAGATGAAGACCCCATGGGACCTCTTATTGTGGTTTTTGGCTCCCTTCCCGCCGGCTGCTCCATAGGCAGAAATCCTGCAAGAAATTGTAAATAATTGAAGAAACAACCCTCACACTTCTCATCCCCAAGGTAAATCCATCTGCAAGGTCTCCCCAGCCTTCACTTCCAAACAGACATTTCTCCAGTACAGGCTCCCCTGCTGTAGTAGCTTGTGGCTATTCTTTGAGACCCATGTAGGTAGGTTGCCCAAGAGGATAGACCAACCCTCACCAGAGTGCTGGCAACAGAGACTGCAGGAGCAAACCGCACGAGCTGGTATAGCCCACTCTAGAAGTCAAAGGCTACAGGACTGAGATGATGGCAGCACTTCTACTTGACTGTACGTCCACTCTCACTCCTCTTTTGATCTCTTCTAAGTCACTGCTCACCCTCCCATGCTTCACAGTAGCTCAGACATATATCCTTATAGCTACTGCTCCTATTTCTTCGCTGTCCCCTCCACCCACTCAGTACAGATAGTCCCACACTTGTGCTTGTTGAAACACCAGAAACAAAAAGCAGTTAAAGGTGGCTGCCCCTCCAGCACACACTGATCCTCACCTGTATCTGTTTGTGGCTGGCACTCTCCAGATTTGCACTCCCCGGAGTCTGCCCTCCTTCTCCACAGTCACTGACACATTGCTGTTCTTGTAGGCACTGTCACACTGAGCTTGGGTTGGCCCACGGGGACCACTGGCACCACATGTTGAGAACCACCACAGAACAACAGTTGTGTCCCCTGTGACCAAAACAACAAGAGTTGAGCCAGATGTGAGCTTCCCTGTATTTCTCAGTACTTACAATATACCCACTTTGTTCTAGTCTTAGCACAACTACTCCTTTGTTATGGTCACTGTTTGCTTTTCTCCTCTCTGACCTTATTTCCTGCACACTATATGATAAAGTCTGGACTGCAGATAAACTTTATCAATTGGGTCTGAGGGGGGACAGGAAAAGGGAGGAGGGAGTGGACTTCTAAGAAGGGGTTTATCCAAGTGTCTCACAGATATGATAAAATTTCTCTTCTCTGTGCCAAGATGAAGCAAGAAGATGTTCAACTTTCCAGAGGAGAACTAAACCATGTACACAGAAACATGAGTTGAAAATATCTGTCATTACAACTAGGGACCGTTTATGAAACACAGTGAAAGTTTTGAGGGACTTGTCTCAGGCTTGCCCAAGAAGCCTGTGGCAGCAGAAACAGCCAGGGGACACCCTCTTGCTCCTGTCAGCAGGGACCCTTCTACCCCAAGCAATTTCTTTCCTGGTTCTCATGAAGCATTATTCTTTTGTTTCTACAACAGTGAAGCAGATAACTGTATCATCCATTTCACAGCCATTTTCTAAGACCCAAACATATCCATCTTCTTCACTGAATTAGATGAGGCCTAAGAATAAAACTTATCAGTAATGCATCTAAAAGCTCTGTGATGCAGTATGTGCACAAAAGCCAGGGTCAAAAGTAGAACTGTTTAAGAGCCGAATGGTTAAAATAGAGGTAAAATTAACAAACTTTTAAAAGAAAAATTCCAATCTTGTTTAAGGAAAAGGCAAGAAAAACTATCCCCAACAGGGATCATCCTGCGAACATGCAGATGGATCAATGCAGTACGAGTTTCAGCTACATTGCAGCGTTCCCTTGAGCTAATGGGAACAGACAGCAGTACAGATCATCACATTCCAGGTGGACACAGTCTTCAGGAGCTGGTACAGTCACACACTGGTATTTGTTGGCCACAAAACAGCCTCAAGAACTACCTTTCCTCCTCACCTCCTCTTTTAGACAGCTCTTCTCACCCACACAGATAGGTTCCTATCTGTCCTCCAGAGTGGCAATCTCTACCACTATCAGTAAATTAGTCCCGAGTGTCCCCTGTTCTTCTAGTTTCTCATCCTTTTTTTCTCCTCACTTACTTCTCCTCCCTGGATTTTCATCTTTACACCACTATTCCACACACATTTTATTCAGCTTCACTGCTCAGCACTCTTTCTATTCCCAACTTTCTGTACAGGTCTACACCTTTTGTTCCTAAGCTGCCTTTTCATGCACTCAGAATCTGAGTCATGCAGCTTCTGTTTTCACTTAAAGAGAACCCGTTATTTCAGGACTGGTGAGCTGGGCCCCAGCAAACTGCTTCCCTATAGCCAAACAGAGACTACCTGACACAGTTTCCACATCTTTGGCATGGATTATATATAGTTGCCTTACTGCTGTAGGGCAGGCAGATCACACACAGGAGACAGGAAAGGAGCCACCTTTTATAGCCAAGAGACAGGTTTTCTGTACTGAATCAGGTACCTGGGAGGGAGGGCTCTTCCAGGGGGTTCAGAAGATGCTCATCCAGGATACTAATCTCACGTGGGTACTGGCGTTTCCCACCAAAATGATTCAGTTGTCTTCCTGTAATAGTTTGTAGAATAAAGAGGTGGGAGGATGTTAGAAAAGAGGGATGGAAAATTTAAAGGTTACATTAATTGATTAAGTGCAACCATTTGGTTAAAATAAGTAAATATTACCTTGGGTAGAAAATGTGTTCTGAAAAATCATAATTCTGTATTACTCTTTTGAGCCCATGTCTTGGGTTAGTTACTTGTGTCTGTGCTGAAGTCAGTGGGTCTTCACATGAACACAGACTGCATGTTATCCATGCAGGATAAGCTCCTTGGCCTGCAAATTGCTCTAGCTGTGATTACAAGAGATTTTAGAAAAAACGTAGTGTGGGAGAATGGATACCAGGTATCGATGTTCTGCTGGTCAAACAGGCAGGTGACAATCCTGGATAGTCAAATGACAGGAGGTGTAAAGGAGAGTGGTGACAAAAATCATTGTCTTTGGTTCTGAATGGTGTCATGGCAAGTGAACCAGCTTAACAGATCCCTCCCCTCTCAATAACCAACTTTGAGTACCTGAGACTTCCCTCAGAGAATAAAATACTAAATAAAATTACATGCCTCACTAACATACACAGTTAAGAAACAGAAGCATACTCTTGACACAAGCTGTAAATCTTTGGACAAACCTTTTTGAAAACCACAGAGCAAAACTCTACATTTCTGACCACTGAGATTAGCCTTTGAAAACCAGCCCTTTCTCAGAGAGGAGGAATTTCAAATCAATTGCTGATCCAAAACATCAGAATGCATTGAGAACACCACAACAACAATGCTGCCTTGCAACAGGAAAAAGTAATAACTGGACCCTTGCCTCATAACCTGCAAGCATCCTGCTTCAATAGTTAAATTACCCATTTTTATGCAGATTTTTGATTGGAAAATCTCCATAAGAAAAAGGATAGGCTTCTTTCCATTTTGTGAGCCCTCAGTTAATTTAGTACTGAACATTTTTCTTCAGTTGAAAAACATTACAAATATTTCAATTTGTTCCAGTTGTGAGAATCTAGCAGCTGTCTGATGCGCTATTGAAAAGAGACTCACTCAGTTCCAGATGGACAATTATCTCTGCCACAAAGCCACTGCTCTAAATAGCAATAATTAACACCCTTGTTAGCTGTGTCAGAAAGGCCAAATAACTAATTGAAGTATGGAGACCTTGCTGAGCTTTTACTCCTGAGAACATTCCCCCCAGGTCTGACTGAAAGCACATTGATGCATGGAAGTAAAAGAAAGCTTTGTACGGACACACTCTCTTCATACTGAGATTGAGAACTTCAATGGGTGAAGTTGTCAAGTCAGTGAAAAATGAAATTAACCCAAAACAAATGAAATTAATCAAATGCAACAAGGAAAACAGAAAAAAAATACAACACATGGCCAGAAAAGATGCTCCCCAAGGCCTGCACTGAATTACAAATCCCAAAGGTCACAACAGTTTCAGATATTAGCGATGTACAAGAAGTCTGGTTATGTTTGCCAGAGCAAAGGAATCTAAATCACTCTCTGAAACAGTCAACCTGTGTGTCTGCATGGATTTTTTTGTGGCATCCCAACCGAATATCCTAAGGCAATGCCTTGTTTCCAAACAAACAATCTTTTCTCCTTCTCCAAATCGTCTCAAACCCTTACTCTCCAGAAGAAGCCTTCTGTCTCCTCTGTGCTAAGGAGCATACGAGCTGCAACACAGGCTGAGCTCCGCCCTGTCCACATGAGCCATTAACTCTTTTAAGGTCGGCATTTTCTACAAACATAGTGTAGCCCTGGGACCCAGGGGCTGGTGCTCCAGTCTATTTTAGATTCCGCTTCCTCTTTTAACAGCCAACATGTTGACTTTAGAGTGAATGGAAGGGAACAAGAATTAGTTCATATTAAGGTGTATCTATATCAGAAAAATGTGAAGAGCACAGACTTCCTTTCTCCAGGTTTTAGCTATCACTGATTTCCCCATTGAAAAGAGGCAGAGGGAAGTGTAAAGGAGAAAGACAGGCCATCTTCTGCAGGCAGAGAACTAAAGTAATTCACTCCTACTTCAATGTCTCTGTGACTGTAATGAAAATAGAGATAGAGGTCTGGTGGCTGAGATTAATCTGAGTAAGATGCCTCACAGGATCCTCAAGGTGTGAATGGTCTCCTCAGAGATTCAACCCTGAAGGTTGCAGTATTCCTGGAAGCCTCTCCAGCTTGTCCTGCAGTGGGACGGAGGCTGCACCAGCTTCCCCCTTCTCCATCCCTTTGGCTGATCTACTGCATTTCTAGTCAACACCTTCTTAAATCAGTGAAAGGAGGCAGTAATGAGGCTTGAACTGCTCCCCACCATTGACCTCAAGCAGAGACTGGCAGGTCAACAGAATCAGACTTTGCTGGGTCAGGGACTCCAAAATCAAGAAGTAGAGATAAGCTATACAAAAGCTCTCTTTGGACAGTCTTGTTATTTATAAAAGAATCTTCTGGGAAATTGCAAATGATGCACAGACTGAAATGCGATTTCTAGGCCAGGGCAGTAGAGTTTGATAGACCACCGACCTGTGATCTTAATTGGAACAATACAGTGCTGAGAGCACCAAAAGGTAAAAGCAAATGCAGTGAGAAGGGCAACTATCAGCATTCTATTTGCTGTGCCAGTCCACATTTTCATATTAAGACACTCAAAATTCAGACCTCTTCCTATGTAAGCACTAGTTCACTGAAACTATGAAGTATCTTTATGCCTGTCTGCCTCAAGTTCTCACAATGAACCAGACATGTCATCCAGTCTGTGACAGTCTTACACAAGGTGACTGTATAAGCCAAAATGTGGTTTTGTCTCACCTTTTTCACAGGGAAAAACATCTGTCAGTGCCCAGGAGCAGCCATCCAAAGAATGGTCTGTTTGGGTTTTGTCCTTATTGATGTCTCTTGAGCTGCCCTCACTACTCAGTTGTTCTCTTAAATCTTATTGAACCTTTCCTCTCGATTTTGAGGTATATGGAAAACCTCACCTTCTTTCCCACCTTGCATACACAAACAGTGCTTTCATTCAGCACTGGGTTTTGTAGAGAGTGGAACTACAAGATTGAAAGAGATGGAGAAAATAATATTTACATCCTAGCAAGAAGCAAATCCTTCCTTCCTGCCATACATCCTTCCTGCTGCCCTCATGAAAAGAATTCACTGCTTGGATTTTAATTGGCTCTGTCTCTGACATCTGAAACCTGTCCTTGCCAGGGAGAAGTAATTTCATTACTGAAAACACAGCAGAGCTGCTGGGTTTCTCTGCAACCTAACTGAATTAAAGTCATGAGAAGACAAATACAAGGGGGTTGCTTTCAGAGGCGAGAAAACGTCAATTTGCAAAGAGGATTCAAGTAACAGTGGCAACTGCAAGGCTTCCAAGAAACATGTTTCCTTTGTGATGCCTTTCTGCTGCATGACTCACACATCTCTGGGTCATGCCTTCAGATGGGGTAAGTGCCAGTTGCTCCTGAGCATCAGTGCAATTTATCCCAATTGAAAATAAGGAGTAACTTGGGCAGTCTAATGGACAAGCTCCGATAACATTGCTGCAGGGGCGTTTACACCCCAGCTGTTTGCCAAAGGCTGAGCACCTACACCACAGTCAGCAAAATGTCTGTGGGTAAACTGGAGGATCTATCTGCTCCCGTCAGGGTGGTAAACACCAGCTGCTGGGCAGAAGCACATCTGGAGTCACTCCCTTCAGTTTCCTCAAGATTTCAAAACAAAGCGTTAGCATGGAGGTCCCAAAGTGTTTGGGAGACCGGGCTGTTAAGGAGCTGGAGTGAAAAAATGAAATAACCATTAAGGAACAGCCTTCCCTCTTAATTTCAAGTGAAAATGTGTATAGTCAGCTTTTTATAGAAGAGAGGTTTCAGTGCCCATGGAACAAAGGGACAGAGAACAGGACGTTGGATCAGAAAAGGATAGGAAGGAATAGTGGCTTCTGTTGATGGGCTTTTAACACATCTAGTTCGACATAAGCCTTCCCATATGTTGTGTTAGGCTACAGCTAGCCACTGCAGGGACATGCTACTACCCTAAATGCTGACACATTGGGTGTGGTGACACATAGAGTGGCACGGGACCACCAATCCACATTTTTTCTGCAACAGAAGTCACCATTCAAGTGTTACGTATTTTCCAGTTCCTTTACAACAGAGCATGTCTTTTCCCCACAGACAAAAATAAGGCAGTTTCTAATATTTGCAAGTAGTTCGAGTATCTAACTTCTTTCCCTTTGTCTGCTAAAATCCACTACAACTCTTTCTAACACATTTCAAAGGGTAGCACTGGCTCCATTTTTCTCTGGAATAGTTGTCAGTTGCTTTCACAGTAACAAAGCAAAGGAAAGCTGTTATATATCTGGCAGTGACAGCTGATGTACCTCCTTACAGACTAAAACAAACTTGTTGGAGTAATCTAAATTTTATTGTCAGAGAGTCAATATATTCCTTCATTTTCTTCCTTTTCTCCACTGAAATATGGTGACTTTCCCCTTTGATTTCAACAAATTTGCTTCAGCTATCAATTACCAGGGTGCATAGGTTAACAAGGACTGTGGAAAAACAGTGTGATGTAATCCTTCCATTTAGGAGCTAAGGAATAAGCTGAGTGTTTCTTGCCAAGACACACAGGTCTCAACTATGTGATACAGAATATCCCAGCTTAGAGGAAAAAAAGAGTACTAGGAGACTGACACACAGTAAAAATGCCTCTACTTGCAATCTTCAGTAGGTCTGAGATAAAATGGCATTGTGCTGAAAAAGCTGACACAAATTATCCATACACTCTGTGGGGAGAACCGAACGTCCTGGATCTGTGGGATGCTGATTACACTATCCAAGTATTTTAGGGGATTCTGCAACATTTGTGGCTCACCATCAGTGAAGCAGTCCAGGCCAAATGTAATGTTGTCGATAGCAATGTCAGCTTGGGAATTCCAGCCCCAGGTCGCCAGGAGTTCCAGTTGAAACCTTTGCAATAAGACAGATGTTTTAGAGAAGACCAACAAAGGAGTAAGGAGGGGGAAAACCAAAGCAAACAAACAAACAACCCCCCTAAAAATACAATGTTCCCGTATCATGGAAAAAAGATCATCACTATTTACAGCTCTTCCTCCAGACAAGCCCAGCTGAGGAGCCAAAGTCTTAGATACACATCAACCCCTTGTATGCACCACAACATTCATATAATTTCACATTTCATGGGGAACAAGAATGAGAGCCCTACTTTCCCTGCTATCTGCACACACATGCAAGCAACTGTCCCCCACTAATTGTTATATGCAAACAACCACCCATATTCAATTACCAGAAACAGTCAGGGAATTAGACTGGGAGGGAAAAATCTCCTTCTTTCCACTCCCAAAGAGATAGAGTAAAAACTGAACAGAATATCCAAATGTCTTCGGCCTAATCCTCAACCAGTGTAACTCAACAAGGTGACATGAGTTTATTTCAGAAAGATAGGACATTTTAAATTTCAGCCACAATTCCTTGAAGAGTTAGCTCTCTGGTCTGTCTCTTTTTCCACTGTGACCAGGTGTTGCTTATCTAGGAGCTCTGTCACGTCCCATGTGCGTTGCTACGTTCTGAATTCACAAGGAAGAAAGAAAATGAGCTGAAGGATCTCCTTCTAATGGATAGGACTGAATTGTTTTCATTACATTTCAGAAATAAACAGATGTCTGATGTCCAGTCCATTTAGAGCTTATTAAAAGCATAGGTACAGGACCTCTCTTGCTGTCTCTGGTAAAGCTCAATGATGATTTATGAGAGATCAAGCACTGACCTGCATAACAGATTAATCATTCAGCCTAGAAACACGCTTGTCCCAAATTAGTGGCAATAAAGTATGTGTGTGCATTCCACCCACCAACCAAATGTTAGTTGATATCCACAGTCAGTGGATAGTTAGTTGCATAGCTGCATACACATCTTTAGGGATAAACTGCTTTTACCCCAACTCAAGAATGACCCCTTGTGCTTAAATGAAAGCATCCACACCTTCAGGATCTGAGCACTCCGGGAGTAAGTGCAGCAAATGCAAATCAAGGGTCTCTTGGATGACCTCTTAGCTGCAGTGTTAGTGGGGAAACTTGTCATTAGATCCCCTTCCTGCAGAAACCCTCCTCTTCAATAGCAGGTTTAGCAAGACCTTTGCATTTTCAAACCTTGTATATAAGTCCACTGACACATGACAGTAATTCTCCCAGCTGTTTGATGGAAGAGAGTCAGAGCACCCTGAGCCCAGAACCAGGGCACTTCTAGGACCCCCCAGGCATAGACACAGCAGCACAGCTTACCCATTACTTAAGGCACTCACATGACATTATACCCTTGGTCAGGTCAATCTGCTGCATCTGGTCTGTGGAGACAGAACAGATGAGGGTCCCTGGCACTGCACGACAAAGTAGGTTTCTGCTCCAGCTGAGTACAAGGGGGACCTTGAGGAATGACCCCCCTCCTTCAGTGCATGAGAATTGACATTTCATAACCTCTAGGCTCTGTATGGCTCCCCTTCCTCTTAACTTCAGAAAAAGGGGAGGAATTTGCATTTTGAACTCAGTGCTGTGTTAGCCAGAGGGGTTCCCAGAGCTCCTGTTCATTGATCTCATTCTGCTAACTCCAAGAAATTATGTTCTCCAGCTCTCTGATGTCTGGTCTTCTGCCTGTTTGGTTTTCTCCTGATGGCATTTTTTTCCCTTGTGCGTGTGAACCAAATAACTGAATTTGCCAGCCAGTCACCAGAAGCAGTTTTCCAAGTAGCTAGATACCCAGCTGGGAGGCTGATCAGCAAACTGTGTCTTCCTTCTCTCCTAAGAAATAAATTCATTGGATGAAGGTCTTGCTAATCTACCTAAATAGAGCCATCATGTCCTCCTTGTTCTTTTTGATAAGGTTGCTCTACTTCTGGCCCCATCAAACAGTTCCTGACCCACTACAGCAACTTCTTGTGTTTCAATTTATGTCTACTCTTCTTCCTGTGTGATCTGTCCCCTTCCTACACACTTTACTACTGCCTACCATTCCCTTAAGGAACCAGGGGAAAGTATAGCACTTTCCTATAGCAAGAGAAGGACAGGAGTTTCCCGAAGATTGGAGATACAGAAAAATAACATGCCAGCTCAAAATCTGCACTAAAAATAATCCTAAGCACAGCATTGCTAGAGCTTGCATTACTGAGGAAAGCTGACAACACCCATAAATATGCAGAATAGTAATTCGTGAAGTTTTATACCAAACTGTAGTAAAATTGTCCAGCAATGTTCATCACAAACCTCTGTTTACACTTGTTGTCAACTTCACCAACATTAAAGCGATTTAGGCTGAACTTTTCTATTTTGGGTGATTTGGTATGACTTTTCTAGCAGTCAAAACATTCTGTGAGCATTGAGGATGAGGCAATGCAGGGATTCATGATTCTGACCATCCTCAAAAATGCTGGTAACTTTTTAAGCACTCTGTGCTACTAGGTACTGGAGGCAGGATCTGAAATTTGTGAGGAAGAGAGTCACATAGCAGACAGGAGCTTTTTTTTTTTCCATGTGAATGAGAATCAATCAAAAATATAAGAAAATGTCTTTGAAATTTTTAAATCCCTGACAATTCCAAGCCTGGTATTTTTTTCAATCCTGCAGTTTCGTCTTCCCTGGATATCTGAAAGTCTCAGGCTAAATGGTACTTTCTATGCAGTGCTGTTATGAACTGTGTCAGGTCCTGCTACAGCTACATGAGGTAAGAACTGCCCTTCCAAATTAATGAATAAACATTTTCTTCCCCAGCCTTTGTTTCTGCTGTTGATCCTGGCCAAACAGGATAAAAAAAAAAGCTGCCTGAACTGAATCCAGAGTGAACAAGGTGTCATCCTGGAGAGAGGCTGGGAGCTCACTGGGAATTTTACAGCAGAGAAGCTTGGACTTGGTGTGCAGGGAGTTTGGGCCCAAGATCTACAGAGAGAATTAAACAGCCAATCAAACAGGAATACTGGGAATAAACCTTTAGTGTAGGTCTGGGGTCATCGAAATGAATGCACACAAGAGATAGCTAGGAGGAGAAAGGAAGTGCAGGGAAGGGATTCAGACTTAATAATAAAAAACCAAAACAAAACAACACACAGAGACAGCATCTGCTGAAAGACAGATGGAAACAAGAAGCAGGGAGGAGTTCAGAAAGGGAAATTACAACCAGAAGCATGAGACAGATAAAACAGGTTCCCACATGGGAGGTTGAAGCAGAAGAAAGAGACCAAGTATATGAAGACAAAGAAGAAAGGCACCAAATGCCCACAGAAGCAGGTAAGACAGGACAGAAGGACTAGATCAAGGAAAGAACACAAGACAAGAGGACTGGGATGGACCCCATGTCCTGGGAGCACAAAGATCAGGGTTTCCTCCCTTGGGGAAATAGCTGCAGCACCTTCCAGCAAAGTGTGTGCTTGTTCTGTGTCTGTTATAGATCAGTGTAGCAAACGACAACTTATTGTATCTGTCAGGCACCTGGCTAGCACAGGTAGTACAGATTTGTCTTCTAGACTGAGCAGTTCCATCCTTACTCACAGTGATTGTCGCTGTTGTGCTGCTCAGTTTTAAAATTGAAAATGTCATACAAAAAGGTTACATGATGTAAAACAAGATAGAACTACTTGAAACAGACTGTCATAATAAACACACGCGTGCATGACCTACCTACATCTTTCATTTTGCCTAAGTGCTCAACTTTTTCAAACATTGCAATATTTGAATATTTGAATATCAATTCTTTTTCATGCCATGCTGGTTAGTGCTCCAAAAAAGCCTCTTGCTGTCCATTCCCTTCCACCACATAAGATCCATTTTGCTTCAGAACTAAGGGCCAATACAGAAATCGGAGGCTTCAGGGAAGAAGCATAAGGGACTGTATATCAGAGGAGGCAGAAGGACTTAGCTATCCCTGAAGAGCCCCTTGGTCTCTGCTGCAGAAAGGTCCACAGTAAAGTGCCCAGAGAAAAGAGCTATTCTGCACTAATTCACTGGTCATACTTTACATATGCATAACTAAACAGATGCTAATCCACAGGAGTTCAGACTGTGTCAGACAAGAATATTAAATACAGTGCTAGCAGGCAGACCAATCCTACCCTAAAGGAATCACTCATGGCAAAGTTGTGTACGGTGAACACGTGGTAATATTAAGACCAAAGGTAATAATGAAATTAAACTAGAAAGAGGGTAGAACAACATTTTCTCTCTCTCTCTCAGAGTTTTACTGCTGCTTGGGTCTGAATAGCTATCACTTCCAGACCCAAATCCTCTCCTTTTACACAAAGATGCAGAGAATATTTGGCATCTACTCACACTTTTTATCCCATGGATTTTGAGACATTATTTATTGTCAATGCTGGGTAGATATATTTCCATTTATAATATTCACTGTATAGACTTGGAGGGTTTTTTTGTCTTAAGTTTCATGTGAAACAGGCCTTCCTCAGGAATATGCAAAAAAAACCAGATTGAAGAACTTGAAAAAAAAAGTTTATGCTGTGCAAAATAACCAGCTATCAACACCAGCTAAATAGCTGGTGACACTAGGTGAGGGAGAAGAAATACCTGAATAAAATTAGATTGCATTGAAATTCCTTAAATCTTCAATATATAACTTCATTTTAAAACCAATGTAGCACTGTATTTCCACATCTAAACCCATGAAACCTTTAGTGCAAGGCTCATTTGGGCAACAGTCTTTTTCTGAAGTCATTGCATCAGTAATGGATCAGTAAAGGATCTCCAGCTGCCTAGGCTTCACTGATACAGATCCTAAACTGGACAGCTGAATTGGCTACACTGTGGGATTAGCACCCATCTGACTCACGTGAGTGTTTTTTACTGTGGGAGTACAAAGTGCAGCTATGCTAATGCAGCTGCTTCCCTACCGGGAGCACTCGGCCACTGTGAGTACACTGGCTTGCTCAGATTGCTAAAAGGTTTTTGGTACAGATGATTGCTCTTCCAAAACATAAGTACTGTTTGAGACTGCACAGAAGTGCAGCCACATGGTGTGGGCCTATGTTGAGCTAAGCTGTGCACAAAGATATGCACTTATGACAGAATACTTCCTGAGCAAGCAGAGTCACTTAAACATGGCCCTGAAAGAAGGCAGGAATGAAAGTGGCACTTCACAATCAAGATAGTAACAATTTACTAAATCTATAGAGATAACCCTGGCTGCTGACAGTTGAGCTCTTACCGGTTCTGAAGCACTGGCATTGGTAAGGTGATGAGAAACCAGTGGTCACTCCAGCTCCCTGCCCTTTCCCACATTGGCAAGGTGATTGAAGCTCCCTTTATCTCTTCCCGGAGAGAGAAGGAGACTGTGCCATTGTAGCTACCAAAAACATGCACTGAGAACTGAATCTGTAACAGAGGAAGAAGAGGAAAAGAATGGTAACCTCTGGCAAAAGGGAAAGGTAGTCACTTCTCCCCTCCCTGGGAGTTTGGGACACCAAACCTCTGAGTCTGGGTCAAACTGTCTAATGACAGAGATCACTAAGCCCCACTCACTGATTGTATTTGACTCAGCACCATTATTAGCACAGAATTCTCTCAGGGAAGACCCTAACTGACACTCCTGTTGGGCAGCTGTTCCTCAGCCACTGATGACAATACCCACAGCCTCTGACACGATCTGGGTGAGAGGACTGGTTTCCTTGTTATTGCCTTCTCTGAGGAGAAAGCTGTCCTGCTCCAAATACCTTAGAAACAAGGATTGTCTTTAGAGGCAGGAAACCTCAGTCCATATACCTGCTCCAGCTCATAGGCACCCCCTGCGTTGTTGCACCCCTAAGACAAGTGAACAACAAAATCACATGGCCAAAGAATATTTTGAAGCAGGACTTGTTCCTCTTTCTTTGGAACAACCACTTCCAGTTTGCCACAGAGCAAGAGAAAACTGCCATTTCTACCACTGCTTCGAATGCTCAGCTGCCCTTTCTTTTTTTTTCTCTTTCCAGAGAGCTCCAGTACTGGCAGGAAAGGGAGCACACACATGTTCTGCAAAAAACAACCACAGAAATTCCTTGCTCCTGCGATGTGGGCTCAAATCCTTGCCAGTGGAGGAGAGAATGGATCCAGCTCTCCTGTGACCTCTACACAATAACCAACAGCTACTGCTTCTCCTCTCCTGGTTTTGGGAATCTATCTCCAATCACATTTTATTTTGTTGGAACTATCTAGCAAATTTTACCTGGATTTATAAATAAATATAAATGCCAAAGTTACATTTTTGGCACCTGCACTGTATTTGTTTTCCCAGCTCTAATTAGGAGGCATCAAATCTTTCTCTTTTTCCCCTGACAAGACTGGACTCCAGCTCAAACTTGCAGCTTAATTTTCCTAAGTGTTATGACTATAATATTATTTAATATTTTTAATTCCAGCATCTCAGAGCTGCAAGGCAAGTTATGTGATTTTATCAAGGCCAGGTTGCATTAACCTTTTGAAATTCCTGAAGAATGTGATCAGAAGTTTATTACCTTCATCTATTTCTGGAAAATCTAATGCCTCCTGACTTCACACGCCTGTTCTCAGTGAAACTATGAAGTTTATTAACTCCTGCAAAGGTATTGCAGGATTTATGAAGAGAAATCTCAGCAGCAGATATGCTGAAAGGTTCAGCGACACAGCCAGACAGCTCCCTTTTCTACAAATCCTGGCTGCCCTATACAATTCTGCTGCTGGGCACCTCTCTGAGGAGTAACTTTACCTAACTGGTACAGTTAGGCTGGGGAGTTTTCCATAACGAGTAGCTGATTTGGGGCTCCTGCTTTCACTTACTGGAGATGCACCTCACATCTCCTTTCCACTTCTCAGCAAGTAGCCAGCTAGGCAGCATAGGCAACTCTTCTGCTTTCCAGTTTTGCAGAGTGTGCAGAGGGACAGGAGAATGGACTAATTGTACAAATAGTGCCTACAGCCTGATGATTTACTCCACAAAGGTGCTATACAGGGTGACACACCTGGTAGTCTTCAGTGGCAAGACTGGCTGGCAAGCTGGTACTGTAAGCCTTGGCCACACCATTTGTCTGAGTGCTGTCTGCTCGCAGGTAGAGGAAGTGTCCTGTGAACGCAAAAGTGAATCAGAAAAGACAGAAGGATCTTTTGCTGTTTTGTGTAATCTCTTGAAATAGTTTAACATCATTAATGTTACTGTAGGTAAGTAAGCATATGTAGGTGTAAGCACGGCTTGAGAGCAAATCTATAAGTGAGGTCATAGTAAACACGCTGGTAGATTTCAACAGCACGAAAGTCAACATCCCAAACCTTTTCTTGGAACGTGAGTGCATAAACCTCAGATACCACTCAAGATCTTCCCATACAGAAGCGCACACCAATCACACTCCTAATTCCTAGACCATCAACATCAGTGACTCTTGCTGAGACAAACACTGGGCTGGAAGAGTTTATTTGCAGTCTTTGTTTCCGGGGAGAGCTTATATAAGCTCTTGAGAGACAAACAGGACAATTGTATGGAAACCCTTCATTTTGGCAGAGAACTGTGAGGCAAGACTCATATGTGCTAACACTTCTGACTTTCATCCTGAACAGGTGAGGGTCTGGCCTCCCCCCTTCTTATTTAGCATCTTGACAGTTCTGCAGTTCTGGGGGTTATTTGACTCTGTTTTTTATTGTGGTATTTTATGGCACAGAATGTGTATGATCAGTTGGGATATTCTTATATGTGATGCTCTTCCTAACCCACTAGTGGAATCTGTCAAAGGTCTTCAAAAGATTTATTTTTACAAGCTGCCTAGTTCTGTTGGGCGATTTTAACCTAGTGATGCAGCAGTTATCGTATTACTGCTGAAGTACTCAGCAACTGCCTAGCTCATAAGAGAAAGGAGGAGGGAAGAAGTATACACTTCATGATTTTTTAAAGGTGAAGGAGAATCCTTGTCTCTGACAGTTTTATGTTAACTTTTTTGCAGAACTTGTTTAATATAAAGTTTTGAGGCTTGTTCAACAGTTATTTTTAGCTACATTTAAAGTTGTTAGAGAAAATACTGATGCTAAAGTTCATTTGACAACGATGCCAAAATTTTTAAACCAGTTTAAATAAACTTAAATTCAAGGCTATTGTGTGCATGCATACACAGAGAGTGGGAGAGAGAACTATGAGGAACTTACCACCAGTGGCTTGCAAAGTAGACCCTACAAATGAGTCATCTTGAATCATTTCAGAAAAGCCCCGAATAGACCAAGGAGATGCTGCAGTTTCATTCAGTGTCCAGCCACATGGACCTTTTTCGAAAGAGCAATGCGAACCCTCTGGGAGATGGTCTACAATCGAGAACAAGAAAAAGTAGGAAAACAGGAGAAACTTGATTATGGAAGAACACAAACTGTAACAGAAGTCAAAATCCATTGTGGTTGTCCAAGTTACCCAACCTATGCTACACTGTCAAAATAGGTCTCATTTGTTTATTTTCAGAGTCACCATTAGAAAGCCAACACTTGGCTTCTGGAAATATTTGAGACTTTCTTGTGCTGTCCTACTCTAAACACTGTGCAAAACTACAGCCCCTGTAATCTAAGGAATGGCAAATCACTGCCACATATTTGTAAAGGTCTTGCTGCCTATGAAATTGCAGGCATCACAAAGCTTTGTGTCCACATAAAAGAAGGCAAATCGGATTATTTTAGATTTCCACCACTGTACTTGGAACAAAGGTAAACATTGCCTCTCAGCACCACATATACTGTTAGGGGATTTCTCTGTCCTGATATGCAAGAACTCTGAATTGGGATCTTGGAAGGACAGATTTATGACACTGTTGGTCACTGACAGTGGAAAGGTGATTAGCACCTTTCCTTGAAGGGAAGGTTTAGATCATGGGTCCAGAAGGAAATTCTCACCCAGCTGCAAACATGTAAATAAGATTTTGCCTTTCTCTGAAGTAGCAGTAACTGTGAAAGGAAGGTCATTGACCTCCTTACTTCAATACTTAAGAAACAAAACCATTCTTTAAAAAATCCATTATATTCTATATAGGGTGAATTTTCAAAGAGAATCTTGGTATCCAATTAATGTAAATGGGCCAAATTAATTCAGGAGGCAAAATACTGAATTAATCTAAAGATAGAATTAATTTAACTCATTTTTTATTCTTAATTATTTCTTCTAATGGGATGAAGGTTCCCACGAAGTGTCGTGCCACATACTCACCACACCTCACTCCTTCCTCATCTTTGGTAGGGCAATCACTGACGAATTCACAAATCTGTAAGTGGCTGACACAGCCCCCATGAATGCAGGGGAAGGTGGAGCCTTTGTCATATATAAAAAGATCTTGGTTTTCTTTATCTAATGGAAAAAAAAAAAAGAGAGAATGAAGCCCAGAGATGAATTGACAGAATGTGTATGATCCTTCATGTGTATCAATCTTCACACGTAGGACCTTGTCCTTTGTACAATAAATGATACTCATCTCCGCTTTCTTCGTGTAGGTTTCTATCCAGCATGAGATTCCTGGCCCAAGTTTAGTGCTCTTTTCTTTCTCATGTGATTCTTCTGCTGTGTTTGTGCTACCTTTAGATAATTTTTTTTTTTTAATGAAGGGCCTTGCAGTTTTCAGCCGTGATGTGCTCCTCAGTTCTGCACACGTGTCTGTGCACCTGCCAGGCAGTTGTGACATGCTGCATGGCACTCTGCTGCTGGAGGCAGGGACAGCCATTTACCTCCAGCCCTGATAGAGACACATTGCTATGCCCTGTTCAGGCTCAGGTTTAACAGCACTTCGGCTGCTGACTCGTTTCCGTGCCAGCTTCCAGCTGTGGCATCCAGCCCATGAAGTAGCTGCTTGCCCAGCAAGTTGGCTCGCTGTACACAAACTTTATCCGTGCACCCTAACTAGTCTAGTCAGTTATAGTCTGGGAGCATTTGATTGACTGCATAGGTACCCATCAGCCAGGCTGAACACAACTTTTAAGTCTGATATCTCCCAAAAGCATGACTCTTAACGCAGCCAGCGTGTCCTGTGGATGCATATGTGCACAGGCCTGTTACGGACCTGCCGCCCTTTAGCAGAGCTCTGCACGGAAGTTCCATTGGGATTATTACTACTCTGGAAAAAATGCAAAAGTTAAGGAACCAATTTCAGGAGAAGGAGGAAAGAACACCTCTGCAGCAATCCAGGTACAGACTCTAAAACAGTATTTTTTCATGACACTGTGTTGTGCCAGATACATGCACCGGGTTATTTAGAGACTGAGAGCACAGTGCTGTTTGCATCTCCTCAAAACTCTAGGACTGTCAAAAAAACATTACGTTAAAAATATAGCATTAGTTTAATTAAAATAATAATGACTGCAATTAAATCTCTAATATGATCAAAACCATGCTCACAATAGTGTTTTCTTTTTACATTACATTCCAAGTTATTTCTACAGAGTCTGCAAAATGGAAGCAATAACATTATATTAATTCATAAACTTCAGGAAATGAAGATGATTATGTCCCCAACCTGAAGGCTGCCTGTGCTGACAGACTCTTGCACTTCCAAGAAGCCTCAATGACGTTAGCAAGGTTATGCATAGCCACTGAGGATCATTTGCACAACATTCAGAACAAAACTGTAAGCTCCAGGTAAAACTGATGTCTTAGCTGAGCACTCAGTACTTTAGAGAAAATAATTACATTCCAATTATTTTCATTTTAGATAAAAATTCTCAGCCCGGCAGTAGCAAACAGACCCCATCAGGGGCAGAGAAATATTTCTTTTCTTCATAGATTTGTTAGATAAAGCCCAAGTATGGAAAAGGCTTTGATTACACAGGGTAGTCTTTTGTCCTTGATTATTTAAGAGAGAAAAATACTAAATGCTAAAATAATCTGGGTAAAGACTTTTTTCATCCTTGTTGTTGGATTCAGCATAAGTCCAGTTGTTTTTGCTTTTTTCCCATACAAAGATCAAGCAGAGCAAAGCTGAAAAGCAGAGAGGATCATTTAAATCAGTTCTGTAATTCTCATCTTTCATTTAAATCATTTCCGACTATCCCTCATCACACTCATCCATTTTGGTGAGGGTGTATTTGATTATTCCAAACCTGTCTGTATTGCAGCATACCATGAAAGCAGTTCCTGAGCTGCAAGGAGCCCACTGCCAGTACTCCAACCTCCTGTGCTCCACAGTTTGAATACACCAGGGTGATTGTGAAAGGTCTTTCTATTCGTCCAATCTGGGCCACCAGGTATTTCCATTTCATCCTAGAGGACAACAGAATGTTATCAGACATACACACAGCACACTGGAATCCATGGAGTCTCTAGCATAAAGATTCTGCATTGTACCAAAGAGAAGTAATAGTATCTGCATGGGAAATGGATCAATGTATGCAAATAGTAAGATAACAAATGGGTGTTAATATAAAAGAAGTGATGTTCAGCCTAGCAAGCTCATGTTAGGTTATCATTGCTGCAGAGCCTATTGCTGATGGGGAATAGATCCAACCATTCCCAATGATTCTTAAATTGGACTTAAATTGTGGACACGCCACACCCCAATATGTGCTTTCCATATACATGGTTGTGTTCTGTTTGCTCTTGAAAGTACAGATCAACCAAGAAGCTGCACAAGTCTCTGGATCTCCTCAAGCCAACTCTGACATTGTGTGTTCTGGAAGTAAATGTCTGGCCCTCCCTGAATGTTTCTTGGTTGTGTCAACAATGAAAACCTTTATCTGTGTGTTGTCTATCTGATTTTCCACCTTAGCAAACTGCAGTGCACCCACAAAGCAAGGGATAGAAGACAAGCACTGTTCCAGGAAATGCAGATTACTCGTGCCATTTACATTTCACTACAGAGCAAATGCCATAACCTCTAGACTGCAAAGGTTTCTCAATTGTGCAGCACTTGTGGCAGTTTGGAGAAAGACAACTGGTCCTATGCACTCTAATTTTAAAGATGGTTGTCAGATAGCAAAAGATAGCAAGAGATACCAAAAGGGAATTTTTGAAGTACCTCACTCAAATTAAGTCTGGTGGAAGTCAAGGTACCCAGGTGTCAATTAAAAAATACAGCAGAATTCTTAAAAATACTTTTACTTTATTTTTGTTTCCAAAAACTGTTCTTATATGTTATGTTAACAAGACAGCAAAATACAGTTAAATCTATGTGTTATTATTTTGTAAATGGATTGGAGCAATGATAGTGACAAAAGAATCCTTGCTCTAAGCCCTTTTCTGAAAATAGTATCAGACAGAGATAATTTTACCCACATTCTACACACTGCTGATGTTACTGGGGCCACTCTGGACATGTGACCTAAGTCAGTGCCAATGGAGTAATAAGAAGGCCAGGTCACATTGTTAAGAGATGTTAATCATCTCTGCTCCCAGTATTACTTTTTCATTTAGGAAATGCCTTCAGCTGCCATGAAGTGGTCATGTAGCCCTTGTCCTGCACCAGAAAAACCTACAAGGCAACATCCAGGTTACAAACACATCTCTTCTGGGCTCAATATGAAAATCACAGACCACCTTATCTGCAACTTGCAAAAAAACCAAAGCAACACTAATTTTTATCACCCTCTCTTGCATTCTTCCCTCCACAAACCAATTATATACCTTTGTCTGGATATTTTTTTACTATCCCTTCTATGACATCCATCCACCTTTCACTTTCACAATTGTACGTATACGTGAATACCCACTGATAACCGGAACTCATATGAAATTGACCTCTTCTTATCAAGATAACCCTATTTCTTCTATTTCCTGTCCCATCATAATATATTCAATAGTTCATTAGAATTTAATTCATCTTCAAAAATGTACAGCCCTGAATCTCAACAGCACCATCTCTACTTCCCGACAAAGGAAAAAACTGCTTTGCTTTCATTTTGTATTACAGTGCAGCTTCAGGAACATCCAGCACCTATAAATATATCTCATAAATATTCTTATAAATATATTCCCCCTGCCACACTGTGGGACAACATCCAAGACCATCCAGCACTGACCCAGAACTGAGTCACTTCTGCTACATGACAGAGCTTTGTTCATCACTCCATTGCATTCTGTTGACCACAAGAATGAATGGGCCATAATCAAGTTGGTTCAATGAGCTAATAAGGGTAAGGACAATCTTTAAATCTTTCCTATTTACCAATTAGGCATACTAATTGGACCTGCCAAGCACTGAGGCATAGTTCTAGTACCTCTACCAAATTACAACCCACCCTCCAGCTGAGACATCATGGTATTGCCAGTGTTAACACACCACTGAGTGCAGGAACCTGTAGCACACAGCCTCTGATTCACAGCCAGTGGTACATTTAGTAGCAGCAGCCAAAGAGCCCCACAGCTGAAAACAATGACTAGTTCAGCTGCTGCCCCCGAATCCTATATGCTTTGTCAGCCAGACACTTTGGAGCTTGCTGTTTATAGACTGGTGTATCAAAATAAAACTACAAGTCATCTAAGTCAATAAACCAAGCTCTGAAATGCCATGAGTTAGGAAGACACACTGTCCATTCTGCCATCTCTGCTGGGAGAGCAGTGGTATCTGGTAGAAGAACAAGGCCACCATCTTAAGCCACTGCTTCTGTGAATTGGCAGCTCTTCTGAGAGCACTAAGGTCTCACAAAACATCCTAGTTCTGCTCTGAAATATCTCTGGTACTGACATTTTCTCCATTTATAACACTGCAGAAAAAGCTGTCTAGCATCCAAGACTGCAAAAATGACAAGCAGCTTTGCATCACACAGAGTGCTTTTGTGTATGAAGTCTCTTCATCATCAAGGTATTCCCCTTCAGAGAAAGCCTCACCCCCTAGATCCGTCTGCAGCGAGATTTCTAATGCTGTAAATAATTACACCTCCTTTGCTCGGTCCCACCATTGAAACGGAGGCTAGTCAGAGTCAATGTAATTTTCTTAATGGAATCAGGAACGAAGCCCATTGTTGATCCAGCAGAAGATGGATCATTGCAGCAGGCTTCCAGATAAGCCAAGCTTGGCAATAACTTTACTATTGATTTTATGTCAAACCAGATCTCAAGTACTGAGGCAATATTATTCTTCTTCTAAAAAGAGATGTTAAAATTGATCTGTATGCATGGAAGAACTATCAGGGTCTGACATAATTTTGAGAAATTTGCATGGATAGAAAGTTTGGAGTTGCAAGCTATCTAATGCTTAAGGCGAGAGAATTCAAGATTCACCCTGCAAATATTTGATTCCAAATTTTCATTTGTAGTGTTCACTTTGGGTTTTCACTAGCCTCTCAATCTTCTCTGCTGAACAGGTGTTTTCCACCCTCTTCTTCCCAATCCTTTCTATGATGTGATTTTTCACATCCAACAAAGGTAACTGATGATTAATTTTAAGAACGATTTAATGTAAAGAATAACCGTTTCTTCATTAGGACTGAAAAATGAAACTAAGAAGAACATGAAAGCTGAAACATTTTCTAAATTATGGCAACCCACTGCATGGGTTTTTGCGCAAAGCTGAGTAAGCTAGATGCTTCTAGACTCAATCAGTCAACATGAAAATTAGAAGTTTTACATTACTTTTATACACACAGGAAGCTGTTGTCTGCAAGTCCTCACAAACATCCAGTGCTAACCACTGGACTTAAAAGGAAATACAGAGAGCAAAATACATGCTTACCCCTCCTGCCTTCACCAAACCATTGGAGGGTTATTCTTTGACCCAGTGTATTTTTGGGTGCAAGTTCAAGAGAGGCAAAAGAGGCTCTAACTAAATCATGCTCCCAGATTAATGTTCAAAAATCATAGTCTTATATAGCAGCTGGACAGCCTCACCCTTTCTAGACACATTTTTTAATCGAAATGGCTCTGCTCATTGTTGTCAGCACGCATTTAGATATTTTCTGAGAACACTTACCAGGCTACTCCCTTGTCATCTGTACAGTAGGAGAAGTTAAATAACTTTAGTGGATAAAAACAACCACATTAGTAGAATGTGTCAAAAATGGCAAGTTACTACAAGTGTCTCAGAAGCTGGTGGAGTATTTTATCACCACCACCCCTCCAAAAAAAAAAGGGGGGAAGACACAAAAAACTAAGCAATAAACAGCTTTGTGTGGTTGGCTACCTGAAAACCCATGCGTGCACATGGCCACGAACTGTTTGCTTTCTGATCTTCCAGGACTACTTGTGGCCATTTCAGAATGAAAATAGAACAAAATCAGCTTGGCTTATTGACTGCAGAAAGGGAAAATATTATCCCTGCCCCAAATGATGCATTTTAATTTTCATTGAAGTGTGAGTACTTGGAGTTGAGAGAAACTAGCTTCTTACTGAAAAAGTTTTAGCTGAGAACACTGAAATGTGGTCCACAACAAACACAAGCATGTGAAACCACTCAAAACCACAAAGGACTCAAGAATTTTCAACTGTGGCTGATTCTGGGTCCGTGTCGTAAAGATGAAAAGGTGGGATAAGCAAAATAGTAAAAACATTTTTTTAAAAAAGTTAAAAAAAAAAGGTGAAAAATATATTAGATGTGACCTGAATAAGCACCATAACCATAATCCTGAGAAAGTGAAGACCGTTTTTTGAGTCAAGTTCCAGACAAAGAAGGGTTGGCCTTGCAAGCAAGGCTGTGGGCTCCTGATGTTTGAGCTTTACTGACATAATGAGAAATAAAAATTTATAAATTTTTTGAAAATACGTGGAATTTCAAACGCCTCACTGTCAGCAGTTCTCCTTTTAATGGTGATAACTCAGAATACGCAAAATCTATAGGTGTGGTATACAACAGTAAACACTGTGACTTTATGACTTTGCCCTACTTGTTCCGAGAAGATGGTGCTGAAGGTCCATCTGTTTCTTTGTTCTTCCACTAAGGCTTATGTGTGACAAAATAGGGGCAGCTTCAATACTACCAATTTAATGATAAATCCTATTAGTTGGTGAGGTGAACAGGACAGAAACTTTCTCTTACATGTGACATATATCTAAGCTTTTGGGAACTGTGTAGCTGATGGATCCTGAAGGAGGAAACACCATCAGTAGAAAATGTCTCGGTCCAGAAAGAGGACAGTTCACTGAAGTAGTCTGGTGCAGCTGGAGTTTATGATGAAGTATAGCTTGGTCATGGAATTGAGAGGTGACAAAAAGGGCTGAAGCACGATTTCCTGGAGTGTCTGATTTTCTGAAAAAAGTGACACCTAGCCTATTTCCTATGTCCAAGTTTCTACTCTGACCTGAAGACAATCTCTTGGTAGTAATTTTCTCTGGTTACACTATGAACTACACCTAGGCTTCTATCTCAAGGTCTCTGTTCATTGTCTTCCTTGTTCTGCTCTAAATTGTGCAGCCATGTTTGGGTAACACAGAAAAGCTTGTAGAACTCCTACTCCCTGTGGAAAGTCCCTGTAAAGTGGGAACACTTCAGGGTCGTCTCTCCTTAACCAATGTTGTTAAAATCTTAATCATGGAGACAATGTTCATTTCAGACTACCTGCCTAGCAAGAAGCAGGTCAATCACTGTGTTAGAAATAAATTCTGTTCTGCCTGCATGGTCAAGTTTTTTTCATTGTACTGAGATTTTAATGTTTCCCTGTAGTGAGGGGGAAAAGGAAGGGTATTTGACTAACTTGGTTCCCACCTTTATCTCTTTTCTATCTTGATTTCAAACAGGACTTGATCACCTCCCCTGTTTAAAATCTTAAGAGTAAACTCTCTGACCTTACCAGTGCTTCATTTCACTAAGAAAAAGTAATACCGGTGTCAATGCCAACTTCCAGTAAAGCTAACTTCATTCTGATAGATCTAAATGCCATCACTTTGAGAGAGGCAATAATCTTGACTTCACATAGAATTGTTTTGCAGTGCTCAAAGAAGCTGCTAAATGACATCCATGATCCATTCCAGAGATGCTGCAGTGATTATCAGCAAAGCCTGGTCTGACCAGTAAGGTGTAGCAAAAGGGTATTTTATGAGTTTACACAGGGGAATGGAGTCGCAGCTGCAGAGGTCTGTCAAATGTACAAAAAGCAGCAAGAGCAGCTTTGAGCAGGTAAAAAAGGATATTAGAAACTAATCCCAGAAAATGCAACAGATTCCCAGTGAAATTGGCAAGAAGATGGGGAAGGAACAGTGAGGAAGGAACTGAGCAACAGCTGAAAATGAGAGAGAAAGAGAGAGAAAGATCTGAAAGAAGAAAAAAATTATTTTTTTAGTCAAACTCTGCTATCTTTGGCTCACTGGGAGTCTTGGCTACAGATCTCCATGGCAGCCTGGAGAGTGCCAAAGAATTCAAAGAAAACAAGAACTGGGATCTATTGCTTAAGTTCTCCATGGGAGTTAGTCAGGTGATGGAAACAAAAAACTGTTATGTGTCTGACCCAGGTTCTTACAAGTCGGATTGCAGCAAAGGAAAAACAAGCACATGGAAAATGGCAAAAGTGGCCAAACGTGGACTTTTCTCTTTCTTTTTCCTGTTGTGATTTGTTCCTTTTACCCATTTCTCTTCCTTACTGCATTCTGCTACACACAGGAATGAAAAAGTAAAACACTGGCAAGATCAAAGGGAATACAGGACAAGATCTGGGGTTGTTACACCTTCTTTTGTTTTCCTTCACCTCTTCTTATGTTTTCCTTCACCTCTTCTTACCTCTAGCCTCAGTTTTTTCCCTCCCTGAACTCTACAAATGGAGCACAAGTGGATGCTCTTGAACCTACTAGAAAGGAGGAAATTATTAAAGAGGTAAAATTAACCCCACCTCAAAATGAGAACTGTGACCCTTGTAGCAATGATAGGAGCCACTGAAACCATAGAGATATCAGTCATGTTACCAAGGCAGTTTTTGGGCTGAATGCATTTTACAGCTGCAGTCCTAGAACTGGTGAGAGCATTAATCACTCTTCACCCTTCTAAATGTGAGGGAAGAAGAGTGAGATCTAAGCTACTGGTTTTTTTGCAAAGGGGATACACAAACCCTGAGTCGGTTACAGGCATCCTGTCAGGAGGCTGCGTGCTTCAGTCCTGATAGTTATACCTTTATTTTCTGCTGTAATAGCAGCAATGACCTCAAGAAGGCAAAAGACACTGATAAAGAGTAGCCTGGAGGAACTCCACTACACCTTGCAATTCAAAGGCTCAACAGTTGAAAATTGATTGTCTTACCCAGCATTCTCCTCATGGCCAACTTTCAGAGAAATTATTGTATTTTTGTTTGTCTCCACATATCTGATTTCAACTGTGAATCTCTGGAGGAGAGGAACAGCATCCTGTGAACATATGGCCAGTTCCAGCGAGCAAGAATCCAAGCTCCCAGGCAGGATGGGGCTTTGCAGGCTGAACTCACATCTATCTGGGAGTCTACTGGTGTTCAGGAGGAAAATGTCCCCTGTGAAGAGAAAAAAAACCCACAACAAAACAGGAGACACACAGCATGGATGGAAGAGAGATAATACGAGGAAAATGGATAAGGAGTTTGACGAAAGGAGTCATGAGAATAAAGGAAGAACTATGCACAAAACCAAAAAAAAAAAAGTAAAAATTAAGGATCTGAGTAAAGAAATGATAGAAGAAATGAGAAGAAACTAAAAAAAAGGATGAAGGCATGTCCAACAAAACAAAAGCCAAAAACTTTGCCAGTCAGACAGCAGACATGTGGAGCCAGCTATGGCTTGTATAGGATTGAGTTTCCTAAGAAAAATCCAGTCTCTGTAAGTAAAAGCAGCTTATCCCAAAATGGGGAGATAGAAAATGAATATATAAAGAGGCCAGCTGTTCAGAGCGTACATCCATACATGACCGAGGCAGCACACATGCATTACATGGCTCTCACTGACTCTCAGGCACTGACTGTGCCTTTGGGAGCTCTGCACCAGAACCAGCTCATGGTGATACTTTCAGTGACATGTGGCTGAGGCCTCAGCCTGCTAACTCCTGCTGCTGCCACCCACAGCTGCAGCCAGAGCTGGGCGAAAGAAGGTGTCCATTCCAGGGGAACTGTAGCTCTGCCTACCTTCAACATCTCCACCGGAGGAACTGTTTTCCAGAAGCATCTGCTGCCTCTCCTGGGACACCAGGACTCCAATGGAAGATAACACCCAGTCTGATTTTCCAAAACTGTCTGTGGACGTCACCCATGAACAGCTTGAGCCGATGATACAAGCGACTTCTGTTTTGAGAAACCAAAGGTTTCAGTGAGGCCTTTCCTAGCTCAGGGGGCAGGGGTAATGGGGGCACATGAGTGATTGTATGTACAGTGTATGGTGGCTATACCTCCCAAGAAATGGAAGAATTGAAGAGAAAAAAGAAATTTTGTCTTGGGCAATAACAACAGCATCTCTCCCAGAGCAGGTCAAGGAACATGTAAGAATGAAAAGTAACCTGCCAATTCTTGGCAGATGTAAGTCAAATTCCTCCCACTGGTATCAACAGTGAATGTATATCAGTGGAAAGTCTAGGCCACAAGTACTCAAAGTCACAAATGAGAATAATACCAATAATATCAACAAGGATAATAAAACTGCAGGGATTTAGCATTTTGGCAGAGAGAAATAACTGATACTCTAAAGGTCAACCCTCTCTTAGCAGCAGAAAGAGCCTGACAGGGTCTCAAGCCAAATAGGTGAGCAATGCAAGCTTAGCGTAATTTTTTATTGTTATCTTTTTGAAACCGTTTTGCTTTCCTCTAACAGGATGGATAAGAATATCCTCCTAACAAACTCCAGAGTCTGCTTGCACCACTGAAAACACTAGATCATCTTGGCCAGAATTTTTCATAATCAGCATATCATAAACCAGAAAAGAAGTAATTCACTGTTGTCTCATCAATCTAATATAAACTCCCTGAAGGGATGTTAGCTGCACAAAGCTCTCCCACACAGAGTGGAGCTGAATAGAGCTGATATTAATTTGCATTATATTTATTTTCAGTAGTAGTAATAATAATAATGTTACAGTAATAACTGGAGTGTCCCCAGGCCAAATGAGAAATAATAAGAGACTCAACATTCATATTTAGGATCCTAATGTTCAGAGGGTATTCAAACCTTGCAACCATGAATGACACAAAGTTATCACTTTGGTAGCCCTATTCCTGTGGAGAACAGGCAGGTAGGAAGGACAGAATTAAGGTCAAGGATATAACAAAGAAGTGTGGCTGCACAGGTGGAGCAAAAATAAAAATATAAGAGCCTCCAGAAGTTTGCCGATACTTCAGCTAAACTTTCAGAAAAAAGAAGAAATGGAAGCATCTTTTGAATACGACAGCAAAAGCAGCCAAATTTTCTCCTAATTATTGAAGCTAATTCTAACTTCACTTTTATAAAACAACATTCAGTGTGCAGGGGTAAGAGAAACACAGATGTTACATAACTGTGGGTTGGCACAGGCTGTGGTCTCCCACCCAAACACTTCTCCTCCATTCCTTTGGACACTCCCCAACTCCTTCTGGCCTGCTCATACTGGAGTTTGCTGCCTCTCTCAAACTGACACCTGGGCCAACCATCCAAATATCTTCTTAGCCCAATTCATCAAATGCATACAGCTTAGGAAGGGTCTGGGCAGTGTCCAGCCCATCATTTTCACATGGAAGCCACAAGCAGATGAACTGGCAAATTGTGTGTGTGTGTGTATGTATACAATGCCAGAGTCCAGCAGCACACAGGAATGAGGACAACAGCCACTCCTCCGGCTCTGTTGGATCTAGGGGAAAATGTCTGTGCACTGCTCCAGGCTATGGTTTGATGATCCAGTAAAACTGCTTTAGGGATCTCAATAGCTCAGAAACTCCATGGCTGTGTGAGACAAAGCAGAGTCCTGATGCAGACCTGCTGTGCTGTTTCGAATTTATTGAAATCTGACAGGTTAACTCAGTATCCACAGACTTACCGTCAGCAGAAGTAATATTTTTATAGGATAATTTTTTTAGCTGGTCATAAAACCCAGAAAGCAATTTCTCTTACAACAGCGTAACAGAGAAAGAGACCCAAGTGAAAGCTCAGGAAAGAAAAAATTCCTTTTTCAAATAGAAAGTTACTTGATCTATTGTTTATGACAAAATCATTTCATCAAACCTTACTAATACCTCAGCTTGCAGTGGCAAGGACTGTACAAATGCAGATTTAATCCTTTGAGTGTGTCTCATGTAACAGGGTGGTTCACAGCTGAGATAGGTGAACACAACTTTCCCCTTGAAAAGCACCTAATTCCCAACTCTCTGGGCTTTGTAAGGCCTGTCTGCCACAACCTGAGGCTGAAGAAATCTGAATACCTGGAAGAGTCTGAAACAGATCAGGAAAGTTTTTGATACCCAGGAAAAAAGAAGACTGTTTTCTCTGGCAAGATATCATATGTGTTGCATTGTGATGGATCAACAATAAGGTGTTTTTTAGCACAAACCACAGAGTAAAAGAACTGGGTACACTCATGTGTCGCTGTTACGTCCAAGGCACATAAAGAAAACGACACAGAGTCCAGGCTCATGAACAAGTGGGAGCCGAAGCTTCTTTTTTAACAATTTTCTGACTACTATATAGGATAGATCACAAAAGTGTGTTGAATGGCAATAGGTAATTGGTTCCTCGGCCATCCACCCCTTGAGAGGTTTGGCCAAGTTCTAAGATACCTATTCCAAAATATTTTCAAAGTCAAAGCCGTAACAATCTTGCAAAACAGCTTGCAGGTGCAAGAAGTTTATGAAACTGTGACCTTGTTTAAAATAGTTTACATAGGAAAGACAGTCTTCTCACAGAATACTGAGAAAAGGCTGAAGAATTTCTCTGCTTCTACCTTTTTAGCACCTACATTCGTGGTCACCGTGAAAGAGAACAGTGAAAGCTGAAACCTCTAACTCCATTATGTACCACCTTACAGGTGTTTCATATCCAGCTTTGCTTATGAACCTGGAGAACCTCAAGTACAAGTCAGCAAAAAGGAAAAACATGACAAATTAAAAAAAAGGTATAATAGAGAAATATATCTGTATTACTACAATCAGCAAAGGACATATTTTAAGTTATTACAAAAATGCTCTGAAAATTAGTTTCAAAAAAGTTCATGGACAGTCCAGGGTATGTCAGAAAGGACTTCAAAGAATTAGATACCATCTAATGTTACTGTAAGGAACATTCCTCTTGCAAGGCTCGGTCACTTTGCCACTTCCTGGGAAGAATGTGTGGCTTTTCTAATACCCAGAGGTCTTTCTTTATTGTTTAGCATCTTCATTAACAACCTGAACAAGGAGACAGAGTGCACCCGCAGCAAGTTCACAGAGGTTACAAAACGAAAAGAGCAGCTGACACACGTAGGGCTGCGCTGCCATGCAGGGGACTGGGCTGATAGGAACCCCTTGAAGGAAAAGCCAAATCCTGCACCTCGGGAGGTATAACCCCATACACCAGTTTGTGCTGGGGGCTGACTGGCTGGAAAGCAGCTGAAGGGAAGAACTTTGGGAGCGTGGTGAACAGCTAGCTCCCTGTGAGCAAGCAGTGCACCCTTACAACAAAGGCAGCCAACAGCTTTCTGGGCTGCATTAGGAAGAGCACTGCCAGTAGATCGAGAGAGGTGATCCTTCCTCTCTACTCAGCACTGGTGAGACAACATCTGGAGTGCTGTGCCCGCCTCTGGGCTCCTTAATACAAGAGACATACAGACTTACAGGTACAAGACCAGCACAGGTCCACAAAGATGACTGAGGGACTGGAGCATCTCTCATAAGAGGAGAGGCTGACACAGCTGGGACTGTTCAGTCTGTAGAAAAGTACGGTCAGGGGGATTTTATCAATGTGTACAAACACATGGATGAGAGGGAATGAAGGGGAAGCTAGACATTCTTGGTAGTGCCCACTGGCAGGACAAGAGGCTGCAAACACAAGTTAAAAACCCTCACAGCTCACTTGATTTTCACAATGCCATGAAAATAAAATTCCATTTGGAAAAAAACTTCAGTATCAAAGAAGATAGTTTGTTCTACAGTAGTGGAAAAGCAGCTCCACTAATTAGCTTTTATTTCAAGACCTCCCAACCCCACATCTGGTGGATTTCAGTGTGCTGATGGGATGATTTTATTTTTATTTCCTTTTTCTTTCTTTTCACTTTTCCTGCTGTGTTGGGTTTTGGGTTTTTTTTGGTTTATTGAGGGGGGAGGGAGTTAAGTTTCTTTTGTGGAGGGTTGTTTGGGGTTCTTTATGGTTTGGTTTGCTTGCTTTGTTTGGCTGTTTTGCTTTTTTTTTGTTGTTTTTTGTGGGGTTTTTGTTTGTTTGTTTTTTGTGGGGTTTTGTTTGTTTGTTTGTTTTTGTTTAATACAGAAATAAGGAATTCCCTTAAGTTTCCACTGGCCTTTCTGAGTCAATGCTCTAGTTCCAGTCAGAAATACAGTGTCATAGCTTTCTGGTAAGAGGTGCTTGTGACTGCCAGCATCTATCTTACACCTAGATTCTGAAGGAGAAATAAGGAGGATGTAAGGAAGAGGACTTGTGGTACCTGGTTTAGAAGGCTGATGCAATGAAACCATCCTATTTTTGATCAGGGAGAGCTTCTGAGTTGGATTTGGTGCAGAAGAGTTTTCTTCATGTGATCCAGAACAGGAGACAGCAGCTATACCAACATAAAAAGAAGAGGGGATGTGTTTGATGTTGCCATACAAAACCATGCTCCCATACAATAAAGCATGAGCATATATATGACAAAGCCCTGCTGTATTACTCTCACCTTCATTGCAATGCATCAGTGCAGTACCATCCTGATGTCTCCGGAACAATTCATACCAACAGCAGTTATTTTATTTATTTAACCTGTGCATGTGAAAACACACAAGTCCCAAACTAAGAATGCAGTAGTTTGCATGAAAGATAATCCCTGGCCTTTTCCAGAAATCATAAAAAAGTTGGCAAAAACAAACGTATTTGTTTTCAAAAGGTGTTCACAGGCAGCAAGATGCAAAATGAATTGCTTTCAAACCTTGGCCATTTGGGTTAGGAGTTCAGCAATATAAAAATGTCAAATCGTGTCAGAGGGGACAGGAATCTTATTCACATGAATTGCAGTTCAGACAAGGATGTACAGACACACCATTGATAACATCTAAAATATTCTCAGCAGAACTAATTTGATCAATAATAATATGAAAATTTGCATCACTATCTATAAAAAGAAAAACCCCTCAAACATGAATGTATGTTCATACGTTTCACTCACCATTGCATATAGTTTTTCAGCAATATCTGGTCTCATTTTAAACTGCTATAACAATTTTCATTTTAGTGTAGATGACAACGCATCACACAGTGAGTTAAATGCTGTGAAATGCTTCATAGCATGAAAATGCTGCATCCTTCCATCTTTCATTATGTTACTAAAGACAGTTATTCAAGGGGTTCCAAGGAAGGGTAATTCTAGAACAGAACAGCATTATGCTGCTCAGACACATGCTGTACTGATGACAGATTTGGGGTCTCCACAGACCAATTGTCAAACACTAGATTTGTTCCTACCTCTGCATCCAAATATGTAGGGACATTAATGTTGGAAATGTCGATTCTGAACTGCATATAAGACACAGGCACTGCCTTGATAAGCAAGGTATCTTCAATAACAGGATGAAATCCTCAAAAAGAATGGAAATTATGTGGCCAAAGTTTAGCCAGCCTTTTGAAAGTGTTGCCTTAAGCAAAATCCATGCTAATAAACAATTGTATATTGCAAACAAATATATTTCACTATATTAAAATAAATTCTGCTATGGAAAGGGCTTTTGACAACTAGAGCCTGCTCCTCCCGACTTACGTTCTGTGTCTTTTGAGATGTTGCTCAGTTCTCTATCTCCCAGTCTTTGCTAAGCACTGCTGTAGCTTCAGTATTTACTTTCCTCAGGGCTTTCTGTAAAGTCTGTTCCACCCACTCGTCTCCTCACACACTCCAAGCTGCTTGTATACTTTGGAAATAGACTGAGTATCGTGGGACCCACAAACATAGTACAGTCATAGCAGAAGCTCTGCTAGAGACATTTGTCCTGATAAAACTAAAACTTAAGCAAAATATTTGAAGAACTCACACCCCACACCCCCTCCCCACAAACACCTTTGGGATGTTCCTCTTGTTACTGATTAACAAGCATAAGATCCAGTAGCAGATTACCATGAGCAGAGCCCTAAGCTACTTGAAACATGAATTTACTCCCTCAGTGTGGAAAATACCTCCGTTGCCATCAGTGATGGCTGAGACAAATAAGATACAAAACAACAGTAACACCCTACTCAATTTTGGCAAAAAGCTGCAAGGGTTCATTCTATTGCTTGTAACAACCCTATTCACCGACCCTGGGAAGATGTCACTTACCTAACTGGACTTCTGAGAGGAAGGAGAGGCAGTCATTACAGCCAATTTCACTGACAGACAAAGTGTACTTGGACAGAAGATCCTAGACTCAGTGATGGACAAGGAATTTGTTGATGGGCACCCACAAAAATATGTCCCCATTAATTCATTTCCTCACAGCAAAGAATTTCTGGCTATTGCTGAGCAGAAGAGGACTCACAGTAGCATCTTAGCAGCCTCTCATCCAGCCTATGCTCTTACTTTTTATCTCAATTACTTTTCTTTCTCATTCATTCAACTTATTTGATTGAATTGAAAATCTTGTGCACACAGTCACTAAGACGCTTCTGATAACCCAGAGACGCTTCTGATAATCCCACATCATGTCCTCTCACACATATTTGCATGCAATTTTTGTATGACATAAATTTCAGCGTGGAAAAAAATAATGACTATTAATTTTCGCCTCCATGATTTCTCTATTTTGATCAGCAAAAGTCAACTGTTTAGGTGAAAAGAAATGTAAGATGGAGAGGAAGAAGATTCATGATCTTAAGCTAAGTCTGTAATTAAGGAACATAAAATGATCAGGAAGAAACAGTGTAATATATTCAACTGTCACAGGAAAAATATGTGATCTTTTAACAGCACAGCACAAATAAGTCTCTTTTTCAGTAAAATAAGAAACCTTCAGCACTGAGAAGGTAAATCCATTTCTTTCACCATCTTACAGAAAAAAAAGCATTAAGATACCTGCAGGGCTGATTGTTCTCCTGAATCCTGATGTTACCTCGCAGAAGAGGAGAAAACTACAGAAAATACTTATAGAACTCATGATGGGAAATGGATTCCAGACCAGCCAAGATATCTTTCTGACAAAACAGGAATTTCCTTCACAGCACTTTCTAGTGGTATTCCCCATCTAATATCAAAATAACAACTCAATATTTCTCATTGCTTCTCTGAGAAGATAAACTAATGTACAGACTAATAGATCTGACTGTCAGGAAGTCACACTGAGCCTAAAGAAGACTCTGTCTACTACCAATCCAAGTATTTTTCAATGAACCTAAAACTTCCACTTTCAGTTCAATAAATAATCTGTCCTTCATGAGTATTTACAGCATTAAGTTATTAGCCTTGCTCTTTGAAAATGTCACTGTGAGCTCCTGCTGCTTGCTATTAAACTCTTTTATTCTTTGCTCATTAGTTGGTTCAACCCCAAGTTCCTTGCTTACTTCATCACTCTTGTTGTACTCTGTCTGGACAGATTGCGGGTAATGGTCAAAAGGGGAGCAACACAGCAAAATACAGTTTTTCCAAAGCTTACAATGTGCTGCTTCAGGATCTTCTACAGCCCTCTCCAGTTTGTCAGGAAAAAAGGCAGAAAGGCAGATGGTGCACGCTACTGTCATTCTATGCAGAATGGCTATGCTGCTCTCTCCTGAGATCTCCCTGTTAATCCATGCACCAATCTTATCAGACATTTTGGCCAAAATAAATTATTTTAGTTGATCGTCTACCATGGCATGAAGTCTCTCTGTGACATATTTCCTGCCAGGACAAGTATTTCCACCCTGCACTGTATTAGTTCCCTTTGAGATACCTAGTTCCATTGGTGAGTTGAACTCTGCCCTTATTTTCCTACCTTAATCTTTAAGTTAATCAGAAGATCATCAGTACAATTTTAATGCTGTCTTCTGGCTTACTCCTAAACTCCTAAATAGAACATAACCCAGAACTTACATTTACAGGAAACTTACAGGTAGAGTTAGTTGACAATAATTCCTGTTTATACTTTTATTTAAAACCACAATGTGGCATAGCCATTTGTACCAGGCACTCAGTTAAGTACACACATAGAGTTATCAACTTAAGAACGTGACTGGAGGTAGGATGTCCTACATTCCTTTTGTCAAACTGGTAAACTCATTTGAAAAACTGACACTGCAACAAGATGTCCTTTCCAATAAGCCCTTTAGATCAAGAAGTAATTATAAACCCCTTTCTAGCTCTTTGATCCTATATAAAGTATTCTGATACTTTTACTCAGATTGATGTTAAGGCAACAATCTTCGTATTACCAAGCAGTCCTACTTTGCAGGAGCAGAGCAGATGTAATTAAGTACTGTCATCCAGCTGATACCATTTTCCCTTTTTAAATGCAGTATTAACTTTCTTCCAGTTCTGTGGAATCTCCTCAGTATCCTGACACACTTATTGAAAATATCAACATGGATGTCTTTCAAAGTTCCTTAATTAGTTCTTTCAGAATTCTTGAACACAAGCTGTCTCAACCAGTTGTTTTACAAAGTAGGCATTTTAATAACAGTTTTTTCACAATATTTTTTGGTTGTTAAGAAAGCCATTGCATTATTTCTATGTGAGAGTGAAAATCAATTTTTTGTTTTATTTTTTCCTAGAATAATAGTATTTACTGGATACTTTTCCTTTTTGTCTCTATTATTGACAAACCTACCTTACATATTTATGACAGTATCATATAATGGTTAAAATATTTTTGCTGTTAATGCACTTGGAAAATTTCCTTAGACTTCCTGCTGATTTCTTCTTAATTTCTTTTGCTTTTTTAATCTATAGCTAAACTTTCAACTTTTCAACTTCCTTTCAGTGTAAGCAATGTAGTATTTTCCTTATTTTTTATAACAGCATAGCCTCCCCTATCAGCTATAGCGTTGTAGCTTTCTAGCTTTTTACTCAAGCAACTCAATTATTATCTGAATCCTTCTGTCCACAGATTTTCTTTCAGCTGAGCTACTGCAGCACTATTTTAAATTCTGAAAGATTTACCTGTTCTGGAACTACCAAGACACAGCACTTTCAGATGGTTTTTAAGCACTAAAGTCCATTTATTTGAAGATCTCAGCTGAAGTACATATCAGATTGTAAAAATCTCTAATTCTTCATTTTGTTTCTGACTCTTGAGTACTTGTACTCAGAGTTTGGATTAAAAGGCAAGAGACATGCAGGATTTTTCTTCTAATTGATGTTTATTGTTTTTTTATCTATGGTACAGCTGCAAGGAATGTGCTTCTTAGTTGGCAAGGTGGAAAAATGGCAGAAAGTGGGCCCTGAGCACTACTTTCAAGGTTTTTTATACTCTAATCCACCCAATTACAGATTACCAAGAAATATGCTTTTACTTAAAATCCAGCGAGCATCTACACATATCCCGCAGTGCGGACTCCCCAAACTAATACCAGAAAACCCAGGCCAGCGAAAAAGAAAGAAGAAAGAAGCACAAATCCACACCCAAAATCCGCCACCCTGCAACACACACACATATATATATATGAGTGTAGTAGTGTATATATATATACACTACTACATTCCACACCCAAAACCCAGGATTCCAACATCACACCACTTCAGATTTTTATTCTATTCCCAAGAAAGGTGTAGTCAAGCCACAACCACTTCCATCTGTGGAATATCTGAGTTCAGTTCTGAGCTCAATTCTTATCTCAATTCTTTAGCTACTGAGAATGGATCCAAGATATTATCCTAACAAGTGACAGGGGACTTTTCATTCTGGTACTGTCATCTATTCAATATCTGCAAATGTGCTCCCATGCTAGCAGAATGAAACCACCAATATGCCCCTTGTGTTGAAGGCTTCACATACACATACACAAAGAGAAAAACCACTTTTTCCCCCTCCCCTTACACACAACAGGCTAGTTATGATCTCATCCAGATTTTTAGTTGGATTTGACAGTGTATAGCAGTCATCAGCAACCCCATTTACATTTATTTTAGGTATTAATTGACCTTCAAGTTCATTTTGTTCAATGGCCAGGGAAAGACGCAATATCATTTTAGCCATATAATGCTGTTCCAAACTTACTTCTGTCCTTTGATACTAGTCATAGGAATTCTCCCTCCTAGTGTGAGAAATTCCAGTTTATCAGCATTTAGGTTTAGAAGTTAGTAATTGCATTCCACTGCCACTTGCTTATTAGCCAGCCTCATCAGGTTGGTAGCAGGCAGTTGAAGAACTCCTCTTTCAGTCCTTAGGGCCTTGTTTAATTTTATTCTCAATACCTTGACCCTCTGCTAAGCAAGGGTTTTTATTTCTTGCTTTTCTATCATTTCCCTTGGTTGCTAATTTAACACCACGTGAAAAAGTCTGTCCTAACAAGCCTGGAAGATTGCTTCCTCTCCAGTGAGCTGGAGGCCTGTCAAACAGCACAGTCTCTTCTCGCTGGAGAATATAGACGTGCATTTCATTGTATAACAACCAAGCCTTATACAACTTATCTGACTAGCAGGACACTTACAGACTTTTATGTGTTTTGTTGGTTTTTAACTTCCTTCCTGCTTTATAAACAGAACATGAATGATATCTAAGAACATACCTTGTTCATCCTTCTTTGGCACCATTACAAAATTTCTAAAAATTAGTTACATTCTGCAAAACTAAACCCAGTCATTTATGCTATGGACTAGACTTGGTAGCTGTCTTGGTAGCTTATTTACTTCAGATGTTGCAATCCCATCTGGCATCCTATCCACAAGAGACAGAATGCCACCTCCACACCCACCTGCTGACTTCTGACAAGAATCTTCCTTGAAGGGTGGTAAGTGGATCAATCCAAAGAGATTTTCACCACCAGTAAGTCCCTGTTATAATATTCCCTTGGATTGCAAAGATCATCTGCAGTTTCCATGACATACTGAATGACTAGACATTTGTGGTTGTACAAAATTCCTACAGTCCCCTCTCCTGCTGCTCACAGCAAGCTGCTTCCTGGCTGCCCCTAGACACACAAAATGCTGCTTTGTCTCACATTTCCTCACTTTCTTTATTCAGTCAATCAGTGGCCAGTTCCTTCCCTGGATAGTGGCGTTTCCTGAATCATTTTGTGCAACCACTCTTTATTCTCCCCAATGCTTTGTAGAGTGCATCCTCATCCCTTCATGCATCAAATACTTGTTTCTAATAAAATCACTGTGCCTCCCTTCAAAAACAAAGACTTGTGAAGCTCTGGCACTAAACACAGTACACTGCAGGCTTCCACCCCTGTGCTACAGCTACTAGACAGAACTCACCCAGAAAAAGTTTTGCCCATGCCATCTATATTTTTCTCACAAACTTCACCTACTGAATAGGATGCAAGATGAAATTCTTGGCTCCTCCTCTCAATACTACTTCCCTAACTTGGCATATTGCCTTTGAATAGCAACTTGCTAATTACAATTTCTTATTCAGTTTTCAGTGTACATCTACATCTACTTAGAAATAGATCTGAATTTCTATTTTAATTACTATTGAGAAATAAGGTGCCAAAACCACTTCTTGAAATCCAAAAATACGCCATCTACTTCATCCTGCTAGTTGTGTATTGTACATGCACGTACTTATGTGTGCACACATTGCCACATTAATTTGGAAAGATTTCTCTTTTTATGGCAAAGCTGCTCAATACTCATACGTCTATTTTTATAATACTAAATCTTCATTACCCACAGGTAATGAGGGCTGGGTTTTGTATCGTGTCTCACCTCTCTTAAGGCTGCCCAGAGTCAATCATATGCTGCCCAACAGTACAAAGGCTTTCCAAGGATATTTGAGATGTAGTGCTTGGAAGAACTCCATTCTGCTGCACTTTTTATTTTCTCTCCTCTGTTCAGGCTGGGATGAACAGTAGAAGAGGCACCTACTGCACTCCTGCTGCCCGAGTACACTCCTGCTACCCGATCCTGACAGCTATCACAGGTAGTACCAGTGTCAGTTCTGAACAAGAGGGATTTGTCCATGTGACCTACAGCTTCACTGGCAGTCAACTTTTGTTCTTTTTGGTAGAATTCCATTGGCCTGACTACAGCCTTGCGTCTGAAAGTTGGACCTCGCAGGGGTGACATCATGTAAAAGGCACACCTGTATCAGAGACAGCAGAATTCCACATCCTGGACTCTTAATCTGGTACCTTTTCCTCCCTTCCTCCTCCACTCACATTAATGGGGGAAAAAAAAATTAAATCATTTAAGAAATGCGTAACTGTGTTTTCCCCGCAAGGAATATGGATCTTTTTGGGTTCTTGAAAACTGGCCAAAAATAGAGGTGGGAAAAAGAAGAAAAGTAAAAAAAAAAATTAATCAAAAATGTTGAATGAAACAAAAAGTGAAATTCTTAGATTCTTCAAGAACTTTCCTTTCCTTTTCAAACCCCAAGATACTTTTTCATTTTTTTGCTATAAAAACACCATCCATTCATAAGGAAAAATTTCCTTTCTCATTGGTTAAGTGTTTTAGATTAACCTTTCAATATTTTCAGTCTTGTTCACATCAGGCCACACTGTCTGTTGCCAAAATCAGAAGGACAACAAGCTGGGGAGCAAGGAAGGACTCAAGCCTTTCAATCTGGCTTTGTCATTTGAGAAAAGAGATATGAAATTGCACCCTGAGACACCTGTTTTACAGCAAATTGCTGAAGAGCCATCCTCCCAGAGGGAACATACCTTGGATGACTGACTTACACTAGATGTATTACTCTGAAATGAATAAAATTCAGGGGGATGTGTCCAATTCTTAATAAAGGATTTCAAGCAGCTACAAAGAAGCAAGAATACATGATGGAAATACATTTTGCATTCCAAAGGAACGGCTCTTCAAAACTGTTGTGCTCTTGCACATAAATGTAGAGGAAGAAATATAATTGGTTTATTCCTTTAGAACAGCACTCACAGGGTTTTTCAACTGCAGCTTAAAAGGAGGTATGAGTGAATTCACACATGCAGGTGTGACAGGCATGGTCACAAGGGAAGGTGAAGGAAGATATGAAGACTGTGGGTGCAGAGACAAAAGCAGAAGGGATGGGATCCCTCAAAAGGTTACCTGAAGCCTCACTCTCTGCTGATGACAGTAAAATGCTGAGTGACCATTTTCTCATGGCATGTTTTTGTATGGAAATGCCATTACTTAATAGGAAATACTAGTATCTTCCAAATAATCACGTCAAAACTATGACATCATTTTGTTAAGGTTGAAACATATCGTCTGCACTCTGTAATCTGCTCTGAGTTCAGGGTTTTTAACATTAATGCAGTAAAATGATGTAATACCTAGCTGAAGGAAAATACTTTAATGTTCTCAAAACAAACTCTTTGCCATACTGAATGACTAATTTTGATTAAGTCAAAGCATGAATTTGGAACAATTTGCTTTGTGAAAAATGTTAAAATTTTGAGTCTTCATCATGATCAGAAATTTAAAAAGATTTCTAAGATTAGCTTCCCATGAGAGAGAATACCTAGTTTTCAACAAATTTGTATGCCAAGATGCAAAAAAAAAAAAAAAAAATTCTGCAAGTTGTCCAGAGCAACCAACAAAATTGTGTGAGAGAGAAACAGGATACCTAATTGCTAGACAGCTGTCCTTCAGGCAATGCTCAGCTGCCAACTTCAGGATGGCTCTGCATTTTGTAGCCTGTGGCAGGAGCTCTGTCTCCCCACCCTTCAACTTCCATGTAACAGCAGTGCAGCATTTCACAGAAAAAGAGGAATTGTGTGCCAGCAAGAAAGTGAGAGAAATATAATTTTTTTGATCCAGGTCTTGATTTAATTATTACAATGAATATGAGATTGATCCTGTAAAATTCAATAGAGTAAAAAGAAAATTATTTTCAATTACTTGATTTCACACAATTTAAGTGGGGAGGACAAAAGTGACTTTAATCTGTCCTTGAGCTCCATTGATCTTTGAGGTTACTTAATGTCCCTTTCCATCTTTGTTTTACTAGTAAGAGCCTTAGGAATGCTCTAAATGTATGCACTGCTTTAAGAATCCCTCAGGGGCTGCTTTGCTCACAGAGGCTATCCAAGCACAAAGGCACATTTCCTGCACTTCTTTTTTCTTGATCTACTTTTGACACAAGTATGACTGTGAACAGCTCTTCATCATCTAAGGATTCCCCTTTGAGTACTTAAACCCTCGCGCAGCAGTGCAAGACAGCTAAAAGGATGCCCATATATCATTACAAGCAGATTTTTTAGATACACTCCTTTGTCTGGTAACTCTTCCCAGACAGGAACAGAGGCTCTCAACGTACAGCATTTTTCTAGCAGACACTACTCAGGACAAGGGTTCCCATTCCCATCCTGCTATTAATGCTCTGAGCCACTGTGTGCAATAATACAGATGATGGGATTGACCTCTTGGGGAAGGTTTTTTAGCAAAACAAAGCAAAAGTGTGATGCAAAGACTTGGTTACTGTTGTCTTATCAGCTCTCCCGGTTCACCTGGACTAGGAAGAACTATCACAGCCAACACTAATTTTCTTCTCCAGGTCTTTTGGTCATTGTATCCTACAAGCTCTTCTCCAACATTTAACTTCTGATGAATCTGTTTGGAGATTATTGAGGGATCAAAAACTAATTCATACATAGCAGATAATTCCATCCACTTCGTATCAGAAACAATGACATCTCCTAGTTTCATTAAAATTTACTAAAATCCACTCACTGCTGCAGAGCACACGGCTACCAGTGAATTCTGCAACACTGAGAGGGTCCTGGTAACACTAGAGAAACGCCTGAACACCTGCACGCTCCTGAATGGTTCCCATCTTAATACTCAAAGCCCAATGCAGAACCTGCATGCCAAGTGCTTCTCAACGGTTTTACCTTGAAGAAGTAATGCACAGTTGTGCACTCTGCCTTCACATCCAAATGCAATATTCACACGCACAAAGTCATTTGGACAAGTCTGCCCGGCAGTGAAACAAGAGAAATAATTCACCACAACTCTTTTTAAAAGTGAGAATACACTCAGATATTAAATTAAATATGGGACATATAAACCAACCAGATCAACATGTACAGTTGTTTCTAAAACATGGCTGTGACAAATGTAGCCCCTTTGGGAAAGCATCAGATGACATGTTTTAAGATTAAAAAAGTCATGTTTAGGCAAAAAAAAACAGCTAGACTAATACACATGATGCCATTTGTAAATACTAAGTACGCATTTTATTTGACCATACAAATCTTTAAGAATATTGTTTGCTAGTTTCCTGCTATTGGGCATACCCTATTTTCTCTTCTAAATTACAAAATCCTCTTTATGGAATCAGTAGTAATCATTTAACACTTAACTTCCTCTAGCTCCTTTTCTTTCAACACCCTTATTAATGATCAACTGCTTTATTGAAAAGATTGGGTTATTGTTGCCTTTACCTATTATTTTTATAATGTCTCTCCTCTCAGCTTCTTTTAATGAGAAACGAAGATGAAAGAAGAAGAAAGAGTTATAGCACCCCGATAGAAAGACCAAAGATTGAAAGAGTCTGCTAGTTAGTTGCTTCTACTGATCTTTATTTAATCACTTCAGAGGCTTCCCCAGAGATGACGTTCATCTCAATCCAAGGAGGAGCGAGGGATTAGGAAAGGTCTACATAAACCTAGCAAAAGTATAACTCACAGGTATTGCAATTCATCATTAAATAAATAAATCAATAAATAAAACCAAAGAAAACCCTCCCTCCCCAAAAACAACTTTAAAATAAAAAAGAAACCAACAATCCACCCACCCACATACAGCTTGAGCAGAGTGGTTGATAAACGGGGAGGAGATGCAGAGGTACCAGATATTTGATTTCTTTTCCTAGGAGGCCGTGGAAAATGCTGTTAAACTATCAATTCTATAAGGACACCTACATGGCTACATCTAATGCTGTGCTGGTACATGAAGAACCTCTGTAAAGAAGACAGAAATTCTTGCAACAGGAAAAGCTCCCAGCCACAGTCCTCCTGACAGTACCGAAATGTAGTCTGTTATCAGAAGCATGACATGTGATTTTAAGGACTGATCTGAGTATGAAAGTGTAAGAATGAGGCTCAAAACTCTTATTACAACATAACACAAATACTCTTGATGAAAAAAAAGCATCCAAAGGAGGAGTCAGCAGTAGGTACAGGCCACGGAGTGTAGAATGAGAGATGCTAGAACCATGACATTACTGGTCATCTTTGGTCTGATTCTGGTAGAGATCTGTTTAGAAATGGTACCTATTATACTGAGCTACTCCTATCAATGTTTTTCTGTAGCAAAGTTTCACATTAGTAACAGAGCAAAGCACTGTAAACTGCATTTTGATTACTTTAGTTATGGCTATGGTCTTGTTCCAGTTAATTAATTCGAACAAGAATTTCAACTGTACCAAGGTTGGTTGAACAAATAACAAGTATTTTGACATGATAGTTATTGCAACATATCATTCATCACTTACCAATTCAGTCTCAAAAAAGAAAGGAGAATGCAATTGTTACTGCCTGTACTTGATGTCTCTACACCTAAAGAAAAGTGAACTAGGAGGTAGTTAAAATATTAACATGCTGGGAAACCAGAACAGCAAGACTTCGCTAAGAATGTCACTCAGTTTCCCAGTTAGCAGAAGTGAATATCAGAATTTTCAAGACACAGTCAAAAGTAAGCTTTAAAGGGTACTGTGCAATTCAGATTATAAGCAAGTGTCCAGGATTTTTAAGAGATCGTTCGGCACCAAAAAAGCCAAAGTAAACTCAAGGACAAAATAGATTTATTTTTCTTGTAGCATCTAGAATGCTAAATACATTGTGATACTGGGTGATCCAGACGGTCAATCAGTAGCTGCCAACAAAAACACTTGTCGGCCCCAGAAATAACCCCCAACTGAGCTGGAAGGGGTTGGGGACAAGAAACTGTGCAAAACCAAAGCCTAAATAAGTTGTTGGTGCAAATGGAGAATGAGGCAGACTCACTGCTTTGTCAGGTCACTTTCCTGACTCTCCTGTATTCCACAAAGTGCTGGCGTGTTAGTTTGTGAGTGAGAAGTTTTATTTGTATTGTTTGAAAAAAAGAAAAATAGCAATAGTCAGTAGGATTAGTTGTTAGTCATCTCTTTCATCTAAAGGCTTGCTACGTAGCACCAGGATAAAAATAGGCCTTTCATCAGCTCTTTCATGAAATTTCTCCTTTATCTCAGCTAGATTCATTGGCAAATTTCCTACTCTTTCCCACAGCAGCATCAGTGAGAGTTTGAACAGAATACCTGACTTCAAAATATTTCACCAAGGTACAGCTGCAATGTTAGCCTTTTTTGTCAATATGGAGAAGCACACCACAAAGGTAACGTACCCTAGATAACAAATAAAGAAAAAAGTTCTGGGAAAGAAGAAGATGTGGGTAACAAGAAACTTGTTATCCAAACACATGTGTTTCTATAACCAGGAGAGGAATGTGAAAAACAACCAGTGTTACTTTTTTATTTACTTTTTCCCTTTTTCCTATTTGGTCACCCTTGTGTGAAAATCACTCTGGGCTCTATGACTTCAAAGGATAATATCTTGTACACAAGGAAACATACCTTCACCATTTGACTTGTAATTTAATATTATGATAATGTTTTCTTTTAATGAAAGAATAGAGGTTGTTTATTTGAAAGTTGGCTGCTGGCCACATCTTTTTAAGCTATATGAGACCGTGGTTTCTTAGAGCTGTATAAAACATCTGTTATGAAATTCAGGAGGGGAAGAGAAACCCTTAAGACCTTAAAAACTGGGTCCCATTCTCAGCTTTTCCATTGATTATTAAGAGTGTAGGCATGGGCAGAAGCGCTGATCAATAATCAGCAGAGATAACACAGATAAATAGAATCAGGCTCTATCTAATGTAGAAGAAGCCAAATTCCCAGCTCACACCTCACATTCTCAGATAAGAGACAATGAAGAAATAGCACTGCAAATAAAGATGCATGGAGAGAAGAGGAATAAACACATATGAGAAAAGAGGCATAGGCAACTGAATTGTGCTCAAAGATGAAAATTTTTGTATGTCTTTAAGGGGATTTTGTTGTTGTTGTTGTTGTGTTTGTTTGTTTGGGGTTGTTTTGTTTTGATTTGAAAAACCTGGAGAAATAAGCTATCAACCTCAGGTAATGCCAATTGTTTTAAGAATACATCACTGGAGTCCCAAAGTGAATAGTCTTCAGCTGTCACAAGCTGCGCCATCAATTCCTGTTTTACCAAGGAGACGACATGGTACCTGCTGGAAATTACAGAACTTAACAGGAGTGTTAGTGGTAAAGTATACTTAATAAAACTGACTGCTGTATGGTAGCAAAGCTACGTTCTCATTCACAAGCAGCCACTCATTAGGTTCTCATTTTCAGGCAGCCAAAGGCTGTAGCTGCTAGACCTTGGGGAACCATGTAAAGGAGTACAAGACCTCTGCCTTGTACAGAACAGCAGCATCTGCATTTTGCCATACAATACTGAGTTCCTCAGAATTATTTTGCTCAGAAGCCTCACTCACCACTCTTTATTAAACTCACAGATAAGGGAAAAATATACCATACTGTAATTATGGTGGGATTCCACACAAGAAGGCAGTATCTGAGTATGTATTGTTTCTAAAGCCTTTACCAAGAGGTATCACTGAGCACACATGTAAATATACATATGTGTGTGTCTGCATATACTAGTGACTGAGATTCTATCACTTGTGCTTTTTGCAAAAGAGAAAGTAATGAAAATATGCAGTTAGGCAGAGGCTACTTTTATTCATGTGATAATTTTCTCTAACCTGCCTTGATGGTTTTTGCATTCAACGCATAAACCAAGACTGAATATAAGCTCTTCTGCCCATGCCGCTTCTGCCATTTCCTGTAATATGGCTATTTGACACTGGGAAGGAAAGAGGAAGATAAGTGAACATCCAATTGAACTTGCAGCTCATAAGGTGGGGATCAGCAAAAAAAGCACATCTTACTTTTTCACTGTATTGTGCCATTAGCAGAGACATTCACAGAAAATATTGTTATTGATATTAAATCCTTAGCCTGCTCTTTCTTTAGAAATCAGTCTAATAACTGAGTTACAGAGGAGCAAAGAAGGATGACCCTTATTTATTTATTATCTTAAAAATCAGGGCAGCAGGCATGCTGCACAGTTAGTACTTTGTTTCCTTGCTGGTAGGACCGGTATACAGAACAATTTGCTTGGAAAGTTTTAAACCAGCATTTTAGAAATTAAGCAAAGTAATTTCCTTTCAGCATATTCCATTAAAAAGGAAGAATCTTAGCTTGTGGGTTACTCTTACTTAAGCTGTCCAAAATTGATTTCAGATGTTTAGAAAAATCAAGCCAGAGAACTCATACTATTACCATTACTTTTTGTTACTCCCACAATCAGACCACATGTCCAGTTACTGACTCTGACACTCCTGCAATACTACAGAAGTCTTTGTGACACAATTAAAAACAAATCACCATTTAACGAGGCAACTATCTTTTTCAGGTTGAATGCTGCAATTGGCACATGAAAACGAAATCAGATTTAATCCTTGGCTCTGACACTTGGCCTGGGTCAGAAAACCCATCAGGCAGCTCTGCTCCATTGCCTCAGATTTGAGAGTTTAGCGTCTCAGGCAGCTCTTGCCCTTTTTTTTGCATTTCCAGCACTCCTGGCACACGTTGAATGTTTCGTGGTCCTTTCTCATCTAAATTCTCATGACAGGGCTGCCTGGATCTGTGGCACTTTGTACTCAGTAACCCAAGGGACTCAATGGGTCCTGTAGTCCTCTGGTTTTTTGCAGCAGGCTTGGCTGCTCAAGTAAATCTGCTGTCAGTAAGTTACACACTTGAGGACTCCTTCCCTTGGCAGGCAGCACCACCATTACATAAGTCCACGTAGCCTGGCATGAACAGCATACCAGACAAAGAGCCATGAAGGAATCAGGCTGTAAGGTTGCTTCAGCATTAGTGACACTTTCCAGTGTTCTGCATATTCTCAAGCAATAGACAAAGTGCTCTCCTAGATATATAACATATTCCAACTTCCTGCAGAATCAACCCTCATCTGTAGGAGCCTTTCACCTCTCTACTGAAATCCAGCCTCAGTTCCCACCCTTGGATGACATTTTTGTAGTTTTCTCTCTGTTCTGGCTCCTTAGCATATTGTATTCACTCACAACCGTTTCAGGATTAATTGACTTTCACTGAAGAAGACTGTTAAATAGAAAAGCTTTTGACCTCCAACCGGGTCTCCAAATAAGTGAATTTGATGATTCATTTTGAGCATCATTATATTTCAGGGGAACCAAATGCTGGGATTTTAGACGCTATTTTCTTTAGCTAATTTTATTTCTGCTAACTCAGTTCACAGTACAGTAAGGACTGGGGTTTATGCTTATGAACTGACGTATATAAGAGATTTACTGAAATGAGTGACTGACAGTTTGTGGATAATTACCTGCTACTAGTTAATTTTGGATTTTATAATGAGCAAACTGCAACTTACAGGGTATTACTTCCCTGCTGCTTGAAATATTGTGCAATATGTGGGAACAAAGGATTTAATTTAAAGAGAGCCATATCTTTCAAATGCCAGACCAAAATTACATTTTTTCCCTGAAGGCTTCTGGGTTTTAAAGAACAAATAATACACACAACATAGAACTATGCACTCTGCAGAGATTTTCTCTCTAAAAATTAGTAAGAAAATATTAAGAACAAACTAAGATATCACTAGGCCAAAACTAGTTTAAATTCTCTAAATTAAAATCTAACTATAGCCAGGTCTAGGTCACGATGAATTTGGATCAATAAATCAAATAGGTTAATGGTGGTGTCTTAAATAATCAAATTCTGAAACCACCAAATAAATGCATCAGCTAATTATATCAAATCACAAAGTTAACACACACAGAATTGTTTTTCATCAATCCTCTACCAGGAGATTGAAAGTGATGGCTGTTTTCCTTTGATCTGAAGCTGCACCTTGGTTCTGATCTAGCACGGTGGTCATGGTGCAGCTGCTGTGGAACACGACATCCCAGGACGAATTTAAACACTTAAATAAGTTTTAAGAGAGAGCAGCAAGCTTCTTTCTTGTATCACATTGCTGTTACACAAACTCTTACTCCACTAGTCTTACTTCTGATGTTGTATACAAAACCCTGAATGTTTAATGGAAGTCATTACTGAAACAGGCCATTAGCTCACAGTACTAGCTCTGCATAACAATTCTTCATCTCCTTACTGGTTTCCAAAAGTCCCACCCAGTTCTCATTTATGTGCAAGGAACTATTAACAGCATTGTTTCCCAGCACTTCAACCATGTTCGCCCTCCGCATATTTCTGTCGGCTAATGAACAAGGAAGTTTCTATCCTTCAAGAGAGAATGAGACTTGAGTTTGGAGGGTTTTTCTTTGCTATCTTGAAAGCTCGATGCAGATGACTGCAGTTACTGGTACCAAACAGTGCAGTAGCTTGTGACGAAAACAAAAGCTAGACGTAGAATGAGATTACCCTTCTCTAAATGGAGAAGTGTCCAAATGACACGGTCTATCTAGATGCTCCCTGTATACACGCTGGGCAGACAACCTCTAAAAAGCACTTCATTGCATGTCTGCCAGCTGTGGGTTAGTGACAGAACTGGATCCTCTCTGGACAGGCTAGGTGGGATGAATCTCAGTGTTTCAGGACTGAACTGTTACACTGATACAGCCAAGGACAAGTGTCCTAACTTCCCAGCCATCAAGAGTGAACTGGAGATATTTTTCTGCTGATACAAGTGGTGAATCATGAGAAAGAGCCCCTCTCTCCAATAAGCATACATTTTCTTTGAAGAATAAAAATAAATAAAAGTTATCAGGGCTGGGATGGACTTCCACTTGCTCAGGGATTCAGGAACCTTGTAATATCAAATCCAGGGATGGCTAAGTGACTTCTGCATCCTAGAAATAGTTGGTATGATCTAATTCTCCTGTAAGGTGCTTGCTTTTGGCTATCTTAGCCAGAGTTTTAAAACACTTCTAGAACAAAAAAAAACACGGTACTTTGGCACTTGCCTGTCAAAGCTTGGCCTGTCTCTCCACAGAGAACCCCAATGACACTGTCAAAGAGCCCACAGCGCCACGAATGTGACAAAAGCATTATTCAGCTGGGGTGAACAGAAAACAATGTTGAGGATGCTCCTTTTCTTCTTTCTTTGGGGTAGCAGTTGGAGAGTACAGACAGTGTGAACTCGATTTAAAAGGATCCCAGAATGTTCAGAGCTGTAACACAGCTGAACCACTGCTTCCCATTCCTCACCCAAATTCACACAGCCTACTAGCAGCTCTGAAAAGAAATAAAACAACCTTCCCAAAACCCCATATGCATGTTCACACATCTCTTAACCACCATCCTATCACTGCACCTGAGAAAATAAGGGAGGTAGAGAAAACCTCATCTGCATTAAGAGAAAATAAATTTTGCTCTCAAGTTTTTCAGCGTGTCGTTTAATTTATGTAAATTAAAGTTTACCCACATGCATTTGGATAGGAATTATTCCAATTCAGTTGCAAATATACTGGAATAACAGCTAATAAAAGGAAATCTTTCCGGTTTATTTCAAGAATATTAATACCCATCACGGGCTAACACTGCTAGGAATTTAATGTAGCTTCCTGAATTGGCTACATAATTCTTAACCTTGATATTTACTTATCCACAGAACTGACACTGACAAAATTTGGAAGTTTCTGTCTTTTTCTCAGTAATAAGTTGTGTGCTGAAGGTAAGATACGAGTTTTCTGATTGAGTGCTATATTATGTTTTCACATAATCATTTGTATACTGTCATTAAATACTTAGCCATTTTACACTGTTATGCACAGTGCATTTTTATGCTTGGAAGTATGGCCAGTTGCACAAAATACTCTTTTAAATGCCTATATTAGATCATTTTGTGTTTCTTATGCTGCCATTTTCTCCAGAAATGTGTACCGCTGGAAATAGCCTTCTTTCCAAGTCTTCTATTTAAACTTGTTCCCATCATTCAGACACAAATTTATTTTGGGAGGGAGAGGCAGGCCTAAGGGTTGGGAAGAACATGATGGGGCAATCCTCATTACATGATGCCCCTGGAGCTAGACATCAGCCTAATCAAACCCAAACTTCAAATTCATGTTAACCCTTCCATTATGTAATAGCTTGTCTGTTTTCAAGCATGCTTCTAAGACAACCTATGATCTCTATTCTCAGCAAGTACTTTTGCAGCATTATGTTTGTTTTCTGAGATGTAGATGCTGTTACAGTATCTATAACACAGGTTTTGAGTGTTTAGTGATTTCTACCCATAAACAAACACGTATCACTTAGTCTCTAGAGTTTTCTTTCTTCAGTCTGGTCAACATGCTATTTTGCTATTGTCAATGTTTAAAGAATCTATCCTCATGAAGAAGCCAGCAGTTAATACTCTATGTTCCATTCAATGCTTTCCATTAATTTCAAAATTACTCCAATTCCACAGGTTTTGTGAAAAATAATTAAAAACCTTGGTTTATTTACTCTTTCATCAGGCACATCAAAGCCCTTTTGTACTATCAGAACTTCTTTTAATATAATTTTGATGATGGTAACCTAAAAATGAATATGCTTAGATGCTAACATGCCCTGTATTGTTGTCTTCTCCATTTAAGGTCTTATGCTAATTCACCTGCTTCCATGTAAACTGTGTATTTTTGCAATATTTCTGTCACAAAGTATAGCAGATGTTGTCTAACCGTTCCTGGTCACTTCTAAGCTTTTTTGGTGGCATGATGCAGCACAGAATTCAACATTCATTCTCTTCCCATCAGTTAAGAATTAACATTCATTTCTGTGTTGCACAGCTTGTAGTGATCAGACACCTGGTGTTTTGATGCACCTTAGTGACTGACACAATTCCAACATCTGTGTGATATACAACAGCTGTAAGTACTATCTGACAAATCTACTAATATTTTTTCTTAACCCCTCACCCTTTTCTTTGCTGATGTATGCACAAAACTTCCTTGACTGATTTTAACAAGTCATGGTTGATGCTTTTTCCTCATATAACAGTGATATATATCAGATAACCACAAGGGTATAGATGAGCAATAAAATAACCACAGTACAGAAATAAAAGAACTGAATACATGTTCTCCAATACAGAGGAGAAAGAGAATCTAAGGTCATTCAACAAGGTTAGAAGTATCGAATTATTAACAGATATCCAGTGATCCAGCAACTGGTGTATCTGTCTCTGTAATTAGCTCCTGGGTACACACCCTTCCAGAACCCTTGAGATATTAGAGAAGCTGCTGTGAGATTATAAACCTCCATAGGAAGGAAAGGCTCTGTTAGAAAAAGAAGAGATGAATCAGTGACACGCTATATAACATCACTGGTGCCTCAGATCTGGGAGATTTGAATGCACTTGGCTTAGTATTAGGTAGCACAGAACACAAGAGGGAGTAAAGACATGAATATTTACTAAATATAAATCAGAAAATTCTCAATAATGATGCCGAAAAGGCAAATTGTTCCATTAACAGAAGATTCTGTATTTACAAGGGGAAAAAAACCCACAGTACATAAATGCCACATAAGAATGTAAGAGCACTACCTCCTCAGGCATAAACAGTTTAAAGATCCAGAGCTTGAACTCAAAAGTTCTTAACAAACTCGCTGATGGTGCCTCAGCCATAACACTCATTTTAGAAAGTCTCAAAATGCTGAAAGTATCTCAGTATGCAAAGAAAGGGAGCAATTGCTTGACATTTAAGAAAGGGTAAAAGGGGAGCCAAATGATATGCTGGATCCTGATCACAATCTTGAAGAAAATAATGGGAATATTGTTTTATGTTTGACTAATTAACAATAGAAATATAGATAAAAGCACACTGCTTCATGGAACACAAATTTAGTTTAAATCCACCCTAATCTTTGGAGACTATAATGGCATTGTCCACGTGAACATTTCCTACAGATCCTAAACACTTTGCAGTGTTCCTATACCTTAAACTTGCAACAAACCCCCCAATTTAAAACCACACCTGCAGCTGGTGATTTTCCAATGACAGGGGCATACTCCACCAGCTTTCCAAAACATGGCAAAAAAATTACTTCTGAGATCTTTTGGGCTAAATCTGTATGAAAACATATTCTTGCTTACTCGTGATTTTTCTTTTTAATGGCATTTAGGAGTTCACTTGTTGGTATTGCATTCTTTATGATCCACTCTCTGGTACAGATATTAAAGAACATGCCAGGTCTCCAGGGAATAGACCAGGAAGTGTTAAGGCAACAAAATCCTGCCTTCCACAGTGATGTTCAGATGCTTTTCATGCAACAGAAACAAAAAATATACTGATGTCCTTTCACAGGGACCTTCCAGCTCTGTTCACGGAGAGTGGGTTCCAGAAGCATACAAACTTCGCGTTTTCTGTTTCCTATTTTTTAAGAGGATTCTTTGTCATCATTTTTGAAACAATTTGATCTGATCACTGATATTTATGTACTCTTGTTTACACTCTGTGCCAGACACAGGTTACTGACACGTGTGCAATTGATTCTAATACCAGGGAAATGCAGCTCATATAACCTTACAAACAACTAATTTCGTTCTAGTACCCAATATATTTTTCCTAGTAACTTGCTTCATCCTACTTTTCCCTTACAACACAAGTATTTCAACTTTTAGCTTAACTTTCCAGTTAATATATCAGATTTATGCAGCTGTACAAGAGCTTGTAGTCTTGTGGTTTTCCTTTGTCAGAAAGCACCGTATTTCTCAAATTATATTTTTACATGAGACCACGAGTACAGGATTTTTTTGCTAAACTTTGTCTAGCAGTATGCCTACCACCAGTACCCTGGCAGCAGCTATATGGAGCAGCACGGAAGATTCCATCCTCTATAATTTCTCTGCAATACTGCCAGGAAAATATGGAAGCCCTGCCACAAGCCTCCTCTCAGTACTTGCCAAATTCCTTTCCAGGAGGAGAGATTCCAATTGCTCCATGCCAACATTTAGTTTTCTTAGGCATAAGTTGTTAAAAGGTAGGGGGCACAGGAATACTGGTAAGAAATTAAACTGTGTCTTACCATAAATTGTCCAGCAAGTATATAAGAGTGGGATTTATGACTTCCAGCACCTAGTACTTGGGTATTAACTCTAACCTAGTTAACAGAGAAGACTAGCTCAAACTACTCACTTCTGAATGGCTCAAGCTGGCCCAAAGGAACTCTGTCGTCAGTGCCATGCAATGAATTGATTTGTCATGCATTCACTGTGTGCCTCTTAATATGTGTTAAGAACCTCTGACATGACAATAAAAGACTGATGTCTGAAACAGCCTTTCAGTGGCTAAACTAGGTTGCAGGAAAGTACAAAACTAAAAACTGAATTTTCTGTCAATATCCCTTGCATTCTTCATGCTCAAGGCCTCGGATTAAATTCCCCAGCACATTACCGACACTCTGTGTTACCTGGGGTTTCTTCTGTTAGTGCCCAGACTACCATCTGTAAGAAGAGGGCAGAGGAATTTTTAATCCTGCTCATCCTTTGATGTCTCCTGTAAGTTCTTCAGGGTCACATCCTATTCTTTTACTCCTTGTATTCTCCTCCTCCACAAAAAACAAGTCAGGACGTCGAAAAGGGAGAGGATGTTTATATTATGCTGTGAAGAACTTTGGCATCAACTAGTAACTTTGAAGAATAATCCTGAAGATAAAAGATACAGATGAAGGACCAGACCCTGTCCAGCAGTCACATGGCATAAAAAGAATGGTTTACAAGGAAATGGATCTCTATGGAGTAATTTGAAGTTAAAAAAAGATTTCTACGTGCAGCCCAGGGAAATGCAGAATTTTATCAGCATTGGCACAGTCCCCAGCAAAGGAATTAGCGAATGTGGAAGAAAAAGAGCTCACATAATGTCCATTCAACTGTGACTAGGCTAACTGCAGTGAAAAGTGTTTCCACTTAATCTGCACTGACCCCTAACCACCTAATGCCTAGGCAGTTAATTCCCATTTATTGAATGGAGATAAGTGGACAGAAATCATGTCAAGGAGGAGACAAACCAGTATCATGAAACCCAGTCACGACAATTAACAAACAGACATAAAGAAGCAAATGTTAAGTTTGTGTGCATAAACTGAAGATCAGAATAGAGTCAGAATAGAGACTCCGTACATCAGATGTCTATTGATTTCTGAAGGAACACTGCAAGGTAGGTGATGACCAAACCAAAATATGTGAATTGAGAAGAGGGATGTAAAGATATGATGAAAGAGGAGAGAGAAGAGCTCTTTGAAGTTTAATAAGAATTAATAATTTTCCAATTTTATTTGTACATAAAAGCATGTATTTAATTAGAGATGCAAATGAAACCATGTAAGACATGCAAATAATACACCTGTCAAACAAGAGGACAGTTCACAATTTTTTAAATCCCAACCCTACACTTGGCAAAGTGAGAATGGATATTTTTAACTTTTAATGACAGAAATTATCTTAGCAGTGTGGCCTGCTACTTCAGCCACTCACCAGAAGTGGACATGTTTACATGAATTACAGTTAAGAAATTGGAAGAATATTTTGCACAGTCTAGAGCAACTGAAAAAAAAAACACTATGGATAAATTACAGACCATGTCACATTAGTCTTAAATGCCACAGATTTAACTGCAAAGAAGAATTAGAAAAAATACTTGAAAGGCAACAAATAACTAAAAATACCAGAAAGCAATGACCATAAGGCAAAAAGAGATATGAGAATGAACTACCAGTTGGTAGTTTTGTGTCATCACAATACACGCTTTCAGAAGTAGAGAGCAGAAATCAGTGCACCCAAAGTATTTAGACAGCTCCACATGGTCATGGTGTGCTACAGCCCAGAGGGAAAAAAGATGAGCAGAGCAGAGTGTAAAAAAGGGAGGTGCCAGGGTACACAAGCTGCCCGAGGCTATGCTGCCATGGCCTTGGACACAAGTGCACTGAATGCAGAGGAGCAGGTCTGGCACAGCTACCGAAAGCAGTGGCAAGAGCAGCAACTACAAGAGCACCAAGTTAGAAGGCAACCTCAGACTCAGCAGTGCAGGCAAAGCTGAAGACAATGGCAGTGCTGGGGCAGGCAGGCAGGCATCAACTCCAGTCTAAGGAGGTCAAAAATTAAGAAGGTAAAGGAAAAGTCTCAGACAGAGGGAAGACTATGTCAAGGAAGTACATCGGAGACCAAGAAGGCCCTCCTCAACAGCAACAGGACAAGAAGTACGAAACTGGTTTAGATGTCCATTGTCAGCGAGAGGCCTGAGAGGCCACAGTGGCACGGCTAGAAAGCCACTTTCTAGGGTATAGTATAGATGAGGTGGTGAAACCTCTCTTGGAAAGAAAAACTGTGAACTAGCAGGGACCTTGAGAAAAAAAGGTAAGAATTGGAGTAATCATCAGGAAATCAAACTGTGCAGACAGGGCTGGGATGCTAACTTGAATCTCAGCACGAATATCAACAGTCTTCCTAATAGTGAGAGAGTTCAGTAAGCACAGAGTCTGATGGTATGCTGAACATTAAAAAGAGTGATGGTTTCATTGTCCCCTGCTTCAGAGCAGCATGCGAGCCAAGCCTTCTGAGGAAGGTGAGTCTGGGCACTCTCCTAAGATCTGTACAGTTCTCTTATGGAAAGGATTAGGACTAAGCTCATTCGCACTGTTCAAAACATTTACCACCTGAAAGATGACTCTCCAGTATGAATACCTTCACTCACAGCCAGTACAATGAAAGAGGTGCAGAATCTTTTTTCAAACTGCAATTGGAATTACTGTTGTGAGCAATGAACTTTTTGTAACAGAATTCAAGTGGGTAGGACAGCCCTGGAATCCAGAACTTCCTGAAAGGACTAAAAGTCAGGGATGGCTTAGACTACCTTATGGCTTTTTGGCAAACTGTTTCTTTATTTTCAAAGACACTTCTGTCGTTTCTGCCAAGACCTGAACTTTATTTTTTGATCCAAAAAAATCACCCTTCTGCTGAAAAAATATGACACAGTTTTTCTTGTGGCCTAAAACAACATAACCAAGATGTGTGAATTGTACTACTCTGTTTTTGGTAGGAAACAGACTTTGCAAACAGAAGAGCAATCACCTGCATTCAGTTTTATCATTTGTTTTCCCCACTAGTAAAGAAATGTAGAAGGCAGTGGGGACAATAAGTCAGATGCTCCCACTGCTCTCAGAACACAAAAAACGGAAGACAGACAGTTGTGTTGTAAAGAATGACAAAAACCTTGCTTATCTTTACATTTCATTTTATTTTATTTTAGGCTTCCAAGAGAGTAAGGTGTGGTTTAGAGTGTGAAGTGTGGTTTAGAGATGAGATCTTTGGGCTACAATACTGTGCTTCCCAACTGGAAAGCAGCTAAGTGGGAGTATTTCCTATAAAGGCTTTTATTTTACTTCTGACACGAAGTCCTTAAATATAATGAGTTCTTACTTTCCTTTAAAAGACCCCTTCAGAATCAGTGCCAAGATAGAAATGGTGAAGCTGGGAATGTCTGTCCTGCCAAGGAAGAGGGCCTCAGATTACTGTCTCTCATTATTGCAAGGGTGAGCTTGAGGTTTGACGACTTTATGAGTTACTCAACAGGCTGGCACAGCCAACACTATTGTGGCTATTCTGACACTTTTATCACCCGTGAACTGCTTTGAAAATATCCTCCAGTTCTTACATTCAGATGGTTTCATGGAAAGGAATGAGTAGTAGAAAATCCAAAAGACTGATATGTCGTAGACCACACCAGCACCGATCTGATCTGTTTTAAGACAAGGGGGCCTCTCTCATTTGTTCCTTTCTAAGATGTTTCAGTCTACCTTAAGCTTCATTATGGAGATGAGAATGTCACAAAAAAACACCAGCCTGGTGAGAAATCAGTGCAAGAATATCAAAACAAGAGAAACCAGAATGGGTGTCTGCGAAGAAACAAAGATTCTTGGAAAAATTTCTGACTTCCTTTCAGACCATGGGTAATTTGATTGAACACTAATGAAAAAAGTAGTGCCTGAAAGAAAATTATTGGGGACAATCCTGAGCTATTTCATTTACAGGCAGTAAGAAAACAATTGGATACATTTCTGGATATTTCTGAAAAGTGCTTATTTGCATGAGAAACAAGCACATAAGAACCACTGGATATAAACAGAACACATAAATACTGAATTTTCTGGATATCTCATATCAGGCTCTTATGTTTGTGCAAGAGAAAATAAAACCATCTTCTGTTAGAGTGAATTCATGAAACACTGTGGGTGCTGGAGGCCAGACCTGTTTCACCACCACTTATCTTCTGATGCACTAAGTTCTTTTGGAATCACAAGAAGAGCACTCAGTCTCTGGAGGTGATAGGAGGGGAAATGGTAGGACATCATCAGCTCCCTTCAGCTTTAACCAGGCCTTTATCAGAGAATTATGAACGATACTACATATTCCAGTAGAGTGTCCCTAAAGAACCCTAAAGTCTGACTACTGCTGGCCTGGGGCTGCAGTTTCTTCACTGGCAAAGGGTCAGTCCAGACCTGTCCACACAAGGGAGAAAAATGAGATTTCTATTCTTCAGTCCTCAAATGAACAACCTAAGAACAGCAGACAGCCTTAGTTCTTTGCTCCCAGGACACCAGCTAGCACAATGAGGAAAACAAACAACATGAGGTCAAGAGTCTGCGCCGTTTTCTTTCTGTTCATCCTCATTAAAAGCCTGAATCACAGGTCCTAAAGCAACCGTGCCCCCAGTCCCCCAGTGCAGTATATCAACATGGAGTCCTTTATAAAAGACTTAAGTCCTTTACTCACAGTGACATGTAGTTTGTAACAGCTAACACAGACATTGCCTGAAAGGCTCTTTAATTCCACACAATTCCTACATTTCCAGTGCACACTCTTCTGATATCCAGAAAGGCACTATCAGACCAAGGATGGGTTTCTTGACTTGCCATGCCCACCAAATGCAGCACACCTGTCAGTTTCTGTACATGCGCGGACTACTCATCCAGCTTATCATTTTACCTTTTCCATTCTAAACAGCCTGAAATTGTAGCTGTAATTAGCAGATTATCATCCACAGGAAAAGACCAAATACATATTTGAGTAGTACTGGTTTTTTCTGTATATGATTGTCAAGAGTTCTCATTGCCCACTTGGTACTCCACTAGATATAATCCCAATGGAGGAGAGAGTGTTAAACAGAACTCATTCCAGAGCTCTCACAGAATCACACATCTCAAAGCAGCCCTTCTGTACCAGCTCCCCCTGAAAACCCTCAACATGTCTGCGTCAGGAAGTTGCAAATGACATGTAAATACCAGAAGTGTCCCGAGAACTTCCAAGAATCCCTATCACCAGAAAAGTCAGCTACATGGTCAATAAAAGCTACTGCTTCTTTGCAAGCATAGTATGAATGTCACTTTGTTTACAGTAATGAGAAGGTGTGACAGAGCACAACATATGCACTCTGAGGGAACTGCACAGTCAATAGTAGACAGTATATACTTTTGGAAGCACATTTTGAAGCATTTCACTACAAGAAAGACATTGAGGTGCTGGAGCATGTCCAGAGAAGAACTGTGGAGTTGGTAAAGGGTCTGGAGTACAAGTCTTACAAAGAGAGGCTGAAGGAGCTGGGGTTTTAGCTTGGAGGAGGCTGAGGGGAGACCTTATCTCTGTCTACAACTACCTGAAAGGAGATTCTAGTCAGGTGGGGTTTGGCCTCTTCTGCCAGATAACAAGTGACAGGACAAGAAAAAATGTCCTCAAGTTGTGCCAGGGGAAGTTTAGACTGGACATTAGGAAAAGTTTCTTCACTGAAAGGATGCTCAAGCACTGGAACCGGCTGCCCAGGAAAGTGGTGGAATCACCATCCCTGAAGGTGTTCAAAAGATGTGTAGATGTGGCACTTGGGGACGTGGTTTGGTGGTGGACTGAGCAGTGCTGGATTAACAGCTGGACTCAATCTTAAAGGACTTTTCCAACCTAAATAATTCTATGATTTTATTTGCATTGCCCTCTGTTGCAAATGAGTGGTTTGTGCTGTTTAAAGAACCAGAGTTAAATATTTTGGCAAAAAGCAGGTTTTCATATGAATTTGTAACTTTAACAGAGTTCAGGGGCAAGTTTCACTCTATTACATACCAAATAATGAAACATAAAAAGGAAAATCAAATCAGAGTCAAAGGACATAAGCACAAAAGATAAGGATGCAGAAGGGTTTAGCAGCACTTAATCATTAACTGATTTAACAATTATAAAGCAATCCATCCAATAGGATTTACTATAACAGTGCCTTAATAATAGATTTACATTAACAACAGTCATACGTAATCAAGTCACACACACGCACAGAGGCAGAGAAATGTATACATCTGTATCTATGTGCATTCCTCCACACAGGAAGTAATTTCATCTTGTGTTAAAAAAACAGTGCCATGTACCCTGCCATAGTGTCACAACCATATCTGAAGTATCCAAGCTAGAATCTCTTACTGTATCCTCTTATATCTCAGTATTTTTGTATGGCTGGGTAGAAGCAGTTGCTGTTGGGACACAATATCTACTTCACTGTCTTCTACGCTCAGAGCCTCCTCAGAGAAGACTAGGTTTTGAAGTTACTCTCAGGGATGATGAGAAGCCAGCTCCATTCCCAGGACATTACTAAGGCGGGCTTCATTGGTACCGCCTTGTGAAGGAGCAGGCAGCAGCATGCAGGGCGCAGGGAGGCCTGCACTTGGCTTTGCAGGCAGTCACAGACACTGCTGTATCTGCACATCAACATGTTGAGGGCACACAGAGCAGTGCCCAGACTTGTGTGTCTGAAGAAGGTGCGGTTACTGTGACAGTGAAGGTGGACAAACGCCATCCCCTCCTATTATCTCCCCAGCACAGCCTTGCAGCTCTAGAGTCAAACACCTTTCAAACATCTTCCTCACAGCCTCAGATGGAAATTGTTGCCAGCTTCCAAGGTAGGGACCACAGCTTTGCCAACAAGTACTCCAGCAGCGTGTGGAGTCTGCCAGTGCCAGCTGAGACTCCCAAATGTGCTTCCTAACAGCTGAGTCTCTCAATGCCAGCTGGACTCCAGAAGAGGAAAGAAGTCAAACAAACACTTGGAGGAGGCTAAGAAGGTGGAATGTTAAACTGAGCACAAGTTTAAGCAGTGTATTAAACAGTTTGTCAGCCAAGATTTCAAATGCCTTCCTTGCATCACGGCTAGAATCTTCTGCTCCTGTAAGTAATGCCTGCCTCCAAAGCACACACAGCCAGAGTAATGTGTACTTTATTCTTTGCATACACTTATTCCTTCCTCTTTATGCATTTGGGGATCTGGGCTTTGAAAGTAAAGGCATAGAGGCATGAGGTGATTGTTTTGCATTCTTTTAAAGCTCATGCCAGGTGCGAGTAAGAAAAGCAGAGAAGCTGTGTGCTTCTTATAAGATGTAAAGATGCCAGTGCAGCCTTCACTAAGCTCACCATGCCAGGTACTCCTGTCCACTGTGTGTAAGAGTTACCAAGCCACACGCAAAAGAGCAAGGCAGGCAGCAGGGCTGACAAAGTGCAGGGAATTGGGAATGGCTTTGCACAGCGCACAAAATAGCCAGAAAGGTTCCAAAACCCATAAAACTGAATTTGACTTCGGAAATAACATTCAGAACACCGCTCTGTCAAAATAAGGCAGAGTGAGAAAGAGCAGCTGATTAGTGTATTTTAGTAGCATGCACAAAATGCATTTCCTTCAAATAGCACAAGCATTTGGTTGCACCTAGAAAACAAACACCAGCAATTACAGCCACCTTCTCTCTTTCTTCCTAAGATGAAACCATACTCTGAAAATTGACTCAGTGTCACAAATGACTGAGTTGGCAGGAAGAATATCAATCAGGTCACCAGAGAAAAAAGAGGGAATTTTACATCTATTCATCAGTGCTGTGCCTTCTCAGCAGCAGATAAGGATACTTTATGGAAAAGTAATACATATGTACACCTTTAAGGAACACACTTTTGTGCCTTTTACCAACGGAAAAGCCAATGCTGGTAGAAAACTTCATCGGTAACCCAGCATTCAACGTGAAAGAATAATTTTTTTTTTTAAAGCAAATTTCCAGTGAAATGGAGTTATAGATTCTCCTTAATTATATTTTATTTTAAAAAGGAAAGATAAAAAAAATCTGTAATTCTGTGCACTGGATCTATTTGAAGGAACTAGAACATATACTGTTTTATATCTCACCACATCTGAATAAGGGAGATAAAATAGATAAAATAGGACAAGGATTAGGGCACCAAGGCTAAGGAGTCTTCCCCAAATCATAGGGAAAACTTGTGGTTGAAAACCAGCCCTAGGAAATCTGACTCCCCTTGCCACATTATAAGAAAGGTAGGCAAAGAGAGCTGAAGGTTGCATTACCTAACTTAAATACACGCTAAAAGAAAAAATTGATTTATTTTATACATTTACTTTTAGTAGTATTTTAGGTTGATTGAAAGAATGACAAATGTCTCCAGTGCTGCCAGTGCTTATAATTCTACTCTGAATTCAGTTCTCTATAGTGTTTTTCTTAAACATGCAGTTTCTGGAGCCATGTAATGACATGAAAATTACAGCAACAAAAATGACTTAATAGTTACCCAGGATAGCAAACACAAACTGGAAAGACTCAGAAACCAGATGGCTCATAAATATGGTTAATTTGATGATTTTTAACCCTATCTGTGAAACCTGAGCTTGGAGAATACAAAAAACCAGAAGAATAGTGCTTGCTATACTTTTTCCCTTTGCCAGTCTCAGGAAGACTATGCAAAGATACTTTGACCAGCTGTATTTCTTGCCCCTTTGTGTATTTGTGTCACAAAGAATGAAAGGACATGCTGAAGAATATTCCTGTATGTAGCTGATGTTTCTTTAAAAGCTCATGGGAGCACTTCTGTGTATGCTAGAGAGTATGGAATATTTTGTGCATAAAATTTAAGCCTGGGCTCCAAACTTTTTTACTGTCTTCCTTTAAAATGATAAATGCAAACCCTCACTCTCCACCTTCAGAACAGTTTCACTCCTATCCATAAATGTTTAAGAGCACCTCCTCTTAACAGCACTCTGTACATGGTATGGGTCAAAGTTGAAAACAGACTATTTTGTCTGAAGGGCTAGGGGGAGACTTGAACAGCACACAACATCATGGTGTATCTCTTACTCCTCAGTGTCATAGCATCGATGGTAGGATTCAGACGGTCAGTCCAAATTTGTCCTCTAAAACTTACAAGTTTTGTTAACTGGATGCAAAAAAACTAACATGTTCCAAAATAAGAAACTGTCAAACCCAGAACTAAATGATAGCTAAACCAAATATTTTTCTAGTTAGAAAAACAGGATTGTAGGTGTTTTCACAGTGGTACAAATTCATAAGGCAGTTGCCAGCTCACTGACACCAAGCTGACAGGGCTGGCATTGAGCACTTGCTCCCTTGCAAAGATTGGAAAGCAGGCATCCCTGAGTTAGATCAGGATGTATTCACACAGTCTGAATTCAGATGTCTAATCCTACAGGTTGGTTTCACAAGATTCCATGACTGCTGGGAGAGATTCAGAAAACAAAGCACAGCAGACCAAGAGTTTCCCAGAACAATTCCTTCTGCCCCAGGCCGCCTTCCTTTTGGCCCCACTGTGGGACTGATCCCCTTTTTGTCCTTGTGCAGCAATGACCATAACCTCAGTTGTACCTAACACAAACTGTAAAGGGTCCCAGCATAACTGAAACATTAAAAGTATGTACAAAACAAGAAAACTTTTAACCTAGATCATTTCAAAGCATCCCTGAAGTACAATTGACACAGCTGAGATGAGACCATGCTACCTACCACTTGGGTGTTGCCTAGAGAGGTTGAGAGAGCAAGCTGGAGAGACAAGATAAACATCACCCAAATGTTGACCTCCATGTTCACTCAGTCTCAAGAGCTCAAAGAAACCAGTAGGAGAATCAGCACTTCTATCTCTGAAATTCTGCATTTACTTGTGTGCTGCTTTTGGCTGGGGTAGAGTTAATTTTCTTCACAGCAGCTGGTATGGGGCTATGTTTTGGATTTGTGCTGAACATAGTGATGATAATACAGTGATGTTTTTATTATTGCTGAGCAGGGCTTACACAGAGCTGAGGCCTTTTCTGCTTTCCATGCTGCCACAGCGGTGAGGGGACTGGAGGTGCATAGGAGGTGGGAGGAGACACAGACAGGACAGGTGACCCCAACTGACCAAAGGGATATTCCAGACCATATGGCATCATGCTCAGCATATAAAATGTGGGGAAGAAGAAGGAACAGGGGGACGTTCAGAGTAATGGTATTCATTTTCCCAAGTCACCATTACATGTGATAAGGCCCCGCTCTCCTGGGGATGGGTGAGCACCTCTTTGCCTGTGGGAAGCAGCGCAAGAATTCCTTGTTTTGTTTTGCTTGTGTGCACGGCTTTTGTTTTCCCTATCAAACTGTCTTTATCCCAACCCCTGAGTTTTCTGAGTTTTGCCCTCCTGATTCTCCCCCCACTCCTACTGGTGGGGGAGTGAGTGAATGGCTGCATGGGGCTTCGTTGCTGGCTGGGATTAAACCACAACAACTTGATATAAGTTACCCCTCACCTTTCTCAGTGGAAGAATATCAATAGCAATATTATTTGGGCTGTTGCTTCTCATCAATCCTTCTTCTTGCAGACACAAAGCAATTCCTACCAGTAATGAAATAACATCTCCACCTTACTCTACATATACCTTAGTACAAAAGTGATTGTAATTTTTTCTGAAACTTAATTGAAAAATAACTATTGGCTAGATTTACCAAAGCTGATAACCTGTACACTCACATGCTGCACAGATCCCTGAAAAACTGTAATCACTATATAAAATAAGTAATTAAAATACTATCACACAAAATCACAAGCAACTCCTGAGTAGTGTACAGTTTTGGATAACTGCATTCACTGCGGGAAGACTAAATGTTTAGAAGCAAAGGAGTTTTCCACATATTTTCAGGTTCTAAAATAAGTTTTAAAAAATCTGTAAAAAAAAAACCACCATATTTTTCCTTTCATTAATTTTTACACACACACATATATATACAGAAAGGCATACAAGAGAGGAAAAAAATTGTGTGGGAATCAAAATATGAAGGTAAGAAATAAAATACTTATGCCCTGTCCAAAATTTAGTAAATAAAAAATGAAAATAGCTTTTGGAAGGTAAGCTAAATGCTTGTGTCTAGTCAGACCAATCTAGCACAACCCTAGATGAGGTGAAAAGAGCTAGAACTGCACACATGTCCCAGTTTCCTATCCATCTGAATAGCTAGAACACAAGCCCTTTTAACACAGCTAAGTAAAACCCAGCTTGGTTTACTCCTGTTGTTTTGCTTATAATTAATTCACAGGTTTATTTTTTGCAAATTTTACTGACTTTTGTCTCTAGGACTGCAACAGACTGACAAACACAATGTCAAACTCTGGGAAAGTTTAGACTCTTCTAAGAACCTGATAGATCTTGAAGGGCCAGGAGGCATGTGGGACTTCAGGAAAGTTGAAAAAAATTAGTGATGACTATGCTATCAGGGCTTATAAGATTCATAAAGTCCAGTGTCTCACTAAAGTCTAGTCTGAACTGTTTGCCTGCATGGGGTTAAAGAAAGCTTCCTTCAGAGGTTTTAAATACTATTTGGGTTCCTGCAGTGACTATAAACACAGAAAATGCTCCTGTTGTGAACTACATACTTCAAAAGTGTTACTCATGTAAAGAGATTTGAACTCCAGCACAGTACACATCAAAATACCACAGAGAAAACTCTAAAAACATGTTAGAGACCATGGAAATTTTAAGCAGTCATGCTTCTGTGTGATTCTGTTGGCTGAAGTCAAAGTAATAAATAGCTTTTTAATCACTCAGAGCTCAGTAGGAAAAAAATATAAAGAACAAATATTTGGAAAATTTTAAAAAGTTAAATATAACAACAGAAACAGAAAATTTTTTAAAAATCAAGACATCTGAGGTATTAGAAGCGTGTAAGCATAATCATCCATGCTCCTTACATTGTCTAAAATATTAGTCAAGGCACATGGGTCTGCAAAACCACCAAATTAATCATCTAGTGAAGCAAAGCCATTGTTCAGTTCTGTCCCAGAGTGAATTCAGCTTTGCCTGAGGTTGCTCGAGTTCAGGCTGACAGCTGCTAACCCTTCTTTTGGTAATCCCAAACCACACTGGCTGGGGTCCCCGTCTCCACTGGAAAAGAATTCCTCCATCCTGTTCAATTAGTCAGCCTTGGCCACCTCCTATCCTCTGTGTGTATCCCCACAGTTTCCTCCTGCCTCCCTAAGTCCAAGAAAGCAGAGCAGATATTGTAAGGCAGAGCTACAAGGGAAAGTGCACGAGCAGAGTTCACGCCCAGCATACAGAAAAAGATCTTGGTCACAGCTGCAGAGCCACTCAAACCAGCCCTGCATCACTGCATTGGAAGCAGGTGCTTCCACCAGCACCTCTGATGTGAAAATTGTGATTCCAGCCAACTGCAACTCTAAACCAGCAACCTCCCTGGTTCAGTTCTCATTGAAGTTCCAACATGACCCTCAGTTCTGCTTCAAGGCAGGAAAAATCTTCCAGTTTGGGTTTCTACTGGCTCCTGAAGAGGCAAAAACTCTTCACCAGAACAATGTAGGAATAGATACTTCTCACATCCTGTACTTAATTCTGTGCAACAGAACACCATCACATCCTTCCATGTCACTTACTACTGTCACTCTAAGTTACCTTATCACTCCTGTATTTTTGTTATGTAAATATGTATCACCATAAACATAGACACAGAGGAGAGGTGCAGGTGCTCTAACTCCAGAAAGTTCAGCTGTTTATGCCCTCAAACACATGCTGGGCTGCAAACTGGGAAAAAAAAACCTAACTGAGCAACTGAAATATATGAATAAATGCATCGTTCTTGGCTGATAAGCCAAAGCTTATGGGATTTCAGATACCAATTAGCTGAAAATCTGTGATGTCTTATTAAAAGACATGGTTCTCCCACTAGACAGGGCAAAAGTTCATCTGAGTTGCAAGGATAAATCTGTGGTTTTGAAATGACTTCAGCTTTCAATTCTACATTATAATTCTATATTTCACTCTCATTCTTGACTAACTCGGATGAGGCTGCTGTACAATAGGTTTTTAAACTCAATCAGTGCCAATGTCACGGAGGTTTATACCTTCACAGGGAAGAGAATATCTCAGTTGGAAGGGACCTGCAACAATCACGTAGTCCAAATGGCTAAAATAAATATAAAGCCAGCTGGAAATCTTAAGACGTTTTTCACCAACAAGTGGAGAATTGCGTAAAGTTTCATGTTTTCACAGCCAGCTTTGTGTTAGGGAGCACATATAGAAAATCAACCTGAAATCCTCCTAGAAAGTTAACATTTGGCCTGTGGGTGAACATCTCACTGAAATTCCGAGCTCTTTATTTACTCAGTATATATGACAGAGTTGCTTTTTCTAGGTGAGGAAGACTGGAATGTCACCTCTGTTTCCTTTTATGTCATTTCTCTTTGTTTCCATTTCTCCTCATGGGTCCAGTTGTGCTGGTACAGTACAACTGGGAGAAGTCACAACATGGAAGTACACCACCTCGAGGAAAGCAAAATGCTTCAGTGACACCCTGCCGCTTGCCTGGATGCTTTAAGCACTGCAGAGGCCTGGAGAAGTCCTGACACCACATTTGCTTAATTGTAAGGGCTCTACACTTTGACTTCCCTCTGGATGATCCAGCACAAAAAGGCAGGAAGCTGACCTTCCCCAGGCACAGACCCTCCGTAACCTAGTGGTGCTGAAGGAGTCACAATCTGAAACAAAGGCTCTCCATGGTCTTCCTGCAACACATAACCCACCACTGTGGTCTGTTACCACTCTCATAAGGGAGCTGTTCTCCCTACACACTCAGAGCACATTTGTCAGCTACAAGTCACCTCTCATCAAACACTACAATTCACTCCTTTTCCAAGCCGGCCTGTTCTCCTACCTGCCATGGGTTTCATCTTTGTACGTGATGTTAGCAGGCCACATCAAAGCACTGGGTTTGTTACATGCCAGTAGAGGAGAGAAGCAGAGGAGCAATTATAATGGAATGGAGGAAGAGGAATTGTAAGAGGAAGGACTGATGCTGAGAGGCAGGAAAAGACTATAAGCCTGATCCAATTAATTAACATAATTAATGTCATTATTTTCCTCCTCTGATTTAAGGATTCAATACAGGAATCATGCTTACTCGTAAGAGTCTCAGATAAAAGTCTCCAGATAGAGAAGGCAAGATGTTGCATGGCTGTAACTGTATTCCCATAGACAACCATCAATTTACATTAACAATGAACCCTGTGGGTTCCTTCCTCTCCATCTATTTCTGGAAAGAGCTCGCCTGCCTCTCCTTTCAGCAGCTGCTTTGTGCTTCTGCTTTTACTAAAGGTTTGCAAAAAGTTATTTTTGTTTATTTTATTTCTGAGGAATTTGACCCAATACCAAGCTACAAACAGCACAGTCGCTGTCTGCACGTAGAGTAATAAGCATCAGCCTAAGGACAACCACCTGCATGCACAAATCTAAGTACAGATTGGAATGTGGTATTATAAAATAACTGGACAGTTTTAATTCAGGATTTTCCAAGTTATTGGCAAGCCCTAAGAAATCTGAAAAAACCAAACCAAACAAAAACCTGTCATAGGTCAACCTAAAAATCTTCCAGATCAGAAGTTTCATAAAATTGCATGGATCAACACATTTCAGGGAGTGCTGGACTAGAACAGCTCATGTCAAAACTAAATATTTAACATCAAATCATGTTTTATGCTTTTAAAGTAAATATTTCAGATTTATGAATGCAAGGCTTTTCTGAGAAAAAGTTTGAAATTTAAAAAAAAATTAAAACATGTAGATATATTTGAATGTCTCAGTATGAACTAACTGGTGCACACACAAAACAAATGACCAAATGTAACAGCTCAAAACTTAGACCACTTTATGAAGCATTTTAGTGTCACACATCAGCAGTTTTCACTAAAATTAATTCAAGATGAAAATTTCTCTCCACTCTTGTCACAGACATCACAGATGCACTTCTACACACCAGCACAGCCAGCATGCACTCCTTCACATATACAAGCAGGCTGAAGACAGGAACCCTCCTGTCCTGTGTATCTGTTTAGGACTCCAGGGAGTGGGAGAGGAATGCTTTTGAAACTTCACTGGAGTGAGGCATTCTTTTCTCCAACTTTGATCTTATAGACGAATTAGAAACTGTGCGGCTATGTGACATGGACAGAAAGATGGATTTCTTCTATGGTTGCTCATAAGTCATTGACTTCAGCTCTAAAGTAACAGTACACGTGGCTCACTACCTGATTTCTACCTCCTCCAACTTAGTCCTCCCTCCTGATGCAGTTTAGAAATCCCTGGTGGTTTTTTGTATGTGCTCCCTTACTGTGGCATTCCCATAGATTTATCATATCCTTTTCCACTGTATTTCAAAGAGTCCTTGATTTTGTGATGTCTACCACTTAAAAAGAACTGTCTTGTTTTCATTTCAAGGCATCCACCCAATATTTGACTCTCAGTGACAGCCATAGTGCCTTGAATTGGATATTCGGACTGGGCACAGTATATGGAGACAGGCTGTCATTTGCACAGTAAAGCACTATGGAAACAACTCCTAAGACAAATTTCAAGGATCATTCAATGCTGTTCTGGTTGGAACCATTTAAGTGAAACCACTACTGTACCTGTGTGCTACTTAAGCTGAGCAGAGATAGGCACAACAAGAAGAAAATAAGAGAGAAGTTCTTCAATGAAGAGACAAAAGAGAACACAGGGTCCCATCCCTTCCACGCTTGACATGCTCTCCTCCAGCAAAGGGATACACAAAGCACTAAATGTTTGTCTAAGTGAAATAGATGCACTGGTTTATTTTAAGTTGGCTTACAACAAAATAAGGTACTCCTATATCTTCATGCTCATGTGGACTGACTAAACTTAAGCCAGTTTATGCTCCTTCTACGAAACAGGCCAACTCAGTTCTGAGAGGCAGATAAACCCAGGGAGAGAAACAAAAGGCTTGGGGCTTCTATAAACTGTTTGTTAGACAAATGCAAGCATCCAGGAATGGGGTGTTCATCATTGCCATGCTGATATACCATTCCGCAAACAGAAAGCCAGCTGTCTTACTCCTAAACCTGCCATCAAGCTTCCTATGCTTCTCTGCCTTAGAAAGGATTCAACAAAACCCAAAATCATAACTATTCACCAGGCTGAAATTAAATGTAAGTTACCGTATTCTGTGACAGCTGCACTACAAGTGCTGGAAGGGACTGTAAAGAAATCCTGACAAAAAGCCTCTACTACTATTATCTCACGGACTGTGGTTATACTCAATAGCTAAACTCTGAGCAATGACATAAACATGACCAGACATTTGGAAAGGTGTTTGAGGTTTGCTCAGGATGTATGTTCTGCTGTAATTTTGCAGATAGTTGGCTCTGCACAATCAAAGGCAAGAGTATGACATGTGGCCAAGCACAGCCTGGTTTCTCACAGAAAAGAAAAGGACTGACCTACCCAGCCCTCACCAAGCTCAAGTAATCAAAAGAAAATAATCCAATATGAAGGCTCAAAGTAATGCTGGTGCTTAAAATAAAAAGGAAATACTCCCAGACATTCATCTGGTGGCTTTCTTCACCTTATTCCTAACCACCTCCTGAGACCTGAGGTTAGTGTGCAACCTCAGCTTCCAAATGACTATGAAGTTGCTTTCACACTGAACAATGCATACCTGTGCTCTGAGTCCTTTCCTGGTTTTGTTACCTTTGGTTTGGTGGTTCTTTTTCTGAGGGTTTTTTCCTACTGTCATTCTCTACAACTTCCTGAATTTTCTCACAGTGTCTTAATTTTTGCACCAAGAGGAGTGGCAACATCGTCCAGTGTTTTGATGTGCCAAAAATTGTCAATGGATGGGAACTCTGAAATCATCTTTTTATGATAGAGCTCATTAGAAATTCATATGCCAGCCAGGAAAATAGAAGAGAGAAAAGCAGACCTGCAAATTCCCTCATCACTTAGACCTTGGGCTTTCCAAATAAAGAAGGAAATGTAAAGCCACTCCAATAATATGGTCCAGCAAAAATTCTGCAGTGGAAATACAAGTGGTTTTTAAATTAATTGACTATAGATTCTGAGAGCTGATCGTAATAGCCCTCACAGTGAGGCAAGGAACTCCCATGTGAAGATTGTGACAGCAGCTACACAGTTAAATGCTCATGCATTGAAGTCTCACCCTGGGTGATTGAGATTATTTTTGGCAGAAGATTGAACAGAGATTGTAAAATGTACGTTTATGCTCATTTAGCTCTTTACTTACTCTCTCTGTAACACACCCTTTTTAAAATCTCTTTCCTAGTACAGACATGCTTCATATCATAGACTTGGATATACAGCAAATGTAATTATTATTCCTTACATTAACCTTACTTGCATGTTGAAAGCCACTCCACCAAAAGCACTGGAAAGATACTTAGCAGTTCTTGATGAGACCACATGCCATAAAAGTTGAGGCTTTAGGGACATACAGCTCTGCTAGCATGGGGCACAATTGTCCCGGGACCCTTCGACAGTAAAACAACCTCCTTCCTCCCAATAGAAATAAAAGGCCAGAAAAAGCCTGAAATCAAAAACTCTGCGCTATGCCTTGGCATACAATTGTAAATAGAACTAAATCATGAAACCTGCTTAAAAACTAATGTTGTAGTGTGTCTTCATATAAAAGTAAATATATACGAGTTTGTCATTTAGTCAGAGAGAGAAATGCGCTGCGCTAGCAAGAGCTAGATGTAGTGGCCGACAACCTGTTTGCCTTTCCTCCTTTCCTGCATGGAAGTTACATGACCTGTTACACTGAGAAATACAAAGTGTCTCCTGATCCTTCTCTAAGGGTCAAGTTGTAGTCACTGTATCTACACTGGGTACTACTGTAACTGCAGCTCTCTGAGAAGTTCATCATGTCCTGATAGAGGATTTTCTTTCCTAAAAGTCATAACAAATTTGCCTGGCACTGTGCACGTATAGTAAATGTGTCCCACTCCTATCTTCTTCTCCCATCATTGGTTGCATGCATGCTTCCACCTCCCAACTTCTCTCCTATTCCTGCAGTTTCCCTCCTAACATCTCTCTTCTCTCCTACTGTCGCTTCATTTCTTTTGCTGTACTTCAGAACCAAAGCTGACAGTGACAAACAGAGCAGCAGAAAGATTCCTTTCAAAACAGCCTGAGAACCACTTTCTAGGTGGGAGCTCATAAGTCCATCTTTCATAGTCCAAATATTTTCTTCTCTCTTTATCTCTGTCCCTCATCTCTCTGCTTAGACAAAGCATCCTCTCCAAACTACACCCTTTCCTGTAAGCAACCTTCACTACTCCTGGAGCATTACTTTCACCCATCTCTCCAAAATAGCCCCAAAGAAAACAATCCAATAGCCAGAGAAGCAAAATGGTCCTAGGATATAGCTGTTAGTTTCATGCTGAGCCCTTGTACAACGACTGCCTGCATCCAGCCTCAGAGTCTCGACAGCAGCAGCTTTTCTAAAACTATGGATCACCTATTCATTTCAGTGAACAAAATTTACTTACAATCAATAACCATCAAGATTCATCTTCCCGCATGTCACCCACTTTATCTATGTTTCATGCATGTACTTTCACTCCCCATCTCCCCTTTTTACCTACTGTTCTGAAAATAATGCTTTTCTGGTTTTAAAGGTAAAAGGGAAGGGGCAATGAAATAAGTCTGAGTCTCTGGGTAAAAGAGGGACTTTGCAAAATAAGGAGATGAGGGGGAAGAAAAATAAGTTCCTTACCCAGTGCGGTGACCCACAGCACCAGCTGCGGGAGCCGGTTCATGATTCTGCGGGGTGCGGGCTGGTCCCGCCCGGGTGTGCGGCTATGGAGGGGACGTGCCAGGCTCTTCCTGCGGGCTCCGCTGGAGCTCTGAGACCGGGCTTGGGCTCCCGCTGCCTTGGAGGAAAATTCCCACCTCCTGCTCGGGAAGGCTCGTATGGGTCCTAGAGCCACCCTCCCTTCCTTGCCTACTCCTCCTCCCGTTTTGCATACCGCTTCTGCACGATCAGCAAATCCAAAAGGCAGTTACTTCAGACATGAACACATCCATCTATAAATTTTCAGGCATTAGTATTCACTAGGACAAGATGAATTCATAATCTTGCTGGGTTGTTCCCCTCTCTCAGTCTTGCCTTGCAGCTGGCTCAATAACACACACGAGACCCATTCTGGACCAAACTCAGCTCATATTTAAGATGATCCCCGTGGCCTGGAAGTGTGTTCACTGACTGCCCTGAAAGAGAAATTGGACCTATTTACACAACCTAGATACCCACCTTTCTTCCCTTAACTTCACTTATAACCACTTAACTCCTGAGCAAGACAGCCTCTGTTGGAGACACTCAGTGAGGACCCGTAGCCCAGTGAAGTGTAGGTATTCCACCTGCGAGTTTGGGTATTCGCTCTTTAAACATTTTACTTTAAACTCCTTTTTCTTCTGGACCATCAGCATTTCAACTACACTAGTTCACTCCACCTTCAATTGCTTTGCAGGTGTGTCTTTCCTTCATGGAGAGTTTATTCTAAAATTGATACTCTTTTTATAATCAGAACGCAATCTTTATGACTAATTCTCCATGTGGATACTCCTACCCTGAATTAGGGGTGATTTAGTCCAAATTAGCATAATTTATTGTGGCTGTTGTGAATTTAACAGGTAGTACCTGAGTCTTGAGTACAATACCATTCAAAATGTAGGAACTGGAGAGATTTGGAGCTGACATGAACCTATAAAGCCCTTATAGGTCTGGTGGGTCAGGCACTTTCAAAGCAGAAGCCTGCATTCTGTGTTTAATTGTGGTTATAGATTAGACTAAAAATTTAATTAATTTACTTAACCTTCTCTGAGTTTTCCACCGATATCTATGCAGCTCTCAGGGGTAGACTTTATTTTTGTATCTTAATCATGTATTTGGATCTACAAACTTGCTTTTTGTTCAGCAACACATTGCTACTTTCAGCAGATTTACAGAGGCATATTTTTGAACACAACCTGGATGATTTGGAAGTAAACATCATTCTGAGGCTTTCCTCTATGGCCACATCAATTACAAAAGTATGGTAGCAATAAAGACAGACATTATTTGTTGCTTACTAGTTAAATTTATATTAACTGTCTCCCAAGCAAAGTAATAGACCAAGACCAGAAATAAAAAAAATTGGAAAAAAAAAGCTGCCAGCTTTCGATCTCTTCATAAATAAATTTCTTGGCTGAGGCTCTGGGGTTGCAAAGCAGGTAATTTTTTACTCCTAACTGGTAAAAAGTAGAGGCACCTCAGGAAATTTTCATACTTATCTAAACCCTCCCATGAACAGAAATGTAAATAATCTGTATCCGCAAGGAACTGGTAGCAGCAGTAGACACTGTTTCTGTTAATACTCAGTTTTAAAGAAATTTGCATTTTCCATGGTTATGCAAGTGGTTTTCATTTAGTTTGGCAAAGACAGATGAATTCCGAGGCTCATTACAGAAATGTGAGGCATTCTATAAAAAAGAAATAGATGCTTGTGATGCTTTTAAGCAGAGGGTAAAAGCAAAAGATAAGGTGACTAATCTCTGACCAACTGCCTTATTAGACACTTTTGAGAGGTTGAGTCTTGGCTAAGCAAAGTAGACCTTGGTCTATGGGAAGGTCCATAATTAATCCTCAACAAGATAATCCACATCTGTCAAGCAAAGGATTCACCCAGACCAGACAAAAACTTATTTTAGGGAATCAGAGATTTTAAAGATAGAGGACAGGACACAGAAAATCAAATGTTTCAAGATGAAAAACACAAGAAGATAAACAGAGTATGAAAACAATAGAAGTCAGAACAATGCCCAGCATTTGGAAGAGGGACAGGAATTACGAGCAAGTGCCACTCACCAACAGTGTGCAAGTCATACAAGAGCATGCACAGAAAGAGAAAAAGCCCAACAACACCAAGAGAATGGCAGCAACACCACTAATGCAGAAGAAACCTCTGTAGAAGTGATTAGGAGCAATGGACAATGCTGCATCATCAGAGAGCTGAACTGTCAGTCGGGAAGTAACTGGGACTATTACAAGCTTTTAAATTGGGCACTTACGCACTAGAGCACTGCCAGAATCTGGACATCAGCAACTGAAAAAACCCACTTGTCTTGAATAATGATACCATCTTTGGCTCAGCAACACAGGAACAACCTACTGGAGCCCAGGAGAGGGAAGCAGATGTGCTTATGCTTATTTTTACATTCGTCTGAGGGCATCCACTACTGTAAACACGACACAGAAATCTAACCCATCTCAAAAATATTTGGAACAGGGTTGCAAGACAAGTTCCCACCATACTACCAAGAAAAGGCCTCAGAACTGAAGGGAGATAAGGCACTTAGCTGCTAAGCAAGCAGAGCTTCAGCAATGAAGGTCTAGTCAGTGCCAAAAAAAAAAAAGGAGTTTTCACTTACATGTACACTCAGAGAACAAAAATTACAAAGAGTGGGAAATATTTCCCACATAAAAGAAGAAAGCACTGGAATGGTGATTGATCCCAAATGCATTTCTACATGGGACACGAAGCAAGGCAAATGTCCACATAGCTCCAACACCACCTTTGAGAGATACAGTTCCGTCTTGGGCTGCACAGTGCATAGAAATATACGGCACATTTTTGATAGTATATCCAGTACAAAAGTCTGTATCATGACATTTTGATCTAAGAAAAATATGGGGAAAATACAGCAGAGATTTCATAAACCTTGCATGAGAAACAAGCTGTAGGGCAAAAGCTAAACAAAAATTCCTTATGATGGAAGTAATATCCAGCAAAGCAAGGTGAATGGGGTGAGATGATAAGACTGGGCACACTAAGGTGAAGGAGTACAGACTCGTTTGAAACAAACACGAAGCATGTAAAGAAATTTGTGCTCAGTCAGCCTGCTTTAGCATCCTGAATACTGGTCTACAAAAGTCTTTAACAGACATAGGATTTGACTACTACAAAAACATCTGGAAACCTGAAGACACTAACCAAAGATGTCTCAGTGAGAGAGACGGTATCTAAGCACAAAACTAACTTGTCCTTGGATTCTTCTACTGAGAATATTGATAAGTTTTTTAAAGTTGTATAGTCAGACTTTGAGACCGGTCACTTATCCATAAAACAAACTGGGTGTTAGTGTACATAAATAAAGAAAGAAGATTTGGCTTTACTCCATAGCCATTAAAGCTTCACATCTTCATGCATGGAAGAACTATGTGAGCTGAAACTGATCATAAAACTCTTTACAGCCTAAGGGACCTGGAAATTCTCAGCATAAACTTTCCCATAAGCAAAAAAGCTACAAAAGTATTTTGGTTTCAAATATATGACTTAAATGTTCCATAAAAACTAAGCAAGATCTGATGATGGTTAGACACATGATCTCTGGAGTACTTTACAAAGGAAGTATGAAGAAAATATATCCAGAACCAGATTTTATGTCTGTTGCACATACAAGGTCTTTAAGAAAAAATGTCTATCTGGTGTCAGACAAAATGTGATGTTTGATTGCTACAGACACTGCTGAGGGCACACCCCCACAAAAAGTGATTGGGGCCAGTGCCACAGGTAACACCAGTTGCTCCAAGTTGTGCATAATAGCTAAAAGTCAGGCTTTACCCCTTAAAATTATAATAGGTTAAAAAGGGTTAAATTTATTTAAGTGTGACTTTGTTTCAATGCAAATTAAATCCTTCAGACATCACACAAAAAAGTGTAAAAAAGAACTTGCACAGAACCATTTACGGATTTAAAATCTAAAAAAAGGATCAATGATATTTTACACCAGCCTCAGATAAACAGCAAGTTTGAGGAAATTGTTGTAATGCTTGTTGCACAGGACAGAAGGAGAGGTAAAGATGTAGGTGGTGCAAGGAGGGAAAAAAATCATGATGCCCTATAGCAAAGGCAGGACATATTTTCACTGCTGCTGGGAGAAAACAAACTTTTTTTGTGTCCTCGACTATCAAATTCATTCCTGTGTAGGAGAAAACATAAGAAATCATTTGTCCATGACAGCACTATCCTTGCTGCATTTTAGAGTACCTGTGCTAGTAATGTCTGACAACAAGACACCTTTAATGAGCATGAGATTTAGCAGTTTGCAGCGAAGTACGTACAAGGCATGTCACTATAAGTCCCCATTATTTCCACTACAACAGGTCAGTAGAAAGCAGTGTCAAAATAATAAAGCACCTACTAATGAAAAATTACAGAGGCCATATTCGGCCCTGTTAAATCAGATCATGGCACCAGCAAAGTATGGCTTGTCATTTGCTGACATTTCATTCAATGGAAAATTGAATTCAAGAGTGCCTGTGCTACTAGGAATGGATGTCAAGAGCCCTTGGGGACTGGTAGCTGTCTAAGGAGAGAGATGAGGAAAAACAGCAATCCAAAAATGACTTGGAGTACCTGGAGCCCATGCCATTTGCCCAAGGCAGAAAACTCATACCTGTGAAAGCAAAACAGGCAAAACAACAGAATGGATGCCAAGACAATTCAAAAGTTACAGGAGTATGTCACACAAGGAAGGCCACCCCGTGAGTCAGTTGCTGTGTAACATTCCCACGAAATTGTGTTTTCTGAAGAGCCTGCTACATACATTTAGGATTACTGATGCTATCTGGCAACATATATGACCAGAACTTTCTAAGAGCCTATGGATTCAAAAGCATTCTTCTTTCAATAGCACCTTAAGCTCATAGACACGTGAGTGACTCACAACTTCTTACTAAGATCCTGAGTTTAAATCACAAGTCATCCCCCACAGCGATGGCTAGACCATCTGCTCTTGCAGCAACATCACAAGAAGGCATTTAGTGTTTCCTGTAAGGGCCTGATGTTATCTATTAGAGAAACCAGGTATGAGGGATAGCTGGATCTCAGTAAAGTACCGCAGCCCAGCCACAGAGCAGCTCTTCATTGATCTGTAAGGGAACTCAAAGAGTGGCACGGGAATAAATATGCAACATTTTCTTAAACCAGGACACCACTTGACCTGATGTTTTCACTACCTGCCTTGGTTTTTTTTTTAAAGAAACTGTCAAGACATGCTGTAAAAATATTTAAATAAGAAAATAGTGACTATGCAGTGACTATAAACAACACTGGCATTTTAACAGCAGCATTAGTCAAGTGGTCTTGTTGAATGATGGTGTGGATTAGACAGGTTAAATGAGTTCAAAGAGAATGTGTGTTGCATTTTTATTCTCTATAATATAGTCACAAAATTTTATTCAAATTCTGAGTCAGTCATTTCTATGACCACTCATATTACTGTTCAAGTAATACATTTTTGACAGTTTCTGATGATGTGGTGTCATCACCCTCCTAAATTAATAATTTATTAGTGTTTCATGCATATTTCCAACATTCCAGCATGCTTATCTATTGTTCCAGCTTTGGATACTCCTGAATTTATTCCATATGTTACTACTTAGGCAGGTAAGTGAATCATAGAATACTGGAAGGGACCTCAAGGATCACCTGGTCCAAACTTTATTGGCAAATGCACTATCTAGACAAGATGGCCCAACACCCTGTCCAGACAAATCTGAAAAGTGTCCAGTGCTGGGGAATACACCACTTTCCAGGGGAGATTATTCCAATGGCTGATTGTTCCTGCAAAAAATTTTCCTCTAGTGTCTAAAAAGACTCTCCCCTGGAGTAACTTGTACCAATTACCCCTCACCTTCTCCATGTGATGCCTTGTAAAAAGATCTCTCTTGCAAAAAGAGAGTCTTCTTTTAGCCACCCTTTAAATACTGGAACATGGTGATAAGGTCTCTCCCAAGCCTTCTTTTTTCAAGGCTGAACAAACCTATCTTTCTTAGCCTTTCCTCACACAGCAGGCTTTTCAGTCCCTTGATAATCTTTCTGGACCTTCTCTGGACCCTCTCCAGCCTGTCCCCACCATTTTTGCATGGCAGGGACCAAAACTGAGCACAGTATTCCACGTGTGGCCTGCCAGACCCATTTAATGTCTTATTAAATCCCATGGGTTTAATACAGGTACATTCCTTCAGGTCTAAAAACACGTGCAAGATTCAGCTTCTATACTGAAAAGCCCATGAAATTCTGCATTACAAGTGGATAGCACTGAAGAAGTCCAAGCAGTTGATCAAACTAAGCTTCATCAGTTCAGACTTTCTCAGTGAGAATATCAACAGAGAAGTATCAGAAGTAATGCAGACATACAGTAGCTGTGCCTGAATTCAGAACGCCATGGAAGACTGAGATGTATAATCTCAGCTTGGAGGCAGAAAACAAAGTCTTTGCTCCCTCCCCCTTTCAATTATGAGTCCACCTGTCTGTCTACCTCCCCTGGTTGAAAAATACAACTATGAATGTGACTGACATTTACACACTGGAGTCCGAGGAAAAGCTCTTCTCATTTGCATCTGATGACTGGGGAGCAAAAGACAGAAAAGGACTTTCAAAAGATGGTAGGAAAAAGGGCTTGAAGAGAGAAAGGATTTTATTTACTTGCTGTTCTGAACTGATCTTGTGGCTAAGTGGTGTGTGATTGTGCACTGCTCTAAGGAATCAAGACCAATATTTTCTTGAAGAATCACTATTAATTTCTGTCATATCTAAATTCCTCCAGGAATTCTTCTGGTATTTCATTTCTGGGCTATGAGGAAGCAACTAGCTGCTTCATTCTTAGGTGTGTGGCTCAGAATTCGTAGTTGAGTCATCAGCACTCAATCTGCTGCATCATCATCATCATGTGCAGGGTTGTGCCAAGACACAGATGTGGCAGATGATCAGTATTCACAGTTTGCTTTACTGAGGATCAACACAAAGCCCAGCAGAAAGCAGTGAGGACAAGGATTACTTAAGCCCTTGCCTGCTCCTTGTCACTCCTACCTCTTGAGCTAGAGCAACATGTCTAACAGTGATGCCTGCCTGTTACTACTGAGACTTTCAAGGGTGCCGTTCAGGTGACTCCTGGAGATCTCTAGAACAACCTGCTTCAAACAAGTTCCTTCAGCAGCTTTGGTAATATGTCTCTTTGTCTGGCTAGCTCGGGGG
>VZTI01003933.1:105530-128894 GCA_013397865.1 Struthidea cinerea | reverse complement strand
TGAAATGCCTGTACACCCTGTGCACCACTGCTTGCTGAGTGTCACTGCCACTGTTTGTACATAGCTGTATATATGGATATATCTCTGTGTGTGTATTAATGTGTGTGTGTAGAGTTAGAATACATTAGTTTGGGCATCGAGCCGACGATATGGGATAAGGGGTGGAATGTCTTGGGGTGACTTTATAATGTGTATCCCCTATCACTACCCTATGCCCACCAATCTTTTCTATGTCTTTAAACGGAGCCTGAGAAGGACAGAAAACAAACTTTTCAAAGCAGTTGTTTCAAGGACACTGAGATACGCTCCTCTGTTTCGGCGGTACCCTTGGTTTTTTTTCAGCTCTTTTTTCTCCCAGCGAGAGACGGAGGGTTGAATTTCGTTTTCCTAGGATTTTTGTTTTTTTTTGCTCTTTTCTTCTCTTCTGGACTGTTTCAACAACATCTGAACACACCCTGAACCTGGGGGGGGAGGGGTGGTTGTGACCTGACTTCTATCAGAGGGTATTCTCCTCCAAATTTGTCCAAACTAGGACAGGAGGGGAAGGAGTGAAACAAGCATACATGCTGTGTTAATTTCCAGGCCCACAATACTCACAACATTCGCACTATGCTTCTTTGTAAATATTGTGCTTTTATCAGCAAAGCCTCCTAAGTGGCTTCCGTACCAGAGAATTTCTAGCTGGCTAGCTTATTTCTGCCTTTCAGTTTCTGGGATATGTGTGTTACATTCACAAACACAGCTCTGCCTAATTTCATGCCAGAAGATATACAAAACCCATACACAGGGAATTTATTATGTTGTAAAAGGGAGTAAGAGTTAAAGGCCAGCCATGGCAGCAGTAAAAATGGGGGCTGCAGATGCCTTTGTTGTTCTAGGAAAGCACAGAGATAATGTGCCAGCTCTAAAGATATTTGCTCTGACTTAGCAACACAGAACAGAAATTAAAAAAAACAGAGAGCATCTTTGGTGAGGAAGCACAAGCTTCCATCATTCATGGAAGGATGCAATTTTAAAGATGGATTTAATTGTAATAAAGAAGAACACACTGGACATACCAAGTAGGAAACAGAGGTAAGAAAGATGAGTTACATTCTGCCACTATATGTGTTCGTCTGAGCATAGCTGCTAACCAGAGTCAAGGGCAAAATATCATGGAAGACTGCAGGTACTTGGGAACATACAAAGGATAAAAGCTTGGAGATTTACAATAAGAAAATTATTGTGGTTTAATTAAACTCTTCTGAAGGCCATATATTTAACTATTACACTGTAAATAAAACAACAGGTGGAAATAGTTTCAGGGACAGAATGAATCACAAAGCATGTGGGAGATGGCAGGGTCTGGCATGAGCATTACTGCACAGGGAATGTGGCTGGGAGGCAGGAGGCAGCAGATCTGTTTCAAACTGTGCCACTGGCTTGTTTCTGAGTGAATCACAAAGATTCAAATACTCAAGAGCAGCTTCTAATTCCAGATGCTTTGTTTTAGACACTAAGTCTCTTTTCAAAAGTGCTGGACACCTGCAGTTCTCTCTATAATCAGATGGGATATTCTCTGGACGAAGTCATTAATATCTCAAGCCAAGTTCTGAACAGCTAAGAGTGAGGTTTCATGTTATGGCAAAAATGATCGGCCAGCAAACTGCTGGTGCAAGAGCTGCTCTGCTCCCACCTGATTCTCCCATGAGCTGCTTTTGCTTTTCTTGGGATAGGTCTGACCTCATAGAGCCAGGGGCTAAATTGGCAGAAATACCTAATTGTGGGGGTTTACATACCTTCTGGATTAGCTCCTTGAGTCATCCTCCTATGCAGCCTCACAAGCATCAGAGGGGTGCAGGGAAGCACAGAGTCAGTAAGGACAAGTAAGGATTCCCTCTGAGGAAGTCACATTTTGAGGCTAATTTGAACACGTAGGTCTTATCCTCACAATTAATTTCTTTCAATCTCACCATTTGTAAAATGGAGATGAATACAGGTTATTGTAAGACCACACTAATGGGAGTAAGAATGAGGAAGTACAAAGACTAAGAGCAACTCCATATAAATACAGATCTTAAGTACAATGTTCTTATTCTCATGTTTCTTCCCAACTGTATCTGCTGTATTCCTTTCATAGAACCACTTAAGTTGGAAAAGACCTCTAAGATCACCGAGTCATTCTCACCTCTCTCCTTTTTAATGCTCTTGAACACATGTATTTGTTTCAAGTCAAATTTAATTGAAATATGCTGGCTGTATAGTAGTTTCAATCAGCCTGTATGTTGAAACTGATCCTATCAGCTTTAGTTTCATTTCATCTGTGCTGCTGTCTCTTGTACCCTGAAACTCCTCAATCAGTGTCTGTTATCAGAGCCTGACAGGAGGTGCTGCTTCCATCATCAGCTGGGTGGAAGGGGCTTGCAGCAGGATCACCTCTGGTCTGCCAATGCCTCTCCACATGTCAGCCTTTGAGAGGGATTACTACTTCAAATACTCAGTAAGTGAAATCTTGGCTCTGCTGAAGAAGGCAGTGGGATCTTTGCCACTTGCATGTAGTGAAGCCAAGATTTCATCCACTCTCTGTATGCAGTTGCAGTGCATTGAGACTCTGGATTTTAAGGCTCACCTGTAAAAGGTTATTCTCTGCTTCTAAGTTACTCAGGAGTTGTTGCAGTTATTGACCACCCATTATTTCATCATGACAGCCCCCACAGGGACCTATGTCAGCATGGCTATGAGAAAAGGAGGGTAGATATTGAACATGAAATCATAATTAGAGCTAACATGGGTTGAAAGGTATGATGGGGGGTTTTTCCCATGAATTTCAGACCTAAAGAGTACCTGGAAAAGAGCACAGGAAGCACCAAGCCACATTTGTCAGTAACTAATCATAAAAAAATCCACAAGAACTTAGCTTTTACTTTCCACATGAGTAGGTAGTCTCATTATGCAGCTCAGTGATAACAGCAATAGCAGTAACCAGTTCAGTCATACTCATTTTGATTCCTGTTGCAGCTATTTTGTAAGCTGATTTATTGACTGAAACACAAAGTATGACCAATAATTAAAAGTCAGTGATATGTGGTTATATTCCCATAACGTCCCTATAGTCTGTTAATATGGAAAAAAATATGGTGCCTACTCCAAAACATATACCATTATCCACAAAATTATACTTTATTTATGACTGATGATACATGGCTATTATTAAAGATTAATATCTAAATATTATTCTGGAGTTTGATAATGTTAGGTACAAACACATTAGGGCTTCCTTTGGACCATCTAGCTGAAATCACAGCAATTATTTGTGTACTGAGTACAGTACATTCAGTAAGATTGACCTTCATCACCTGCAAGTGGCCTGCGAGTGGCCTGCATCAGTAACACACCTCTAGAATTACGCCTCATCAAAAAAAAAAAAAAAAAAAAAGCTGAGAAATTAAATTGATAAAGTAGTAGGACTGTGGGAACAGAAGAAGCAGTTTCCTGTAGGCACAGAAACAGGGCAGCTTGTGCTGTGAAACAGTATCCTATAAATAGAAGAGCAGTATGTTATAAAATAAACATGGGGGGGCAAATAATAAACCCTAACAGGTTGTTTTCTTTGTGTGCTCACTGCTGGATTCACAGTTATAGTTTCGTGGATGGAAAATACTGTATAAAAAGTATAAACAATTTCAGTGAGATTTTTTTTTACACTTTCTGTTCTGTATGACTTAAAAATAAAAGCCATAGAAAAAAGGGTATAATACGGTATTTCTCTTAAAAACAGGGGAACAAAATCCTGCAACACTTCTATTTGCAGCTGATTTGTTACAGTTCAGCAATGAAATAAAAACTACTTACTACCTGTAATACACACACAGTCTGTAGAAATTGGCATCATCCCTTTGGCTAAATTTCAAACAACTAATTTTATGATTCCTTAGCCATTTACTCAACACTTGGAAATGTCATTCTGTGGACAAAGTAGACTATGCTCCATGTTAGCTGCACTAAGCAAACATCCATTCAAAGCAAATATTGACAGAACCTCACTTAATGCAGGAGAGGATGTCCATTTGCATTGCTTCATTTTGTTTAAAATGATGAAGTATTACACTTGCGAGCACAGGAGGACATCTACATCCATTAATATATCCAACCTTAAACCAGATTAGGTCCCAAAATGAAGGTCCATAGTGCCAATTCATCCAGTACCCACAGAAATTAATAGAAGTCCTTCCACTGACTTCTAAGTGCACTGAATCATGCAGTTAGTCATCATTGCATGAGTTTAAATCTACCTATAGATGCGTAGTTTTTTCTTATAAATATATATGCTCATATTTTAGTCACTGTTGTGGAATCCTTTTACAAAGTTTTCCTTATGCTCAACAGAAAACAGGGATTCATCTTTTTAAAGGAAACATTTTGCATGTCCAAAAAGAGGTAAATTAGAAAAGTTTTTCTGTATGCATAAAGAAAAAAATTCAATTTAAAGGGTTGTCGTATACTTATTTCCTAACCTTCTACTTCCATGTTAGAAAAGAGGACTGCGCTCAAGTTTAATGGATGCAATGCTGCTTTTATTCTGGTATAGACCAATAGAAGGAAAGTCAATTTTTTTTTTTCTTATGAATAGTCAAGTACATTGGAAAACAAAACAAAAATTGATCATGGTTTACTAACATAGGTGAGAACTGTCCATGAAATCCAAGGGTATCCTTTCCCAGACAACATCCACTGCATTTTAGATACTTATCAATGCAAATACCAAATAAAATGAAAAAGAAAATAATTCCATCTAAAGCCAAAAGAAAATATGTGCTTTTGTTATTTAAGCATTTTATACTCTGGGAACAAGAATAACTTATAGTAACATCTCCCTGGGCTTCCTCAAGGATGCTCTGCGGCAAGCTGCTGACTTCCAAGAAGAAGAGGACTTAAGCACCTACAGGAATACTTAAAAAGTATAACATTATTTACAGAAATACTTTCTTCATGTGTGGCGTAGCAGTTTGCATGGCAAGGTTCTGAACCTATGCATTTCCATGGTTTTGGACGAGAGGCTGAATGAGAAGGTACAGGGTACAAGACTCCAGAGAAATTCTCAGAAACATTGCCAGCTTACACACAAAGGTGCTTTTGAATGGTAGGGTGCTTACTACAAGCATAAAGTTTCACAAAAACCACACACACTTTCTTTGAAATAAACACGGGAAAAGTGAGAGCAAGCCCAAGCAAGATGACCCTGTGCATCCCGCTTTGCAGCACAGGGTCATGCAGTGCTTTTGAACTCTTCTGTAGCTCACAACAGCACCCATGCCCTGCCCTGAGGAGGGAAGCTGTGAGAGGCCTGAGTAACTAGTGTGGGACCTGGGAAGGTGTTATACTGACAGAGAAAGAATAATAAGAAAAGCAATGGGACAGGCACCCTGACGTTCGTTTAGATAGTGACATGATTCTTTCCACGTGCTTTTCTTCATGGGTATGCATGAGAGCACAAACTCCCACCTCCACATCATATGACTCCAAGGAGATTCTGTTGCCAGGGTGCTGCAGAATTTTTTCCCTAATTTTATTGTTGTTTGGGATGGCACTGACTTGAGAGACCAGACTACTCTCCTTTACGTGCAATAACTGATGTTTATATAGAGATTTATACACACCATGTCGGCATTAATAAAACTGGTTTTACTATAACTAAGACTTTTTATTATATCATAGATTTTTCTTTTCTTACTGTATTTTTTCCCTATGAACAAACAGGTTAAACAACTATGCATGTTAAAAATTGATTCCCTACTTTCTGACTTATGATCTCAATACAAACACTTTTAATTTCTAGATGCAATGAAAAGAACCTCGTGTGTATTTATGAAGGCTCTCCTGCATGTTTCTTTCTGGTTTACAAATTTCTTTCCAAGCTATTTAGTCAATACCAAGTAGTTAATGATAAAATCCAATAAGCAGAGTGCCACTCTGAAATTGGCAGGCAAAGAAAATATAAAAATCTATACTGAAACACAAAACATAGAAATGTAAAGTTTTGTTTATTTCTGGAGACAAGGAGAGAATCTTTTTTACTAAATGTTTATGTTGTGTGAGAAGCAAGCCTGCTCTAGTAATGAAAATTATGTAGTACGAATCCTTTTTACATTGGAAGAAAAACATCTAATGAATGGCATTCTCTTGGTTGTCAGGACTGCTGTGCTAGATTTTTAAGATTTTTAAGCTGTCTGGCTTGAAGGGTATGAAGCACCCACCTAAAGCACCTATGTGTGCTTCCAGAGTAATGAGGGGGAGACACATAATTTTGTGTGGGAGGACTGTTACATGAAAGCCTGAGAAGAAGGAGGAGAGGAGCAGTACATACATTTGGGATTATCTGACTTGTAAATTCATAGTAAGTTGTTTGTGGATGATCTACTCATATGACATTCCTTCAGCACTACACAAACAAGAAGGTATTTCCAGAGTTACAGTTAATTCTCACCCGAACTGAATGTTTCAGTTTAGTCAAATAAATTTCGCCCTTAAACCATCATTTCTTTCTAGCAGCTGTAATGAGGTATTAGGGCTCAATTGTAGCAGGTAGGGGAGATAAACCCTGACACCAATACTTGTTAGAGACACATCTGAATTAGAAGCACAGAAGAAAAATCCAGTGCACGAAGTAGGGGAAAAGTTATCTGTATGAATGGGATCTGTCTCTGGATGGGGATGGGATGGAACAGCATTAGGGACAGAATCCTGCTGTCTCAGGAAGGCCCACCCTTAGCTGAAGAGAGACAGAGCCAGCAGCTTGAGGGAGGAGTCCATACAGACACAAGTGATCTCTCAGAGGACAGCTGTTTTCTGGCATAGCACCAAAAGGCAAGTGATTCTTCTGCAGCCCATAATGCTGTACAGAAGAAGGTGTTGTGAACTTCCACTTCAGCAGCCTTCTCTGACCTCCTCAATATCACTGGCAGCATCACCCATTTGCTCAGAAGAGAGGAAAATGCTGATGGTAGATATTACGATGCCTAGCAGAGCCAATTCAAGTGGGAGCCTCTGGAAGCTTTTCAGACTGGGTTACACAAAAGACTTCCTGGGTGACATTACAACCTGGATCTATTCTAAGGATTGGCAACTGCTGGAGTCAGATTTTGCTGATGTGCCCTAGAGAAGTCCCATGGGCCACTGTCTGAAAATCTTGCTTTACAGTACAATTGCTCTTTATTATTCTTGCTATCTGAGAGACTCATACCTATCTCATCTGCTACAGGACTGCATACAGAAGACCTGATGTGTTTCTGTTGTATGACAGATGAATTCCATGGCTGGGTTACTGATAATACAGTTTGACATTACTGCCAAACAAATTTAACAGCCGGCTGCTGCCAACACTGGCAATTTTTCCCCCCCTCTACTTGCTCTTCATGCCCTGGCACATGGAAAGGTGTGTGCTGGAGAAACCTGTGTGGCTCAAGGAAGGAGATGCAATGGTGTCTGCATGGGGGAGTGCTAGCACAAAGGTCCTGCCCTTCACCTGGGCCAGCATTTGTCAATATAGCAGCAAAATGTGTTAGAAAGCCAGCCTGTCATAAAAAATAAGTTTATTTGAACATTTGTCAGAGGACTGAAAAGCCATGACAGTTTCAAATTTCTTAGCATCCAACACAAAACTGAGCTTTGCTGCCTTTAATTCACTTTGGAAGCAGAAAATGTAAATAGAAATTTACACAATATGAGTGTCTGCATACAGACTAATTCCCACGCTTATCCCACATTATTTTATACTGACAGTCACAAATAGATGAGTTCCAAGTATCCAGCTATTTTGTTGGTAAAAATCTGGTGGCAGTCTAACCTAGGAAAGGAGATCTTTTAGCTTTCACCAAAGATGTTACTTTGTTACAAAGTAAAATCCAATGAAATACTTGGACTCACTGGTAGTAGTTGTACATGGTCTTTCATATGGAAGAATACACAGCTAATAAAAACATAAAAAATAAAATTCATATGCTTCTTCAAAATTAACCTAAATAAAAACTGTCCCAAAATACATTCCTCTTAATTCCTGCTTTAGGCAAAGTATAATTGCCCTGAACTAGTGTAATTATTTGTTTCAGAAAAAGTTTCTGAAAAAGATGGAAATTCGAGGTTCTAATTACAACTCTTAGGAAAGGCTGCAAGATGTAAGAAATTAGATATTTCAATCAATTCCACAAAGAAGAATGTGTCTTCCACAGTCTCTGAACACATCTGCAGAAAGAGACCAAAGTACAGGGCAAACACTTGGCCCTCATCACTGCATCATGTGTTCTAGAATAAATCTCAGTCAAATAATAGGAAAAATCATGGTCTCTGTCTTCATATTCTTACTCCTATTCTATTTCATTTAGAGTTCCCCTCTTTAAATATCTAAACAACGAGTTTAAGTAGCTGTGTTTAATAAGCAGAAAACATTATATATACATTCTCTGTGAAGATGTAGTTCTGTTTGAAGAGAAAAGTCTTCTGGCCTTCAGAATTAGGACTGCTAAGCAATACTGAGAAAAAGGAATTACACATCCCTTATTTCCTTTTTTATATTTCTTTTATGTTATCACTAGGTATGTTAGATAGATGTGCCCCAAAAGTAGAGCCCCAAAACTGACACTTTCCAAACTACTTGGGAGTTCAGGAGTAACAAAGTAGTCCTCAAGTGAGGCCCTAAGCTCTGGGATCTGATTCCCACACTAGTCTATTAGTCCCTGGATTTAGAAATGCTCCAGGCATGCTGCTTAGTTCCTCTTGTCTTGCAGGCGTTCAAAGAGGATGAGGCCTGAGAGGTGGAAGGGCTGGAAACAATAAAGAACAATGTAGGTGGGATTCATAACTGGTCCCCAGAGTGCCTTTGGTTTTTGTGGGAGAATATGTAAATAGTAGCATCAACAGCAGGAAATTCTGATGAACTGAAATATTCACTGAAACCTTGTGGGTTTTCAACAGGCTAGATGCTGACAGGTGCTTAGAGCTGTGGGTCACTGAACATCTTTTACTTGTTCCACAACCAAGATAGCAGGAGAAACCACACAGTCCCAAATAAACACACTTGCTAAATAATACACAAATATGCAAGATACAGCTAGGGGCATGCTGCTGCTCTGACTGGTTTCTGGCAGCTTCTCTAAACTATTAGCACTATAAGCACTAAACTGTATTACTAAAAGGTTCACGAGTGATTTAAAGAGTATATCCTTATACACTACAAAATCAAATTGGTGCCGCAGAAATCAAATCAATAAATAAATACGAATGTAGACTGTAAAGAGAAAGCATTCCACTATGTTGTCCTTTATTTTTTTTTACAAGAAAAAGTTCCATGCAATGTTTGAGGGAATTTTGGTCAATTCGAATAGCATTCTCAAATATCACAAGTCATACCTGAGAAAAATTCAGACAGTAATGCTAAAGTAATACTGAAGTGGTCTGGAAGCTGAAGTGGTCTGAGTTGTATCTAGTTTCAGCAGCCTGTGAGTTAATTTCGTGCATTGTATTTATATTCTAATTGTTAACCAGACAAGTAATAAATAATTACATACAGTTTTTCCCTCCAAGCCAAAATCAAAACAATAGAAACTATTAACATAAGTGCAATAATACTAGCTACAAAGACAGACGTATCCACATTTTGGCTCCTTTATATAATGCAAACAAAATACAAAAGCATTAAAGAAGATATAAATGTAGATAGGACTAGGTCCCTCTTAAATAAGCCCCGGTCTAACAGAATTTGCTTATAGAGTTAAGTTTCCTCTTGTTTTACCACTTTCTGCACAGACATTAAATCTATTCCCTCTGGAGTTCACATAGGATAATTCCACGTGCCTTTAAAATTGCAGTTGACATTATTATTAAGTGTTCTTTTATATGGCATGATCATGCAATACACATCCCCAAATATAGCATGATAGAACACTATTCTGTTTATACATATATGTTTAGATATACATATGTGTACATTATATATGAACATATATGCATTTAGTTATATAACAGTGCAGCTCAGTTTTGACTGTGGTATGCTACATCTTGGTATCTGAAGTTTTGGGATTATGCACTTCAATACCCTATTAGGGTGTAAAAGTGAAAAGTGACAGAAGAGACATCTATGAAAGTAAGTTTGACATTTCCTACTTTGTACATCACTAAAATTAGAGCTTTAATACGCGTCAGCACATATCATTTTATAGCATTCTCACTACAGACTTCCCCAGCTAGAAAAGAAGTGGGGCCATGGGAGAACTCCTGGCTAAGCTACAATCAAAGACGTTTCTGTACTGAACACCAATTATACAAGATCAAAGTGCAACCTGCCTACAAGAAAACATTTCAGAGATGGTGAATGAAGTGATGCACCCTAATGTAGAAGGTAAATAATGTCATAACCTCATGTGCTTTCCATTCTTACTGACCACAGTACTGAACTGGCCAACTTTTCAAAAAAACAAAGGACAGATAATAAAAAATTACTTTTAAGTGAACACCAAACTTTTACCATTTCATGAAATCAGTACATTGTTACACTTGCATTTACTATGTTGTGTTCAATAGATTTTTTGTTTTCAATGGATTTTTCTCAGTAGACTTTTGCACAGCCTATAGTTGATTGAAAGTCACAGTCTTTTAAAAGTTGTTTCCAGTGAACAGACTGGAATCAGGACCGAAGATTTCTGAAAAAAAAAAATCAGAATTGATTGTGTGTAGCTTATTAGCACCTCTTAGGAAGGACTGCTGATTTCTCCCCAAAGGGCAAATACCAAGTAGAGCCCCAAGTTCTGCCACATGGCAGCACAGTGGTGGTATTTAACCTACACAATTTTTTCTACCTATGATTTATGGGAATACTAATATAGGTATTTCATATGAAAGAATCAACAAACCCACCATTGTGGCATCCCAATTCTCAGTTCCAAGCTGTTTTATACTTCTCTGGCACCACGAGAACGTTACAGAAAGAAAATTTTATCTGAGAATATCTCCTCACTAGTCAGCCACTGCCAGCATTAAGGGATCTAACCTGAATCCCTGGTACAGGGGATTGGGACACAACTATTCTATACTTTCTGAGGAAAGTGCAGTGCAAAGAAGGAGCCCTTCTGCATGTTCTACCTGTCTTGGTTATGTGCATCTGTTTTAATTTATTGCCTCCTGAGGCACAGGCACTTTGTAAAGCACATGCCCAACATGAAATTCAGAAATCATCTCTACGCAATTCACACAGCCCTCTCCTCTGCCTTCAACTTCTTTTTTATGCAGGTTCTCCTGTGGTATAAAATGAAGCTGCAGCTTTCAAAAAAGCCCAACAATTCAATGCCTGCCTCTCCTAGACTGATGGAAGCAATGATTTTGTGAGTATACAATTTGCATCATGCTCCTCAATGTCATTTTTGTGAGTTTGACTCTCTTTCCAATCAGGTCAACAGGAAATTCGATACCAACATGAGCAAGACAGAACTGGACGAGGAGTCAGGAATATCATTCATCTGACCAATGAGTCTGAGGGCTGATCTTTCCACTGCTTGGAGCAGTTTGTGGGAACCACCAGAATTCACATATCTTTCTGTTCTCTGTTCCAAAACAGAGAGAGCAAAATTTCTTGCAGAAATGTTTGAGCAATTAAATAAACACAACAAGCATGGAGAACTTAAACTTCAGCATAAATAAACTTGAGCATAAATATACTTGATTAGTTCAAAATGTTTTAAGAATGAAAACTAGGGGCCATGCTTCTCCCTGTCTTGAAAAGGACTGTGACTCATGTGAAAAATGCTTTTAAATAAGAGGAGGAAAAAGTGTGCCTTCTGGTTTTTGGAATATTTCCTTGGTATTTTTGATGAAGTGAAAGCTCTCCTTGGAGAAAACACATTGTCTCCTATAATGCATGCCTGATGGGAGCAGGGAAGAAAAGGCTTCCCTTTCAGAAGCAAATTGGAGGAAAAAGCATAAAATTTAAGGACAGAAATGAAGCAAAACTTTGAATGTAAAAATAGTCCTAGTCATGCAGGTGTTTCTTTGTTAAGTTTACTGGCAAGTCTCAGAATCAAGGGCATTGTGTCATATTATGCTGAGGGAGTCTTGAAATGTGAGAGCAGGTTATTCAGTATCCACATGATATAAAAGCCTAGGCTGAATCACAGTCTTCAAACACATTATTAAACACTTCCATTCAAAAAGGATGTCATAGCCCTTGGCTTTCTCCAGCAAACATTGTATAATGTGTACAGTAACAGAACAAACAACTTGGAGAGGTGTGACACAGAGCATGAACACCTACCTCATCATCCAAGCTAGATGAAAGATATCATTGTTGGGAAACAAAATGAAACAGACTCGCAAAAAAGTCCTGTTTCTTAATCTGGAGGATCATTACACAATGTAACATACTATTGACTAAGATTGTTTCAAAAGCAATAGTGATAAAATTATGTCTTCTAATTGGAAATAAAAACTATGTATAGGAGACAAAAATTTTCTTTAGGTGCCACCATCAGCAGGCATTGTTATCACTAGGAGCACTGGTTTCAATTCAACAGAGTATTCACTAAATATGTAATATGTTAAATCTCCCGTGGCCACCTAATCCACATGCTGTTTGATTCTAGCTGTGAGATTTCTTTGAACCAGCTTTTTTTGTAGAATCATTGTTTCCCTTCAAAAGGGTCCTTTTGAGATATGTAAACCTGTCCTATCCTTTACTAAATAAGTGTACACATGTATTAGGCCATAAACAGGCACTTCACCAATTGTAGATAATAAATACTTACTAAATATTTCAACCCTTCGTGGACCAATTCTTTCATTAGAAGAAAATATAATCAAACATCCTAGTTATCCTTAACTCTGCTGGCTATAAGCTCATCCGCTTCCTTGTCTTACTACCTTTCTGTAATTCTTACCTTCTGCTTTAGAATAAGAATTAATGCTTAGTTTACCCTTTCTTGATATATATTATTTCTGAAAGAGTGGCTTTAATTTTCTCTCTAAATGGTTTTTTTTTAGACTGTATCATCTAATTTTTGACTTCGGAACATCTAGTAAAACTTCTTTAAAATTTTCTAAAATCATTCATACTTTCTCTTCCTTTTGGTAAGTTATTTAGCTTTTAATTAGTTACAGCATTTTTTAATGAGACAAGAAGATATGAATCACAATTTAGGAAAGATACATATTACCCAACACAATTTTTTTAAACAAAATGAATTCCATAAGCAAAAGAAATTGCTTAAAAGTAGGGCTCATTGCAGGTAAAGAAATGGTAGGTGGCAATATTTAGTGATGAAAAAGAAAGTTGAAATTTTCCTAGTTGAATGGATTAACATGATAATCTGTGGATTTTAATTTTCTTCATTAATAAGTCTGGCATAAAAAGGAAAGTCTTGATGACAAAATTGGGTATCTGGAGTGTTGTGTTCAGTTCTACACACAGTTCCCCTATCCAAGTGAGACAAGGAGATCAGAGTAAGCCCAGAAAATGTATACAAAGATCAGTAAGGGCTTGGAGTATTTATCATGTGAAGCAAGGATGCACGAGCCAGCACTGATCAGTCTGGAGAGGAAAATGCTCAGGGGGATTTTACCAGCCTGTACAGATATCCGGCAGGTGGAATAGAAGGGGTGCAGAGAAGATGTAGCCAGGCTCTTCCCTCTGGTGCCCAAAGGCAGGACCAGCAGCAATGCACATGGATCAGGAAATGCCATACCAATGTAAGAAAACACTTTCTTACTGCGAGGGCACCAAACACTGTAACATTACCCAGGGCGTAATAGAGTAGAGTCTCCACCCTTGGAGACGCTCAAAACGCTGCTGGATGTGGTCTTGAGCATCTTGCTTTAGGTGACCCTTGCTCAAGTTGGACTGGTTGATCCTGAGGTCCCCTACAACCTCAACCATTCTGTGACTCTGTGAACCTAAAGGATGATGCTGGCATAAAAACCAACCAACCAACCAACCCACCAACCCTTATAAACTAGCCATAAACAAATTAGATCAGAAATTTAAATGCTAAAAACCTTCAAAATAAAGAAATTCTGCAGAAACCCTCCAACAGGAAAAATTAATTTAGAGGTTGAATTTGATAAGTTTATCAAAAGTATTAGAATGCGTTGCTGCCACGGGCTGCCCGGTGGCCTGGCAGGAGGCAAGGCAGTGTCCTGGTCGGCGACCAAAGGGACACAGTCCCCGTGGCTGGTCAGAGCGCTCTGCCACAAGCGCACGATAAAGCAGGCTGCAGCTGGGATGTTGCCTGGCAACGGGACAGCGGCGAAGGAGGTAGAGGGACCTCTCTGGTGCCCACAAATCCAGCTTTATTGATAACACAAAGTAACAAGGAGCTTCAAAGCTGAAGGGAGAGCAGGAGAAAAGGTGGGGGGGGGAACCCGAGAAGCCTTTTTATGGTGCTCTAAAAGAGGGAGGAACTAAGGGAAACAGTCCAATAGGGAGATGATGGGAATGACAGGTGCCAATAGGGAAAGGAACAGGGGAGAACTTTCTGGAAGTTATACATAGGCAATTAAACTGATAAATATACATAAACAGATGAACCAATAAGGACTAAAGAACAAGAGAAGGGTCTAGAAAGAGGGGAGGAGATGTGGCAGTGGCAATCACCCAGAAGAGGATGGCCTTAGGTCTGATGGTCATCCTATGCGCTGGCCTCAGACCTGCCCTCGGGATCGAAGTCAGGAGCAGGAAAATTGATCCATTTAATGACATCCAGCCCCGAGGTGGGCTGGGTCACTGCAACATTAGAAGACACATTTTCACACAATAGCTTGTAATAAGACTAATCCACTCAGAAGATAATTTCTAGTCTTAATTTTCAAAACCAGGATTTTTAGAGCATTAAATATGTACAGATATTTCATACATCCTGATCTAGCCACAGTCAGTTTAAATTAATTGGTTGCCTCCCCTAAAGGCCTACCAGCATTAGTGCATATGTAATTGTTTCCTCACCCAGTTCTCTAAAATTATGCAGTTAATCTTAAAAACACCGTAAACAGGTTATCTCAAGCATGTTTCTAAACCAGGTAATTTCAACAGAACTGTTAGAGAGCAATTACAAACATAAATCCAGATGAGTGGTGGTCCCTCACATAAAAGCTTTGGCCAGTAACAATGGGGACCAGCTTATCAACTTGTATCAGCTGTGGGCAGAACAGTTCACCTTACTGTGGCCAAAACTACTGGTGTGGATCTTAACTTTTTTTCTAGACAAAGAAAAAGGCAGGCAACTGAGATTAAATAGAGATGCAGTTGGAATACTCTCTTGGGGTGACTTTATGATGTGTATCCCATATCACTGCTCTATTGCCCACCAATCTTTTCTGTGCCTTTAAACTGAGCCTGAGATTAAGAGTCTCATGCTCTACCGACTGAGCTAGCTGGGCAAAATTTTTCCTCCAAATTTGTCCAAATTAGGACAAATACCAAGCTTTATTATGGCCCCAAGTACACCTCTTCTCCAGAAACTGTGGCCTCACCTCAAGTACTGTTTGAAATTTTGCACATCTCAATATATGAAGGACATCAAACCATTAGAGTATGTCCAGAGGAGAGTGGCCATGATGGTGAAGGATCCTGAGGGTAAGACTTAGGAGCAGCAGCTGAGTTCACTTGTCTTCTTTGGCTTGGAGAAGACAAGAGTGAGGGGTGACCTCCTGGCAGCCTACAGCTTCCTCCAGTGGAGGGGATGGTCTTTATCTGCTCTCTGTGGTCCCCAGTGATAGGATACAAGGAAATGGAACCAAGCTGCATTAAGGAGAAGTTCAGACTGGACATTAGGAAATGGTTCTTCACTGAGAGGGTGGCCAGTCACTCAAAGAGACTCCCCAGGGAAGTGATCATGGCAAAAAGCCTGCCAGAGTTCAAGGAGCACATGGATGATGCTTTTAGTCATCATTAGGTTTAGTTTTAAGCAGTCCTGTGAGGAGCAGGGAGTTGGGCTGAAAGATCCTGCTAGCTTCCTTCCAACTGGAGATATTCTGTGTTTCTCTGATTCTATGATTTAGCTGCCTAAGGCTCAAGCTCACCACTGGCTTCATGCAGCTCTGTGACCTTGAGTCAGAGGTGTGCCTAGAAAGAGTGGTGTGACAAAAAGCTGTAGGAAGTGGGGTCTTGTCCACTTTTGCTGCAGAGCTGCTTCTAAGCTTAGGCTCTTGCTCTCAGTCTCTTTGGTCTTCCACCTTCTGGGCTCTTGGCTCTGATCCTGACCTGGTCACTTGATATTCTGGCTTGATCTTGGACTGTCTCATCACTTCAGGCTTGTCTGGTGGTCTGATCTGTGAGCTGAGCCTTGATGCCACCACTAGACCTGCTCTGCTCTTTGTGCTCAGGTACTGTGGGACTGCACCCTTGCCAGTGTCCTGCCTGCCTTCACCCCTGGCTCACCTGCCCTTAAGGTGGCCTGCTCTCACTGCTTCCTGCTCGGTACAGCAGGGATCCTTTGGAGGATTTGGAATAAATTCCCATGCTAATCGTGTGGGTAGAGCTCTTAAAAAGCATGAGTACATCAAGGAATACCTCTACCTTTAAAAGTATACCTGACCTCTTATATAGAATTTCTGCTACCAAGAAGTCAGATGAGTGTTTGAATCTACTGCTCTTCTATGCCTTAGAATGGAGAAAAAAATGAGGGAAAAGCACCTGATTTTGTTGCAAGGTGAAACATCATGACAGCAGCTTTTGGCTGTCTGAGCTTTGCAAGCTACTCTGTCGAGCTGATTCTAAACAAATCAGATGAATGCTACTGTATTTGGTGACAATCTAAGTAACACAAGTTTAGTTGGTTGTTTCTTCTTAGCGATACTATTCTAAAAGTATACTCCATATGTTTGAAACTTAGGAGTGGACCTGGCATTTGCAAGGACAGACAAGATGACATCTACCCAAACTGGTAAGTGTGTCATGAACAATTCAAGTTCAAGAATATACATTTTTACATTTGAAAAACTGACCCCCAGTGTTATGATAAAGGTAAATTTATGTCAGCGAGATTTCTCAGCTGTGAAGGCTCTTGTAAGAACATTATTTCCTGTAATCTGAGGAAGAAATAAACGAGTACAAATTCCACAGTAGTGGAATTACTTTTCTTTTCTGATTATCTTTTGAGCATGCAGTACCATTTAAACATCTGATCCTTAGGCCGAGGTGTTTCAGACCACAAAATCAGCATCAAGACTTGCTGATGTTTAAATATACTAATTATGGTGATGTTTCTTTATGTTTAATCATTCTTCTTTGCTAAGAATGAGCTGAAAAGCTTTTAACTTTAGGTGTTTTAATTCTAGCATGAGAACTAGGTAAGGGAACATATTAGAATTTTCTTTTTGTTTTTCTAAAGACTCCTTTACTGACTAGCAGAAGGCAGGAGGGATGTACACATAATACTACAGATTGCTAAAGCATTTAATTCCACAGAGCTAAGAATTCATATAAGCTACAGACTCCCACTTCCACTGACAACAGTTTCTTGCCATAAAAGATAGAGCAGGAAGCAGCCAACAATGCTGGCTGTCTTTCAGATCTCAATGACTCATGCATATACTACTTTTCTAAGTTAATTCTGAAATGAGCCCTTATTATCAATACTGAAGATTTATACAGTGTCTTTCAGCAGCGGAGAGATCACAATACTTTATAAAAAGTCTAAACTTTATAAACACGCATAAACAGAAAAAAGATACTGCCATGTTCAGATGGAAAATGACAGCTATAGAACACACAGTAGCATATAAGGTCTAGTTGCCCAAAAAGGAATAAGGAATTAGAATTAGGGTGCCTTGCTATTACAGCAGTCCTGACTCATTAAATTACATCCTATTGTGAGAGTCTCCAACTTCACTTTTACCCTGGATTACCTGTGCCCTGTAAAAAGGAAATCAAAATCACTAGAGTTGTGGAAAGGAATTTTGTTGAGGAAAATGTATCATTTGAACCTGAATTTAGCAAAGACAGTAGAACAGCTGTGAGATGTACTCTGACTATGTAATGAACAATTCAGAGTACTGAAACAATAAACAGGACAATTATTATTATTACTGAGGTATTAGGAACTCATTCTTATGGAATATGCAGATCATGATGATTCAAGAAAAGAGGTTGTTGCAGACACTACCCTGGGACGTTTTTTTCAACTCCAGTTAGGGACAGTGTGACCTGCAGAAAGCAGATGTAACACTTAATGAAACAGTATTGTTACTTCTTACTGCTCTTGGAAAGAAACTATGAAAACAATAACCATGCTCAGCTCGCCCATGATGAAATGTGATGGTTAGACAGAAGTGTGGTTCCTGTTCTCCAGTTCTCAGAACGTACAAAGGACTTACGTACACTCTAAGTGTCTTACCTTAGAGTGTGTGTCAGTTATGTTAAAAAGGGATGTCATTGAAGACTTAAATGTCAATTGCTCTTGTCAATTTTGTCTTATCTGCTGAAGAAGCCACAAAAGTAAACTCAGTTGTACACAGTTTTGAGATGTCTAGCAGCGCACTAGAAATACCAACCTCTATAAATAGAAATAGGGTAAGACCATAAATAGAAGAAGTTTTAGAAATGAAGCTCCACTCCCTGAACTTGAAAATGTTGTGTTTAAAACCCTTACTTGCACACAGCTTTACAGTACACATAATTTTCTTATTAAATTCAGACTTCTACAAAATCAAGGAAAACCTGAATCCTAAATGTTCGACTAATTCAAGAACCTCGAAGTATTTTAAGAAAGTGAATAAATATTAGCACCTACTATACATGGAGTTGATTCACTGCAAGATACGCTGTTTGGAAATGCCCTGCACTTCAATTTGGCATTTCACTGAGGTGTTTAATCCTCAGTCCTTGGGGCCCTCCATGGTCTGTGAGCCTAAGCAGGCAGCTTCAGAGAATGACTTGCATTGTGGAGGGCCTGTTCAGAGGTACCAATCTTTCTCCAGCACTTCTCAACTTTGTTGAAGTGTAGATGAGACTTTTGTGGCAATGGCTAAAATTTTGCAGATCAGCCCAGGCCTAATGTCACAGCAGGTATATTATCCTGTGATTCTCGTTTCTTATCTGACCTGCTACACTAAACTACCTCTGGGAAAAGCTCTGAGAATTTATAAAGCTGTATTGATAATGATTTTTTTTTCTCACCTTCCCTTTAAAATAATCCACAATTCTAGAAGTCAGTTATTACCTGCATCAGTCGTGACCATAACAGAATGGACTAATGATCCAGGAGAGGAAAAGGTCTTGAATAGATGCTTTGTCTATCTTAGATAATTCTTTTTCCTTTTTGAACTGTAATAAGACCTACAAATGAAGGCTAGAGTAAGGCACGATACACTTTTGTTCTTCAGTTATATTATTCATTACAAAAGTAGTAAAAACAATGCTATTACATAAATTAATCCACCTAGAGTACAGAAGCATTTGATCATTTCTTTAATCAAATATTAAAGAAATGTACTTCTGTGTCCTGTTACCTTCTTAAGATACAAAAGCATGCAGCATGTTAACCTGTGGGTCATGCACTGTCCCAACATATCCTGTCCTTGAATATATATAGGAGTAGAACAATTTATAAGGGTTGTTTGAAGTGAATGAAGTACAGAAACAGTATTGATCATGATTTTCACTACTTTTGTCTTGGATACTCAGACCTAACTGTTAGGAGTGACAGCCAAACTACAAATATTTGGGGTTGATCATGCAATTTACAGAATAAAGATAGGCTGCAAATCCACTGAAACATGAAACACCAAAGTTCTCAAAGATTTGTAGCAGAAAAAGAATCCTTAATTCCCAGTGCTGTAAAGGAGTTTTGTTGGCTTAAGTACAACTGTAAAAACAAGAATGTTTGTTGGCTGGCACATACTGTGAATGTATCATACATGGTCAAAAAACTGCCAATAAAGCTTTCACAGCTTAGATATTTAACAGGCTGGAGAAAAGTAAATAGCCTTTTTATTTTACAAAACTCCGAAAAAAACCCACTATTGTGTAATGGCACAAGAATTCCACCTAGGTCTTCTAGAAACAGAGATATTCAGCAAGTGGAGTACACCATGCCCAGAACATTAATAAATATACATAAGAATTACAGGAGAATTCATGCTGTATGTAGAAAAAAATTAGTTTCAAGGAACTAGTTTATCCTCAGACTGTACAAATGATAGAAGGGTAGCTAGAGATTACACTGAGTGAAATATTTAGCAGCTTCCTTATATACTTAGCAGAAAGATTCTGGACTACTGATACATGTCAACACATCTGAGTGAAATGAATACATTTACTCAAAACTTGTCTTCACCACACACAACCAAACACTTCACAGACCCTTCAGTCAGTGCTGGTGTGAGAAAGGCTTTGCTTTCATGCAAGTAACTCTCCCATTTTCCATGTCTGTATTACATTTCCAGCATTGTATCTTATTTCATGATTTCTGGATTTTTTGAGTGCTGTTTCCATTTCCCTGCCCACTCCCTCTTCATGATCTTTCATCAGTGGATCCTTCCCTGACAGATACAAAATTAATGACTGCCTTAAAATACACACATACATGACTATAAATAACAGAACAGGGTCATTTAAAGGAATTCTAGATTAGATGTAAAAGAAAGTGCAGATTTGCAAAGTAGCAATTCAGTGGCAAAACTACAGTTAACATAAACACATGCTTAATGTGGTCTTTCAAAGCACTCTGATGGTATACTAAGGGTTGTGCTGTTTTGTGCAAGTTGTAGTTAATTCTGAAATTTCTCTTCTCTCTTTGACTACCTAAAGTACAACAGCTGATGAATTCAGAAAACCAAAACAAGTATCCTGATCTACCATGGTCTTGTGGTTGAATTATTCTGAATTTGGTAAAGTGCAAGCCTCAAATGAAGCCTCCCCATCTGGTAGCATTCCCATAACTTCTCTTCATTCCTATTAAAGATGAACTGCAACTTTCAGTCATGGTGGTAGTCTGGGCCTGTCTTCTCTACCTAGCCATGTGTTTTCACAGATCTTAAAAGGAGCAAAATTATTACGTACAAGACTTCTACTAATTTGCCAGTATAACCAATGAATAGCTTCACAAGCTACTAGGGGGAGAAGGACAGCTGGAAAAGTAATTACATAAGATCTGTTTTCTAGGAAAAGTGAATTAAAAATCCCTGCCTTTTATTTCTTCCCTGCCACAATGAATCAGGTACTTCTCCTCTTTAAAACAATAAGGCAGAAAAGACATTGAAAGATAGACAGATGAGACAACTTCTGTTACGTGAAAGACAGGAACTGGAAATTAATTTTGCAGTGGTTACATTAAAAAGCTTGTATATAGCTGCTGACTAAGTCAGTGCTTATTTTGGAAGATGTATCTGAATTTTTCATTCAAGCATCAGAAATGTAACTGTGTCCCCTCTTGCCGAATACGCAATTTTACCAGAAATAGGATATACCTACGTAATAGCCCACCTACTTTTAACTTAGCTACACAGCACACAGTAACTTCTTACAGTGATACCATTAGATACAACATCTCAGAAACAGTATCTAAGATCCCATAAATTGAGATGTTGTATTTTGCTAAGATTTACAAACTACAGACCAAATGGGGACCCATAACTTCTCTAGAGTTTCAATGCTCACATAAATGGCTGAGTAACACAAGTACAGAGATACATGTACAGATCCCTACCAAAGATCTTGGAGTCTTTGGGGGTCCTGGACTGGAAGCTAGCCAACATTATCCCAACTTACAAAAAGGGCATGAGGGAAGACCCAGGACGACCTGTTGGTCTAAACGCAGTACCTGGAAAAATTATGGCGATCACACTGGCTGCAGTTGAGAGACTTAAAGACACTTAAAGAACAATGCAATCATCAAGCAGAGTCAACATAGTTTCACAGAAGGAAAGTCCTGTTAAACTGATTTTATATCCTTCTATGGCAAGGTCACCTGCCTCATGGGTGAAGGAAGGAGGTGGATGTAGTTTTCCCAGATTTAGGAAGGATTAAGGATTCTTAATGGATTAAGCTTGGATTAAGACTTCTGATACTGCCCCTCACAGCATCCTTCTGAAAATGTTGTCCAAGGGTGGGTTCGCGGTGTGCTGGGTGAAGACCCGGCTGAAGGGCAGAGCTTAGACGGGTGCAGTGACTGGGGCTGCATCTGGCTGGTGACCAGACACCAGTGGTGTTCCTCAGGGTGCAGTTCTTAGCAACATGCTGTATCTTTGGCCAGCTCTGAAGCGGTCAGACAGTTGTACCAGATAATGCTTGTAGGTACGTTTCAAAAGAACTATCCTATCCTATCCTATCCTATCCTATCCTATCCTATACTATCCTATCCTATCCTGTTCTGTCCTGTCCTGTCCTGTCCTGTCGTCAAAAGATATTACAAGAGGCTGAACACAACAGACAGGTTTTGAGTAAAAATGCACAAATAATGCAATTTTCCACATAGCAAAAAATTGCATTCGACATACTGAAACTAAAGCAATCTAGATTATTAGTCACGTGTCCTGTCAATAACTCTTTAACAAAATATATTTTTATTTGCCTGTTTTCTGCCCTTGAAATAATATAAATATTCACATAAAGAAAAGGTATATGAAAGCAGAATGCTGTGGTGGCATTTGTTGGTATAGTACAGAGAATTAATCCTGAATTGATCAATACAATTTGAGTGATTGCAAGATCCTCTCATGTATTAAGCTAATATCCTAATCTACACTTTGCCTTGCACTGGAAACACAACGAAGTTCTTATTCACATCTGGGTGTCTGTGCAAAGGGAGAAGGGAAGGCTTGGTGCAACATATGAAATTTTTTATTTTGATTGATTTTTCAGTATGAGCATATTAAAGGCTCAGAATAAACCGAGATCAGCTAAGTATTTTTGCTGAGGTCAGTCCAGTGGGGAGCAGTGCAACAGACAGCGGCTCCTGTACGGCCACGTAGCCCCGGGAACAGCCACGGTGTGCCCACCCGAGCGGGTCAGTAGTCTCCTAAGGACCAGGACATACAAGTGGCATCTTGCCGAGGTAGTGGCGAGGTGCCCGCGGTCTGTTCCTGATCGTTCCTCGCACCCGAGCGGCCTCAAAACGGGCGAGGGCACGGAGACACCACGGGGCTCCCAGCTCTGGTGCGAGCAGCATTCCAGCTTCCACAGGGTATTCCACAACGTGAACTGCCCATCCGGGCACCTCGGAAACGCCTTCTTCCCGGCTTACAGCTTCTTCGTAATGGACTGACCAACTCCTCCATTCCTCGCCGCGTGGTTCCCCGCAGGCAGCACCGCCCACCCCGCGGAGGCTCCGGGCGGGGCTCGGGCAGAGGCAGCGGCGGACGGGGCGCGGCGGCGCCGCTCCAGCCCCGCGGCGGGCGGGCCCTGCTCCCGCT
>VZTI01003933.1:41699-105302 GCA_013397865.1 Struthidea cinerea | reverse complement strand
GCCGGCACCGCTGCGGTGGTCTTGGCTGCCCGACTGCCGCCAGTTCAGTACCCAAAGCATTCCCGGGGCTCCCTCGCCTCCCTGAAACCTACAGAGAGATAAACCAACGAGACGGCCTTTCTTTCACTTCCAGAGAACCACAAACCGCATTCTTTTTCCATTTAGCAGTGTGTTCTTGGTAGCATTTGCAGCTCTGTTGGATTAAATGCCTAATTATTCTATAAGCACTGAACTGTAACGTAGGGTCATTGCTTCGTACTACACTTTCATATACTATGCACGCCTTTTAACTTCTAGCAAAAACGGTCTTGTCCTTTGATAGTGAACACAGACAACGTACATTAAAATCACAGAATCATTAGGGTTGGAAGGGGCCTCTGGGGATCATCCAGTCCAACCGAACTGCCAAGGCAGGGTCACTTAGAGCAGGTGACACGGGAACCTGTCGATGTGGGCTTTGAATATCTCCAGACTCCATGACCTCCCTGGGCAACCAGGAGTTCCAGTGCTCAGCCACCCTCAATGTAAAGAAGTTCCAGTGCTCAGCCACCCTCAATGTAAAGAAGTTCTTCCTCATGTGAAGGTGTAACTTCTTGTGTTTGGTTCTTGTGCATGTGTGCTTTTATTTTCCTGAGTACTCAGAATTTTTTTTTTTTATTATTCTACAGGGTTTTCCCAATAGCAAAACAGAAAAGATGTTCGATGTTAAGGCTTGGGCCGAGTACATCGTGGAGTGGGCTGCCAAGGACCCCTATGGCTTTCTCACGACCGTGATCTTGGCCCTCACGCCGCTGTTCGTAATTAGTGCGGCGCTGTCATGGAAGCTTGCAAAAATGATTGAGGCCAGGGAACGAGAGCAAAAGAAGAAACAGAAACGCCAGGAGAACATTGCAAAAGCCAAACGAACAAAGAAGGATTAAATGGGCAAAAATGGCCTTCCTTGTGCAAAGAATCCACTTTTTAAATGAAATACTTGTACATTTTGTGTTGTAACTGTCCTTTGATACTTGATCCTGTTACTTCTTGAAGTATGAAATTTAATACTTCCAGTGTATTTTTTTTCCTGCTGATTTGTGTTAAAATTCACCCAAGCAACACTTGTTAGAGTCATTAAATTTACTACTTGTATTCTAGTGGAGACTGCTTTTCTAAATTTGCATGTTAAATTAAAAAAATTAACCCGTTGGGTGACTCTGGAGGGAGATTATTTTTTTTTCTCTTAGCCAAGCTATGACTTAACAAGTGTCTTAAAATTGTCAAATTTAGGGGAATATGTGAATAATAAACTTGGATTACAGAAATCCAAGTTTTGGCATACCTTGAGAAGAGCTGTAGACAAGATAGCTGTACCATTAGATAGCAGACATGACTGATTTCCTTTAAGGTCACTGCATATGGCTGTGTGTGCCCATAGTGGCTGCCGCAGTGTCTTTGATGGTGGTGCTTGTCTGCAGAAATAATGTACCTGAACTTTTCCTGTTTCCTGAACCACCAGCCATCAACAGCCTTTAACTTCAGCCCAGGTTCTAGGAAACTGATTGCTTGTTCTTATTAGCTTCATTTCTCTTAAAGCATTCATTTTCTATAAAATGCAGTACTATATTGTTTGGTCTTCCCTAACAATCACCTGAATGCTCCACCTGTAACTAATTTGTTTCTGCCTTCATAAACTCTTTATGCCTCAAATAATAGCATAAATGGGGTGAGACCAAAGACCCAGGTAGCCTAGTGTTGTGTCCCAGAGACCTACAGCAAATGGCTGTGCAAGGTCACTTGGTGACAGCAGTTCTGCTTGCTAACCTTCTGGCTACCTTTGATTTAAGACTGGAGTTTAGGTGGGATTTTTGTTCTCATGGCCCTTGAAACTCAGCTGCCTTACAGGTTGCAAGATGCTGACATAGTCAAAGAAGTCAGGTTTGTGTTGTAAATGCATCAAAATTATATAACCTTATTTCCAACTTAACAGAACTGATTAATTTTTCAAAGCCGAATTTCTAATAATAATCTGTGGTGGCCTCTACGTAGTCTAGTTCAGAAGAGCTCGTAGCAGTCATTAAGATTTTACATTTTGCATATTTCTGAACAGCAGCATGGAGTTGTGCATTCTAGCAGCTACTCTTTGATCAGGTTTAAAAATAAAACTTTAAAATAATACCATTGTTCAAATGAAGAGAGACCTATAGAGCTGGCTAACACCAAGGGGGATCAGAAGTGGGAGTCTAACTGAAACTACTTTTAAGTAAATGTGAAGTTGATCCCATTTCAATTTTGTTGGTGAAAGCAAGCAATATTAGAATATGACATTTGGGCATTTTATAAATATGTGAGATTAAGTCTCCATGTTTTGTATGAAGTGTTGTCAAATATGTACGTGTTCCATCTTTGATACCTACATAGCTTGAAACACAGGGAGGAGAACTGATGAGGGATACACTCCGTAAATAAATTTGATACTTTCTGAGAAAAATTGTGTAGTCTTTATTTTTATTTGAAGTTCTCAAATATCATCTCTAAGCAAACAATCTGCACATTTTATGTATCTAAACTATGGTCAAAATGATCTAATCATCTAGGGAAGTCCATGGATACACCAGGAATGAAATGAAATTTTTTTTAATATTCATGACAGTCCCTTGTCTCAGACCTAGTGTGATTTTCCAGGAGCTTTATCAAGTAATTCTAGCTTCTATTATAGCAGTTGTATGTTGTTTAACTGATTTTACCCTGTGCAGATTGCTGTCTGCACATCAAACATTATTGAAATACATTATTTAAGTTACAAGAACATCTCTACGATGAGTACAGTGCGTAATCAGTGCAGTGTCATAGTGATCCCTGTTAATGAAATCAACTTTTCTGTCTGCTTGCCAACGGACAGCAGACTGGCACTGCCAAGGGATTTATTTTGAAGAGACATCTTGGCCAGGGTTTGGGAAAATATAAGTGTACTAACTACAATTTTTACATCAAGAACAGTTTTAAAACTAAATTAGTATTCAAAGAAAAAGCCAATTTAGACTTCAAAAAATTTAGATCGTCTTTTAACTGCAAATTCAAGAGTAACTGATGAACAGCAACTGTCAAAACCAAACTTAGTTACACATCCTGTTTTTCACTAAACTGAAACACTTTATAATACTTTGTCATGATTAAGCATATTCGAATAGTTCGGCAAAAAAACCCACAACTGCTTTAATACTACTTTATTGAACTTTTGTTTATAACAGCTGTGTATGTTGTCTGTTAAAATATTTATCCATTAGCAGTATCTGTCCATTAAATTGCTTATTTATTTTGACTACTACCACTGCCTGGTGGCATCCAGGCCCCTGGCTGGAAGGTATTTGCAGTGCTCGTGGGGTCTTGTGAGGGCTCCTTCTTTCCATAGTAAGGGGCAGATGCGTGGCCTTTAACCTGAGTATGACTTGGTTCAGCAACAAGTCCTTCCTCATATTCCTTGGCCTGAAGCAGCTTATCCTTTTCAGATACATCCTTGACTTTCTGTTTCATTTCTTCTCTATAATTTTCATTCCTAAGAATCTCCTAAGAACACAGTAGAAAGATAATTAGGTAAGTCAGAAGCAAATGCAATACACAGTGTTGCAATAAAACATTTTAAACAGTCATTGCTTTTCTCAGTTTTTTAACCTACATTTTCAGGTATTTAAGTAAAATAAAATGTGGCAAAATTAATTGGTTTCCCACAACTGCAAATTCAACCCTGTTTTAGAAAGTTCCTAATGTCTGGATCATCGTGTTGAAGCAAAACTGCATTGTGGTGTCCACTTCACTATTCTGTTGGAGCAACAAGAAGAAATTAAGACATTAAATACAGTCATCAATAAAGGTGAAAATACATTAAAAATAATACTACTTTTTGCATTGTTTCCTCTATAGGAGTTGATACTTACAGCTATTTATCATTTGCATCTCTTCATGTAATTCACTATGCCTGTGGTGTTAGGTATCTGTGCCTTGGGGCACAGTTTTGGGAGAAACAGATGTGCAACCTTTGGGGTCTTGCTAGTGTAAGATTTAAAAATAAATAACTAAAATCACAAAATCACAGATTGGTCAGGTTGGAAGATAGTGCAGTGGGTCATTTGGTCCAACCTCATTCAACCTCCATGCTCCAGTAGGGTCATCCCAGAGCACATGGCACAGGATTGTGTCCAGATGGTGCTTGATTATTTCCAGTGAGGAAGACTCTTCAACCTCTCTGGTCAATCTGTTACAGTGCACAGTCAACCCCACAGTAAAGAAGTTCTTCCTCATGTTCAGGTGGAACTCCTATGCATCAGTTTCTGCCCATTGCCTCTTTTCCTGTTGCTTGGCACCACTGAGCAGAGCCTGGCTCCATCCTCTTGGCACCCTCCTGTCAGATACTGATGGACATTGATCAGGTCCCCTCTCAGTCATCTCTTCTCCACTTTTCCTCAGTCCCCTCAGCCTCTCCTTGCAGGATAGACGCTCCAGCCCCTAATCAACTTCATTGCCCTCTGCTGGACCTGCTCCAGGAGCTCCACGTCTCTCTTGCCCTGAGGAGCCCAGAACTGGACACAGCACTCCAGGTGAGGCCTCACCAGGGCTGAGTACAGGGGCAGGGTCACCTCCCTCCACCTGCTGGCAGTGGTTTTCCTAATGCCCCCCAGGATACCTTCTTGGCCTCCTTGGCCACCAGGACACTCTGCAGCTCATGGACAGCTTGCTGTCCACCAGGACCCCCAGGTCCTTCTCTGCAGAGCTGCCCCCCCAGCAGGTCAGCCCCAGCCTGTGCTGGTGCCTGGGCTTGTTCCTCCCCAGGTGCAGAACCCTGCACTTGCCTCTGCTGAATTTCAGATGGTTCCTCTCTGCCAATCTGACCTGCTGAGGTCCTTCTGAGGGGCTGCACAGCACTCTGGGGTATCAGCCACTCCTCCCAGGTTTGTGTCAGCAGCAAACTTGCTGAGGAGGCATTTGTCCCTTCATCCAAGTCACTGGTGAATAAGTTAAACAATACTGGGCCCAGTACTGAACCTTGGGGGGCACCACCAGTGACAGACCTTCAACTAAACCCTGTGCTACTGATTACAGCCCTTTGGGTTCTGCCATTCAGCCAGTTCTCAATCCACCTCACTGTCCACTCATCCAGTCCACACCCCTTGCGTTTTCCTACAAGGATGTTCTGAGAGACAGTGTCAAAAGCCTTGCTGAAGCTGAGGTTCCACTGCTCTCCCCTCCTCCATCCAGGGAGTTGTTTCATCATAGAAGTCGATCAGGTTGGTCAAGCTTGATTTATCTGCAGTGAATCCATGCTGACTATTCCTGATCACCTTCCAGTCATCCATGTGGATAGAGATGGCCTCCAGAATGAAGAAAAAGGCTGAATTCTTTTCTCCAGATTACAGGTATATGGGAAGAGTTAAGGAGAAACTATACTAGTACCCTTCTCTGTGAGCAGAAGACCATGACATTATTTTAGGAATTTAGGTGTTAAAATACATGTGATACTGCCAAGTGCTGAAATAGCAATTGTGAATACCTAAGAATGCTTTAAAAGACAGTATTTAAAGTATTTAAAGAAAATCTTATATAGTGGGTTGACTGTGGCTGGATGCCAGATGCCCACCAAAGCTTGTCACTCCCCTCCACAGCTGGACAGGGGAGAGAAAATATAATGAAGGGTTCATGAGATAAGGACTATGAGAGATCATATGAGAGATCACACACCAAAATACTGTCAGAGGCAAAACAGACTTGATTCTATCACAGGATGATGAGAAGTAAAATAAGATCTTAAAAGATCACCTTCTCCCTACTCCTCCCTCCTTCCCAGCTCTGTCTCCTCCCCCTAGCAAGCACAGGGAGACAGGGGTGGGGGTTGTGGTCAGTTCATCACATGTTCCTGGCGTTGCTCAGGGAGAGGAGTCCTTCTCCTGTACCACCATGGGATCCTGCCCATGGGAGACAGTTCTCCATGAACTTCTCCAACATGAGTCCATCTCATGAGCAACAGTCCTCCACAAACTGCTACAATGTCGGTCCCTTCCAGGGGATGAAGTCCTTCAGGCACAGCCTGCCCCAGTGTGTGACCCCACGGGGTCACAAGTCCTACCAGGAAACCTGCTCCAGTGTGGGCTCCTCTCTCCATGGGTCTGCAGATCCCTGCCAGGACCCTGCTCCAGCACAGGCCTCCCACGGGGTCACAGCCTCCTCTCAGACATCCACCTGCTCCAGCGTAGGTCTCCTCCATGGGCTGCAAGTAGATCTCTGCAACCTTGTGGATCTCCATGGGCTCAGGGGCACAGCTGCCTCACCATGGTCTGCACCACGGGCTGCAGGGGAACCTCAGCTCCGGTGCCTGGAGCACCTCCTGTTCCTCCTTCTCCCCTGACCTGGGTGTCTGCAGGGCTCTTCCTCTCACATACTGTCACCCTGCTCTTCTCTGAGCACAGGTACAAATCCACAAAACCTTTTTTTAAGTCTTCTTAAATATATCATCAGAGAGGCGTTACCACCATTTCTGATGGGCCCAGCCTTGGCCAGTGGCACATCCATCCTGGAGCTGGCTGGGACTGTCTTCCCAGACATGGAGGAAGCTTCTGGCAGCTTCTCACAGAAGCCACCCCCCCCTAGCTGCCCCACTACCAAAACCTGGCCATACAAATCCAATACGCCTTATCTTAGAGGTACCATGGAAAAGAACTCCTTTTCTTAGTTCTTAGCTGCCTTTGTACTTAAATTCACAGATACACAGAGCAGAGGCAGAACCCTTTGCATATGAACATTGAATGGAAATACACAAGTAATACACAAATGACTTTGCAAGCTGAAGAGGGGTGAAAATTCTCACATGCTCAAATAGAAATATTGCCAAGCATAACAGTTCAAATTTTCAACAGTCAGTATAGCAAAACCTCTTTGTGGCATCTCTCAATTCTATCCTTGTTTACCACACGCCTATGTAAATCCACCATGACCTTATTGGTTTCAAGGGGATCATTCCTATGGTGCTTGTATTAAACCACTACAAAGAAACAAGGTCAAATACCTTTGTGTTAACTGAAGACTGCATCATTGTCTCTGCTAAAACAACAGGAAATTATTTATTAAACAAATATAATTTCCTTACTGTGAACAACTATTATTAATTTAAAATCTCTGCAAGTGATTACTTCAACATTAAGTTATCATAGTCAGGTAAGAGAAGCTGTAACCAAACTCCAGATGCTCCAAGTCCATTTTAAATGTTGATATATAATTGTTCTCTGGTTTTCAGACTCAAATAAGGCTCTTTAAATCAGCTTTCTGTGGACAAAGTATGGCTGTGATATAGTAAAATAAAAAAGTGGATCTTAAAAATAAAGAAAAACATAAGAAATTATCCTTATTAGTAAATGCATAAAAAACCCCCAAACTGAAGTGACTTACTCAGAATTTTCTATAGAATCCATACCAGGACAAAAATTTTTCAACTACGAAGTATCTGTACTCATCCATTTTTGGCATTAAATTCATGCCACTAACACGTACACTGAAATCACTAGGTTCCTGTGCTCAAATTAAAGAAAATACGAATTGGAAATATTGGGTCAATTGGCATGTTAGAAAAATTGGGTCAAATAGATTCTCACTTTGAGATTCCACTGCTAACCAATCCTTTACTCTCTGATTTGCTACAAAAAGTAACTGAGGGCTAAAAGTTAGTTTGTTTGTGGTTTTTTTTCTTTGTTTGTTTGGTTTTTTTAAGTTCTATTGTCAGGTTCAGAACACTTATCTTCTCTCCTCCTCCAAGATGAATCACAGTATTTTATATGGCTATCTTCACTATAGCTGCCCCCCAGTAAGTTTTCTGCTAAAATATAAGTACGTGAACATGTAATGAGCTCTGACCATTAAGGGAAATACAGAGTCTTTCTATCCAACCCAGAGAACATAGTATCTACCAGACAGCTGTAGTTTTCTAAGGATTAGCTTGTTCTTCCAACACTTTCTTTTTGTACAAATAAATTATATAAGCCCTTTGAACCAGCAGTTCTCAGGAAGTACATGGCATATTAAGAGTATCAGAAAGGTCCTTCAACACTTATTAAATGAGAAATCTCAGAACTGCGGTTATGCTGCAAAACTAAAAAACAAAAAATGCCTTAAGATATCCAGCCACATTTTCAAACAGTTGAAATCCCTATATGCAGAGGTTCACTTTGAAATGCATCAGGTCCAAGCATACATTACACATGAATAGGATACACATGATATGCCAAGAGCTAGGCCCAACTACATGTTCCACAGTTTATTTTTAGGTGGAAAGTAAAACAAGACATTTTACTCACTGCAGGTTGTCCAGCTTTGGTGATTATTTTAAGTTGTATGAGGTTTTTAATGCTGCTAACATTTGGAGCTGCATGTCTTCCCTCCTTAGGCAGGCAGAGTTTAAGAAAGTGATGTCTAAGGTTTTCTTGAAGAACATTATTATTAAGGAAATACCAAAGCAGCCCTTTGTGGAGTTTGAGGCAGCTGCTTTTCATCCAGAAACTGCTGACTTCTGCATAATCTGACATCTTAGTATTGGTAACAGCAGCATCATCAAAGAATGAAAGATGGCCTGCTCATAGCAGCAACACAGCTCAAGACATGTTGCTGTCTTCCAAGGGTGTTTCTACAAAAGGCATCAGGCTGTATTTCCTGCCACTGGCAGGAAATCTTCACTTTTGTTGCAAACTATGTATTTTTCAAAGATCTCTCGCAACTCTGGCAGCTGAATTGTATCACAAAGTAGCCTCTGCAGCACGGAAACTGTATTCACCTCCACTCCATACAAGGAGAAAAATCTAGACAAAGGATTTTAGATGCCTCCCAGACTGTACTGGAATACCTGGTTTGTAGGGTCAATATTTGGAATGCAGTGTTCTTTTCCTCATAAAGACTCCCATATTGTCACTTTTTTCCCCTTCCTGAATAAGCTAGTAGACTTACAGAATAAATACGATTAGTTCCTCCTGGAAGGAAAACGTCATGAATACAAAAGAGGGTTCTCCAGACTCACTCATTCCTTCAGGTTGGGTCTGGCTCAGTAGTGACCAGTCTTTGCTGAACACCTCTTGCCAGTCTCCTCCACAGGCAAACGATGGTAGTGAATGCCTTCTATCCTGCAGCACCTGCTGAACCCCACAGCCTGAGGAACCACTCCTCCCCTACTCTTACTCCCTCACTGTATCCCCCTCGGCCCTCAAGCCAGCCATCAGTAACACAAGCACTTGCCTCCCACAGAGCATTTTCAAACTTTTGAGCGCAAAGCTGGGAACGGAGCTCTTCGGATGCAGGTGGCTAGACATGCAGTACCAATGTACAGTGCCTAAGTGGGATGGTTTAAAGGTTATTTTAACAGATTGGCACTTTCCAGAAGGTTTTCTAAAGACACTAGACCTAACCCTTTAATTACACAGGTTTTATTTATTATGAATTTCAAGAAAAATGTCACATTTCATTTCATATGGGTTTGTATATTGATAAATTAGAAGGAAATAGCTTCTTTATGTTGTCTTAGAAACAATTTCGACTTCCCAAGTTATCTTTAAATACATATGTTGAAATACTCATGATTTCACTTGATTTGAATAGGGTTAGCTAGTTGATGTTTGATGCCAGAACTGAGAAACAGCTGGACAGATTAATGATCTTTGAACTGTAGACAGTGCATATGCATAGAATACTTGCATTTTATGTCTAGTTTGAATCATGAATGAACTTGAACTTAGAATGCTGCCTGTTAAAAATTCATACTTACAAATTGACAAAAATTTAAAACATAAGTGGAATTACAAAACTAGTTTTAGCATAGTATTAAAAAAGTTGACTGTTGTAAGACAATTTAAAATGTCAGAATTTTTCTTCATTATCAAATTAACTAAAACTCTGGCAAAATGTTAGAAGTTAAGCTGAATCACCATTTTTTAGAATATCACCAAACTTGTTAACTAAACTTCATTTTCCAGTTTGACAAGTTAAATAAGCAAGATGAAATAATTGGCTATTACATCATATTTCAAGAGTAGGAGGCAGAGAGAGTACCTCATCTTTGGAAAGCACTGAACGTTCTGATCCAGGGCAGGTCTTGATAACTCAGCAACTGAACATGAGTTCAGCAGTACCAGCTTGGGAATGAGAAATAATGCGGTAAATGAAAGGCTGTCACTGCCTGGCAAAAACAGAGGAGCAGTTTGAAATAGAAGGGCTTATCTAGATTAGCTAAAATACTTATTTAAATCAAACACTGACTCAACTGACTGCTAATTTTGTAAAGAACATACACTAAATATCTTTGGTCAATCAACAAACAACATTAATCAAATCAATGTAAGATTTGCTTTATGCAGGTTCAGTTTTTGAGCAAATCTCTGATCAGCTGCACTATCTAGTCTCAAATGCAGTACTAATACCACATTTACTACCAAGCTAGATCAGTTAAATACTAATTTTAATTCACAGTAATTTTTGTTTAAATTAAATCTGCAGGCAAGCAGTGCTAACTATTACTAAGTATTGTAGTACTACTTATGAACTACAGAATCTCTGCATGAACTGACATAGTTTCTAGGGCACCACAGTGTAACATGTGTTTGGCAAGAACAGGTAACAAGAGGCAAAAGAAAGAGACACTGAACTATAAAGCATATCACAAACACATGGAGACAGTAGGAGTTTGTGCCTGAATTATTTTTATAATTCTGCAAAGATATTTGTCCAGATCTACATGTATATTCAAGATCACCGATGAAACTGTGTAGAAGCAGCAAAAAACGCAAACTGGCCGGGCACCACTGCACTCTGCCCTGAATAAAGGGCAGTGCATAGCCCTGATCCCCACAAAGCAAACAAGGAACTGTAGCTGTGACTCAGTTTCAGTTTGATCCTTGCTTTCCCCTTCGTCTGCATATGATGTAATGTGTACCAGCCCTTTTCCTGGTACACTTCACTTTGCCCTCCACCCCCGCTCAGCTGTGCTGTCAGTGAATTAGGACACAGAGCCAGTGCTCCATGCACTCCCTCCCACATGGATAGGAGCAGAAGAGCAGCAGCAGCCCTTTGCTCTGCAGCCTTGGAATCTGCGGCATGGGCAGAATGGAAGCAATGGGACAAATTGGTGCCCCAATATTCCTCTGTAGAGGCTGACAAGCACTTATATTTCAAACATGAAGAGAAAGTTAAAATGAACAGGAGGAAAAAATCTGAAAGATGACAGCTTCTGCAAATGCTCAATTTTTTTTTTTTTAGTTGACTTCTATGACTACTCCCTTCTATTTAAGGTCTTTGTATCTAAGTTCTTCATATTGTCAAGTTTTTCTGCCCTTTTGCACTGAATAATAATCCTCTCTGGAATCATGCGTAATTTACTATGCAAAATGCTATTTAGGGCAACCTAAGTTATTTGAATATGGCCCAAATCCTGGTTGTGATTCTGGACAACAGTGGGAAATATTTTGCTCAGGGACATGTTTATCGCTCTGCTTTTTAAATATTTTTTCCTCAAACTGTAAATCATACTGTGCAGCTTTTGGTGGCTTCAGGAGTAAATTACTCATGTGCTAGTCTCTATGTAAGAATGTACAATCTCCCTGTCAGCATTCTCATTTTACAACTTCTCAACTGAAGCATCTGAAAGCAGACAGAGGCAAAACTGTAACATAAAATCCCAACAGTGTCAAACAAAGCATGTTTCGAAACTGCATTCCATTCTCCTTAAAGGAATGTGAATTCTGTGTAAACTAATAACTGAACCTACTTTTGATCATACCATCTCTCAAATAAATAATACTTACAATCAAACAAATGGGAAGAGTGGGTATGCATTGTGGGAACTAAACAGAATTTAATTTCAATGTAATTATTCAGGGGGTGGGAGGAAGAAACCTTATGTTTATTACAACTCACTGAAGTATGTTTTTTCCTCCCTTGACAAGGAGTTTGTCAAAACAGATAATTATGGAAATCCTATAAATAGTTTGAAAGAATGGAGGCGTCATCACAGAATTTTTTTTAACATTTCAATTTCTATCCAACTGTGCAATTCAGAACCCACTGAAATTTATTACTGTGTAACAAGTACATACTGCATGAGAAAAGCAGTCATTCACTGTGGTTTTCAATTTCGAACTATTTTCAGGATCTTGATGCTAATTAAAGGAACATGCAATTCCACTTTACTTCCTATGAAATAGTAATATAACACACACATGCATTCAGAGCAACAGAGAGGTTTCAGTTCAAACTGAGATTTGTGGCTCTGCAGCCCTGTGTGTGCTACAGAGGAAGCAGTGTCTATATCAACAGGGAAGTGCTATCTAGTACAAAGATCTGTGTACACAGGGATGTGTTACTATAGGTTCACATCTACCACATGCAGCATACCATGTTGGTGGGCTCAGAGATAAACCACAGTTCTCTCCATACTAGTTTCTCTCAGCATTGCCATAATTGCAAGTATCCTCATTAGTTTTCTGACACCCCAAGAAAATCTGTAACTCTATTTCTATCTCCATTCTACAGACACGGCCTTAAACAATGCCAAGTTTCTCAGATACCTTTGAACCTCAGGACATTGTCAGAAGTAGTGTGTAGCTATAAGATCTGTCATGGGAGAAAATAAGGGTTAGATTTCTAAATACATTCAGATACCTTGTGTTATAGATAGCAGAATTCTTTAAAAGCCTCTACAAATCTGATGCCCTCTGAAACAAGAAAAAAAAATCAAATAGAAGTTAGGTACAGAAAGGCCTGAAGAGAGAAGGTTTCCTCCCTGTCTTTCATGAGCATCTTTTCTTTCCTTTCCAAACAAGATGTGAAAAGTCCAAAATATAAAGATGCCATGTTTAAAGTCAATAGAGAAGTCTGTAGTCAGAAGGAAAACTGGGAGATAGCAGCATATGCAAGACAGCACATTTACATTTACCTTACAAATTTTTGGATGAGCCATGCAGAAGGTGGACTATGGCTCAAAGAATGGAAGGGAATAGCCTCTTAAAGAAATAATTTGCATGGATGGAGCATCCTTTCTATAAAACATCTGCTATATCTCAAGACAACTTTTCTTAACAATTCTGACAACATGAAAGCTTAGCAGGTGAACTAACATGCATGTAAAGTGATAAATTATTAAATCTGCTTCTACAAAATAGCATTTGATTAAAATTATTTTCATATTAGCAGCCTTTAAAATATTTTCATTAATTTAAAACTGCAAGGTCCCTAGACAATGTCACATTTCCTACTTGCCAAAACACTTGCTACATACATCTAGTTTTCTATATACATAATAAAGAACTGTATTAATCAACCTAGTTATTCATCACTTGTTAAACTGGTTAAAATATAATTTAGAACTGCACAGGAATAAAGGTAATGATTTTCCTCAGCCAACCATATATGATCATACTTAATATACATATAAAGGGGCAGATGACAGGATACTACAGTACTGCAAAGATATACATATTCAAGCACAGATTCTCACCTTTTATTAAGGAGTATATGTACTATACACATACTGTACACATGCTCAGACAGGGTGAAGGCATAATCCAGAATTCTATATCAAGATGGATTCCCTGATTACCACAGGAACAGAGTATGTTTAAGCAGAACATAAGAAACAACTTGATCTGCATTAATTTGTCAGGTTATCACCCTTATCATAACTGAGTTGAAACTTGGCATATTTCAAGCTGTAAAAAAATCAAAAGGCAACCAACTGTTCAACAGTATCCCAGAAGATTACTTTAAAACCTTCCAGCACTAACATTCCTTATGTAACTGGCCAGGTTAGAAATAACCAAGGGGATGAGCACCATTCACGAGTTATGTCTGGCCAGACACAGAAGTCCAAGTGACTTCCTTCAGAAATGGGGGAAATGGGATGGGGGCACAAGGATGAAAGAAACCATTAGGGATGTGGTACAACTAACACTGCACAAGTTGACTTGGAGTATTCTTCCATTAAAAAAAAAAAAGAGAGAAAGAAACTAAAGAAAGAGAGAGGTAAAGCAACTTCTTCTGAGCAAAAGTGAAAGATTTATAATGGAAACAAGCAAACAAACAAAATAAGATCAGTTAGGTGTTTGTGGAAGAAAGAATGATCTGAATACAAAACATGATCAAGTCTCAAGAAAATCATCAACAGATTTAGCTGGTGTCATGACCCAACTACTCTGACCACTAGTAAGGCAGAACAACTCACATTTGTTCTCAATTAAATGACTGACATGTCCTGATGATTATGAATGACATTTTGTTAGCCTACAGTATTTACCAAACCATTGGTTCCCAACATGTGGTCATCAGTGCTATCAGTAAGTTCTAGCTGCTTTGTGAAGCTGTATCTCTGCAGTATTTTCAATTAAAAATTCATCATAGACCTCATCATAAAACCTGGTAGCCTGAGCAGCTTGGCAACCTCTATCATCAATAGCCAAGAGCTGAATCAAAGATCAGAGAGACAAATATAAAATCCTCAAACATCAGATTCAAAAAAAGATGGTAGGCTAACAGAAGCGGAACAGAAATTTTAATAAAGTTTAACATATGTCATTTGATATTATAAAGAAAAAAAAAGTGAAGGGCAAAGGACAGGAAAGAAAGGAAAACCACCCAAAAATTAGTTTTACAGATTGCAAAGGTAGGAACATAGGCACAGCTCCAGAAACTTACGCTTCAGGAACTTTAGGGTTGTTACAATATGATGCTGATAGCATACTGTCATTAAAGCAAAAATGCAAAACTTGTGGGCTTTACATCCTTTTTCAGAAATAGTCTGGTCTCACGAGAAATACATGAAAGAACAAGGAGATTTGTTACACAGCGTTCCAACATGGAATATGCCACAAATATTCCCTTTTTTCATAGCTGTTGAACAGCAGTTTACCATACCATCTTTACTGTTGAAAGGGGAATATAATATGGAATAGCAGTCAGCAAGTTTATGTAGCTAAAACACTAAAGCAAATCAGCCCTACAAATAGGGACCAAACAATATGCTACATGCACTTCACTACTATATTTATAATGATATGGTGATGTAAGCATTTGTACCAGTTTCAAATTAGGAGAAAAGTAGATCATACATAGTGCCCCACACTATTCTCTGTAATACAGTGAAAAAATTCACTATCACATATTAAAAATATGACTGGAGCACTCTTTTCAAAATATTAGCAAGAATTTTTAATGTACATATATTTGAACAACTTTTTCTTACACAGGAAAATACCTATTTAGAGATTACTTGAAAAGGTAACTGTTTTCAAATTCCTAGGTTATCACTTCTGCTCTGTGATAAGGTCAATGCATAGCCCTGCAGGTAAAGTACCTTGCTGCTAAATTATTTTTCAGATCTATTACCTCATTAATCTGAAAACATAAGCAGTCCTGTAACTCTGAATGCACCGTTAGTCCCAGCAATCTTTCACTCTCCATAAATTGCTTTTTCTGGAAGGTAAAATGTTTAGAACACTATTGTTCCACAGTTCTCACACCTGTGGAGACTTGCTCCCTATTTCAAGAATGAACCAACATCTCCAGCACCAGGAGGAGCTTTATTGCACCAGTTCCAGACCCAAGGCTGCCTGCCTTGGAGCAGGTTTACCTCAGAGCAACTATCACAGCAGCCTGGCTCACAGAAATGATAGAACAAAAGACACACCACCTCCCATCTTCAAGTATCACTTAAGTGGCAATTTCAACCATGAAGGTTGTTTTCATACAGTTAGTATAAGCCAGAAGTAATTGTAATGAGGTCAGTCCAAACTTAGATGGAACAACTGTTCCGTGACTCTGCGTAAGTAACTAGATTGGGGAGGGAAGGGAAAAAAATTAAAAACAAACAAACAAACAAAAAACCCAAACTCACATTTAGTACTTCCCTGAATAGCTTTTAGGATAAATTTAACTTGAACTTCTTTCATTCATGGTTGTGTTATAGCCCTTACTGTCTCTATAGACTCAGTGGCAAGTGGGAAAGAAGGGCAGAGAGAATTAGTTGAAAGCTGTATGTTGTGTGGGAGCTTGTTTCAATGAGTTACAGTTTGTCAGCATCAGCTGACAAGCTTTCCAAGGTCATCTCAACACACAGGAAGTCAGGACAACTTTCACAGGCCAGGATGTTCCAGAAGATCTCAGTGACCAAATGGCTGGAGATGCCAACATATCTTCACTGAATGTGACACAGTTATTTGTGATGCAAGTCAAATATCTGCCTCCGTGGGTGTCATTTTGAATCTTCTGCAGCAAACAATGTCTTACCTTCTCTCTCATTCCTAGCTGCTGCTTAAGCAACTTGCAGCAGAAATGCTGGGCAAGTCATGTACGTGTGTGCATGCATCTGCATACACAGATCAACAGTCAAACTTGTTTGTAAACTCTTTACAAACTCATCAGCATGGACGACACTGGGACATTTCTCTGCTTTCTCATATGGAAAAAGACATAGTTGTAACTCCCCCATCTCATTAGCACTCTAAAATGTTAGTGCAATTGGTTTTCCTGTTTTGATGAATCCACTGGCAGCTGGGTTTGAAATCAACATTTTAGTATCAACCACCATGAAAAAAACCTTGCATTAATTAAAAAGTCATAGCAGTAATTTAAGAACTTGTTTAATTGAAGAGACTTTTCAATGGTTATGATCATGTTAAAGAACCTACATATACCATCTTAAAAGAATTCACATAGATAATGACCAATGAATAATGGAGTTTATATTTCCACTTATTTTACTTTTTTCTAAGTGTTAGATATCTAGCCAATGTGTATTTTCATCAATTAGGCGAGGAACATACTAAATTCTCCCCACAAGTGACAGATTACTGCACAGATGAGTCCACTATAAATTAATTAATGGTAGTTTCATTACAACAATTGAAAATGTAAAGACATTTCATCTCACCTCAATGGTGGGTGGATCTTCTCTCTTTTTTCTTATCCACGCTGGAAAAAAAAATCAAATGGATTATTTCAAAGATCACAAACAGTATTAAAACTCAAAATTATTATGAATTAGTAAAAGAAAGCAAATATTTATGAAAAAATTACAATAGAATTTGCCACAACCTGGCAAACCATGTCATTTCCCAAAATGTCAACACAAGACATTATTTCCAGTTTCAATACTCAGTCTTTAGAGAAGGAAGAGGTACGGAATGGTGTCACCTCTGTGTGGAGACCTTGGGCACAGTTTACATATCACCTTACTTGTCAAAACAGGGCTTAAAAAGCAGGGCTTATGGCACAGGCTTATTGTTGAGCTTGCAATACAGAGTTGAGGTATACTCTAAGAAAATGACAAGTTGACCAATGAAAAGTAAGAACAGCCTTAGACCACTATGGAGAAAAAGGATTCCTACATGCTTCAGGCATTCTTAAAGCTGAAAACATTTGATGTTACTACCAGGTAGAATTCCTTTACGGGTATGAAAAGTACAGCCCCAGACCTGACTGAGGGATTGCAGAGCCTGGACTGAAGCACATCCTGTGGCTCTGGGGGATTACCCACTTCATGGAGGGGCAGGTACTGTGCCTGGGGGAAGGATCCCTCCGTTTCAGTCAATTCAGGCTGGAAAAGACAGCAGAGGAATGGAGGAATGAAAGCAGGACAATTGTCCTGTGGCTCAGGTTTTCTGAACAAAATCCGCAGACAGATGCCGACTCCCATCACTAACACTGCTGTTAGCTGGGACTGTTGGGAGGCAGCAATACAGAGACTCCACTGCAGACGCTGACAGGTCTCACTTTGTACAGATGATGAATTAAAGGAGAGAGCTCCAACTATTACATTATTTAGAGGAACTACCTGACACCACTTTACAGAAACACCACTACTGTAACATTTTTTCATGCCTTTTCAATCCACACAATTGGTAGGTACTTGGTTGGATACTTCAAAGACATTTGTCTTTTCTGCTCATATTTTTCAAATTAATTAATAGCAGAATGCAAGTAGTCAGTAATGAACAGAATGACAAACATAAAGAAAGCCACTTCCAAGTGCCAAGACGCAGCAAAATGTTATCTCATATGTTTGTTTTGATAATTAAGATTTTTGTTACCAGGCTTGAAAATAGAGCAAAAATAACTTTTTGCTATAACCTACTCAAATTCCTGGCCTCACCTGTAGCCATCTATAAAGTTTCAGAAATGCTTTAAGAAGGAACTATTCCAAATTTTAATTTTCTAATACCATCTGTGCTATATTTTGAGGGGAACCAGGGAATGATTTAGACTAGTCTAAGACAGTAAACCTGCACGGAGTCATAACATCATCTCACTTCTGAAAATGCAATTACATATAAGGTGAAACACTAACACCATGGCTTCAGCAGCATTATGCAAGTTGTTTTAGGGAGAATAGCTTCCAATTAACATATGAACAAAGGGAGGCACAGCTTGGAATTTAGTCAGGATGGCAAGGCCAAAGGCGTTGGTTAATGGTAAAGTTTAATGGTAAAATACCTGTAAAGATATGAAGCAAGGTAATGCTTTTGGTTCTTGTCTATCAGATGCCACTTCCTGAAAATATGTACTTTTAAATATCTTTCTCAAACAACTTTTCTTAAAAGCAGTCCCTATCAGCTCTTCTCAGAGGTCCTAACAAAGAATAGATCCAAATTTGCCATTGTGGAGAAGAGACAGCAGTCAACATCACCCTTTCTGTAAGTTTTATGTCAGTGGAAAGAAAAACAGCCCATTAAGGTAATTCAAAATACAACTAAGTGACTTTCTATTAAATCTATAGAATTACAGGATTTGTAGAACTACATGTACCTGTAGTACATACAAGCATTTAAATTTTACAAGGATTTCAAACTGCAAAATCTGGCAAGATCAGAGACTAAACTGAGACTGCCGCTTCTCAGCTGGCAGCCTTGTAGACACTCTTTAAAAAAATCAACAATTTTATGGAAGAAACTCTTACCACATAAGCCTTTCCTCCTGACAGAAGTTAACGTTGTCCATACATAGCAACAGCTTCAGAATACTGAAATACTTAGCAACATCACTCAGAAAAAAGCAAAAAAATAGTAGAGGTTTCAGATATGTATACCAGACACTAAACAGTAAAAGATACAGCTGGAGAAAAAAAAAAAGGAAAAACAGTACTTCAAAATGTCTCATAAAAATTAAAGCTTTAAACCATCAAACTTTGACAGATTACTTTCAATAAAATATCATCTTCTACCTTGCCATGCCTTGCTTCTGACTTATGGAAGGATAGAACCACTGTTTTCAATCCCACAATTCTCAGCATGTAAAAACTGATTTTTTTTTTTTTTGAAATTGCCAGTATTTTCTTAAAACACCAGCTGCATTTTAAACTTCAGATGACTACAATAACTGATCCCTAAAGAAAAAATTTGAAATACTACAAAAATTAAGCTGCAGTTAGAAAGTACTGCTGAAATATAAACATTACAATAGATTTTCTTTCAAGAGCCCCTGTGACTTTTAGCAGTTATTTGACTAATGATTTTCAGACAAACGGGATAATTCTAGTAAAAGATTTTATCATTTAATTATCTAGCTCGTTTAACAAGCTGCAGACAAAACAGCGAAGGGTAACACAATCACACATGTCCTGTGAACAGAGGCTGTGAAGTAAGGAGCATTACACAACACATTTTCATTCATTAACTGAACTCAATACCAACACTCAAAAGCAACGAAACAAACCTTAATTTAGGAAGATTTCTCATACCAAGCATTCCATAATAAAACTGTATCTATTTAAATACATAAGTAATACACACAGTTTTAACATTGTGCTCTTTTCTTTCCAGTTATAACACTCGAATGCATGGTTTTATAGGAGCTATCAGCCTTCCTTTTTTTAAAAAAAATGTCAGGAGTCCAAATCTCTTTCAGCTTAACAGTACATAAAACTTGTTGGCACAAATAATGATACTATTTTCTGAATTACTACAAGTAAATAATTTTAATATCTCTAATGAACTGCATAAGAAAGTCATTATTTAACGAAAGATTTCTTCACTTCCATGTGGCTGAGGGAGAAATACAGTAAGAAAATGTACTAAAATCTTTTTATATCCATAAGATGAAGTTAGTTAGATTTAACATTATCATATTCCTCTGTGCAAATATGCTTCTTAAATATTCTTCATAAAGCTCAAGATGCAATAAAAGATTAAAAGCAAAGAAAACATCATCTGAATTCAGTATATTTTAGCATACTGCAGTTTAGCATCTAACAGTTTTATCAGTCTTTCAAAAGCAATACATTTTACTAATAATTCACCTGACCACTCCTTAATCTTTGGGGACAAGAATGAGAGGACTCTGATACATTTAATTCTCACCAGTTTTCATGTGGTTCTCTTTGAGATAGGGAGATTTTTAAAAGACTTTCAAATCTTTGATTTTTAAGTTATCAATAAAATTTTGAGCATCCAACACATGGTTCAAAAAAGCACCAACACCTCGTAACTCATGTGTAAGAGAAATTCATGGTAGTAAAGGAACAAAGAAAGTGTACAAAAAATATAACCAATTTGCTACTGAAATAGCACTAGGTTTAACAAAATCCAAGTAAACAATATGTTGAAGTTTAGATATTTTGCATTCTCTTTGGAAAATATATCCATGTAAACAGTTGAGTAAAGGAAAAGCTGTTGCACCTTTCTTTATGATCAGCATGACACCTTTGGTGAATGCACTTTTAAATTACTGAACAGCATTATACCACAGTCAAATATTTGTTGATGGAAACAAGGTAAGCAGGTGCTTTATTACATTTTATTTCAACAACATACGCATACATGCATATACGTAATTAAAAGTTCACAGTTATAGCTGGGAAAAATTTCTACATGACATTCCCACTCCCCAAGCTAACAAAACAAAATGCCTTCACCACTGTCAGCCAAGATGTTTTAAACCTGGCAGAGAAGGTAACACATATGTACTGAGAGCACCAAAGCATCTTCCCTGCCTTGCAAAGGTTTGGCAAAATGAATCATTGCCTCCATTTAAAACTGCTGCTTCTAATTTTTTCTGGATGTACTCATTTTAATTCCACCTTTGTCTGAAAGGAATTTTGCAAGTAAGCTGGACATTTCTTAACCTGAGACATTCGCATTCTTTCATCAGCACTCATTTGCATTCTTATTAGTATGCATGAAATTTGCATTGAACTTTAAGACTCCTACTGGCAGATAACACACTGCAATGACCATAACAGTGAACATGCAAATTAAGACTCCCGTTAATCTAATGTTACCACTAAATGTTACCAATAAAAAGAAAAGAGAGATTAATAGCAATAATGTGTGGCATGAAGCATGCCATCTCCTGAATCTCTGTGGTATGTAAAATTACAGATCTCCCTTCATGAGCACTATTGACATGTCCTGGGGAGGTAAATTACACGTTCTTCGGTAGGTGAACATTCAGAACTAAAATACAGTTGTGTGCATCCATACTGCCTAAGGAAAAGTAGGCACTCCCACTTTGATGCAAAATGAAAGAGACTTCACCTAAACAAAACCAGGCAATATTTGTATTATACATAGGGATTGCATTCTAAATTCAAAACTATAGTACAACAGGAAATACACTTTTGGATTTTTAAAATTAAAATTAATTGAATTTTATGTGTACTAAGAGCTAACACTAAGGATAACACAAGGGATTCCGTTTTAGTTTTACAAAAGCCTTAATGGACATTTCAGAACTTTCATAAAATTCACAGGTCTGAGAACGTAGAGAATTTAATCCCACAGAGTGATTAAAACATCTTTAGGATAAAATTTCCAGACAAGTCCTTCAGGAGTAAACCCTTGGCCCTGTATTCAGTAAGCTCCCAGGATCAATACACAAATACCCTTTCCAGAGTCAAAGAAACAGCTTGCACAGATTGAGTCTATGATCTGAATGATGTTTTATAGCTTTCTACTTGGTCTCCTTTACCTTATTACATGTTTAAAACTTGATAAACACAGCACCAGAATCAGTTCCTTAGGTTACCAGCTATCCAAGTTGAATGTCTTAGGTATAGAATGAGATTTAACTCGGACCCTCTTCCAATTTCACTACAGCCTGTTCCCACTCCTTACACTATCCTTTGTCCCTGGTTTTGTGAAAGTTCTCCTCAGACAAGTCATGTCTGTAAGTATTTCCAGGGATGGTACTTTTATTAATTTTGGTCACAAGAGGTTTCTTTTTCTAGTCATGCAGTCAGTCATACAGTTGTGTAGGGTAACTAAGAAAGGGGAAGGGTGCTGGGATGACTGCTTTTAAATCAGGTGGCCATTAAGAATTGTCCACAAGTAAAAAAACTTGAGTCCTGGCACAACAAAGACAGGCAAAAGCAGCTCTCTACAGATCCCAAGAAAAGTAGAGGAGGCAACAGACTCTTCAGCACAGCTCTAACAGTGAAAAGCCTGAGAGGGATAGAAAGGAGAGCCAGCCAAAACTTAAGCAGAGGCCATGGATGTCAAAGAACATACACAGGGTTTGGAGAGGAGGCCCCTGGAGATGTAAGCTTGTGCCCAACAGATTCCAAGAGCAAAGAGCAAACAAAGAAAGAAATATTAAATAAGCTTCTAACCTTATATTAATCTTTTACTGTTCAGAGGAAACAGCAAGTATTTCCTTCTGCAAAGACTCAGTCTATTTGCTGGAATGATCAGCATCCATAATAGCACAAATTATAACATGAACACCCACAGAAAGAATGCACTGGGAAATTTTCAAGAGTCTGGACAGAAGATAGAGAGTAAAAGTTCACCACAGGTCCTGTGGGCCTGAGAAACTTCTAGACCAATCTTAAAGAGGAAAAAATTGGGACAGAAATGTAATGAGCCTTTCAGCAAAGAGTGCCCAAAAATCTTGAATTAAACTGTTCTTAGTCAGATAACTGGCTTCTGTAGTATTATTTGAACTATCGACATTTTCCATTCCTTCTCATTTTTAACTCATTGAGAATTTTTCTTTTTACAAGAGGCAAAAAAGAAGTAGTGATGAATTGAAATTCAGAGCATCCTACATCCCTAACTCACACCCAATAAGTAGCAAAGACATAACAGTTCTTCAAACAGCTTCTATATCCACAGCAGACATACCAGTTTTGGCTTTTTAAAATTCTACATCTACAAAATCATTTGCAAAGGTTAGACTAGCACTGGACAAAAAAGTACAGGTTAGCCTTTTTTCCAGAATTCCCACCTTTACCTCTCAGAAGCATACATTACACACCCATTCTGCACCGGGGAAAAAAGCATGCATGATTCTCATCTTTCTAGAGAAATGCAGTACTGTTGTGGTTGAGGAATGGTACTCCCCAATTCAGTTCTCACACAGAAGCTTCCCAAACCACATTATCACCCACTTGCTCTTTCTGCCTCCTTTTCCGCCCTTCCCTACTGAGGGTGGCCGGGGTACAGGATGGGAGGCACAAAAGGCAAAGATCATGGGGTGAGATAACAACTGACTGGAAACAGCAGTGAGATAAGGAAACAAATATATATTAACACTAATAACAAAAGCATACAGAAGCGAGGGTAATTTACGTGCAAAATGCCCACCGATATGAGATGACCACAGCCATGTTTTTCCCAACCAGAAGCCACGTCCTTTTTCTCAGAAGCCAGAATCCCCTCTTCCCCTACTCCCAGCATTGACTTGAGGCAGTACTGTATAACATCAGGATTCTGGCCACACCCCCTCAGCCACAACCTCTCCTGGCCTTTGCAAAAAATTAACGCCATCCTTGGCCAAAACCAGGACTAGAGGAAAAGACTATTACTCAATCTGCAAACGGCAAGTTTTCCTTTCCTCTGTGAATTCTTTGTATTTGCTGACAAAATCCCAAAGTAAAAACCTCATAGTTACAAAGATGAGGAAGTTAAGCAATAAATCTGTAAACATGGTTCATAAAAACAGGAATGACCAGTTCATCATTTCTTCTCTAAACCAAAACTGAACAGCTTGCCTTGATTTGAAAATTGTATCTCAGGTCTGGCAGCTGCAGCTTTTTAGGCAAGTCCATATGCCCATGAGGGTACGTGATAATTGACTTCAAGATCTTGTCACACGCAACCTCCCAAAAAGCTGCAACCTCCCAGGCACCACATTGTCAAATCACAGGGATTTGTGCTAAATTTCTGAAGAGAGATATAGCAGAGGCTTTTTATTGCTACACAGATCCCAGCAGCACAAAGCAATGGGTTTGTTTGGATAGCAATTTGCTTGAACCAGTCTAAGACCATTTGTGCAAGGATGATTAGTCCACACCCATCTGAGATAGTCTGACTGTCCATGTTGTTTCCTGTTAATTCCAACCAAGTGCAGACAAAGACTACTAAATTGTCCTGGATGAGAATTCATTCACAGCAGAGCAGAGTTACTTGAAACTACATATATGTTTCTCAGTGTCTGTGATGCAGTGTTTGTGTGACAGTCACAGAGAACTAAGATGAGCACTGGTGGCTGGAGAACTTTTGGATGAGGAAGAAGACCTTCAGAAAATTGGATAAATAGATCTCCATTCAAGCACCAGATGAATTAGTTAGGACAAGCCTATCAGGTAGCTGCTCTCCTTCAGAAGATGGCTATCTTGGACTGACAAAGAACCAGGAACAACTAGAGTAAGACTTGCCAACCCACTGTGGGTACTACAGCAGTAAAGATGGAAACTGTTGATACTGTGGTTTCACCATAGTTGGCAAACACTGCCAATAGTGTTTCAGAAGCTTTCAGCTGTTAATATTAGCCTCAGCTGGTCACAGCAAACACCCTAGGATTTAGCATAATGACAATGATAAAATACAAGATGAGAACGTTTTCTATTTCTCTGCTGATTCCATGAAGGGCTATGATGGGCCTGAAGTTTTCTCTTTGCTCAGTATCATCTCCCTCAGAGAAGAGCATCAGGCCTAATGGGAAGAGAATGAGGTAAAGCAAGTATACTAAGACATGTTTCCTCAAAACATATTGTAGACTCAACTAATTTGCAGCTCACTGACAAATTAAACCACACTAATACCTGTGTATAAGAACAATTTTTCTTCCACCAGTACTTTCAAACTGTTTTTGAACCCATGCAAACTTCCAGCAAGCAGAATCATTCAACAAGGAATTCCAGAGCTTAAACACATACTGCTTAAAATCTGTTTGCTTTAAACCTACCAACTTCTGGGAGATGCCAAGGTATTTTCCTCTCCAAAAAGCAAGTTGAGTGATGGGTAGCTTCTATGTACTATTTCAGGGGTTCCTTGTTTATGCTTCAGAGTCCTGGATTTTAAGTCACATTTAGCACCATACTTGGCTCAAGCACCTACCAACCTCAAAGACCAACATATACTTCTCGTTTCTTTCTTTCTCCAAGAGCTGATCAGCTAATCCTAAGGAAATGCTCTAACTTTCCTAAAATTTTTATTAAATCCCAAATTTTCAGATAAGAATTTAATCAGCAGTAGCAGGATAAATTGGGTAATTATTAACAGGGTGTCCAACTCTCTAGTAGATTGTACAAGGGAGAGTATAGGAAACCAAAAATTCATTAAAAAATCAAGCCCCATCAGTGTGCCACCAATAACTCAACTGACCGACATATTAATACTGCAGTGAAGGAATAATAAGGAAGTTTTGTGTTATTTAACACATTTCACGCTATTTATTCAATCAGATCCTCCACAGGCACAAATATTTTCCCATTTAATAGGAATAAGTCATGTACACGTAGGCTTTATTTTTATTAAGCACTGACTTTTCAAACAAAATTTATCCTATTTTTAAAGAGGTTACTTTAAGAATTCATCATTGTTATGCATTTAAATAAAAGCCTGCCTTACTTAAAATGAAATATTACAAACAACTTGTTCACATAGTCATGCTTTCCATTAAAAATACAGAGTTGACATTCAATGGCAAAATTATCTAGAAATAAAACCAAAATATTTACCTTCCCATTCTGCTGGAAAGTCACCAATTTGATACTGATATGCTTCACGATTAACTGCTTCTACAAATCTTCTTTCTGGTATAATCTGCCCTATAGCAGAAAAAAAGAAAGAAAAAGGCATATATATATATGTTATGTTATATATGTTACATGTTATATATTATATATTATATATGTTACATGTTATATATTATATATCATATTTTTAATATAATAATATTAAATTTATATAGATTTTCAAATAAATTTATAATGGCTGATCACCTTATTATTTTGAAAGAACTGTATTTATTCACATGAGTGCAACGACATATACAGGACAAAAATGAAAGATAAAAATACTGAGAAAATTATTACCATCTAGATGTCAATTTGAAATGTTATATTCCAGTAACTTCAAGAAAAGCTTCCATGTTCTATAGTTGACTTGTATTACTAATGATGAAAAACAGCACTCAAAGCTCACTGGTTAGGTTTGCAAAGCAGTCAGGCCACATTGTCTCCAATCACTGGCAACTACCTCGTGCTTGTGAGATTTTTCACAACTGCCTATAAACTAAATATTTTCTTTGTTAAAAACCAAAAGCCAGTAGGTAGGAATCTGATAGGGAACATTCAGTATATTGAAAGGGGAGCCACTGTGGGGAACCTGAATCTCCATCCCGCATTCTGATTTTACTACTGCCAAAGAAGAAGGATTAAAAAGTTCAAACAGTAAGGTGGTACACAGCAGACTGACTGTCAGATATTATGCTACTGTATAGAGAAAGAGTATTTTAATTTGCTTTTTAAATTAGCAGGTACTAGAGATATATGCAAGGCTCCCACCCCTCATAGGGAAAAACCTAACAATATTCCCTAGGCTCTTTTTACCAGCTTTTTCTCTTCCTGGGGTGCTGATACAGAGAAATTTGACATTTGAGGAAACACAAAGCATATCTGCATAAAACATTTCATTTCATAATGAAGTGATTAATGCAGTTCATTCCTTCAGTATGCTTTCAACAAGTATTTCAACTGAAGTTATTTTAAAACTGATACCAGCTGAGACTTAGAACCATTAGTAGCTAAACTCCACTCTATCATTCATTATTATTCAATACACTAAAATAAGAACTTGTATAGAATCTGAAATTCCTTTTCTAAGTATCTTCTTTAGCTTTATATTTTATTTTTAAGCAATGAAACATTATTATTATTTCAAGATATGCCATCAGGCAAAGAATATTGTGTAGCATGCCTTCATCTTTAAAATTAGATATTTTTAATCAGTGTTGAAAGCTGCATGATAGATACTTATTTGTTTTATAACTATACAATTCCTATATGCTGAGGAAATTATAGTTCGTATCTTGCTTTAATATAATTTTTTCAGCAATACCATTGATGATTTAATTTCTTAAACTCTTTATCTACACAGCGAAACAAAACTACAGAACTACTTTCTTCCCATACAGAAGATTTCCAGAAAAGCTGAACATGTATCTGATTAGGGCTGATCCTATACAAGCCTCAGAAAAAACACTCTTCTCCAATGTTGTAAAGTTAGTAGACTTTACTGTTAGAACAGCACCTTTTAAAAAACTGTCCATAATTTGAGTATTACACCATCTGAATAAACTGCCATAAGAAAGAATAATGAAGTGTTTTATTTCTAACTGCCACCACAACTTCTGACTGATACTATTTAACAAAATATTCCACTACTTATTCTTCTGCAAGCTTTCATAAAGCTCCCATAAAAATTCATTCTCCAGATCCCACAGTCGAATCATACTGTAGAGCCAAACTCAGAAATTATTTCCCAAATGTGTTATTTTGTGTACTGATGGTGGCTTTTAAGCCTCTCTGCATTTGTAATACACACATGACACTAATTAACTTCAACTGTCTGATTTGCCTTGTCCCCTAGGTTTTTTTTGGCAGACCACCACTGACAAATAATTTACATAGGCTTTTGTAGTGAAGATTGCACTGAGGCCTCTTTAGATGTAATTAAAACCTTTTACAGTTCAGGGAAGTGTTTTTTCATACTAAAGATTGACTTCATTGACTGCTTTGCTTCATATTAATTCATTCCCATGTTTTCAAACAAATACTGGGGTCTTTGCTGCAGCAATGCATGAAACTTCACTAGTAAGAACATACATATGAAGCAATTAAAAATAACACCATAAGGACAGCTTTAAAATTAAAATTAACCTCGTTTTCATGTGACCACTGGATGTTAGAAACAGTGAAGAGCCATTAATGCTTTGAGTTGGGATTACATACATAACACAGTATATCCAATTGTGTCTTAAAACAAAAAGCAGGTCACTTCAGAAAGAATTTACCAGATGTACAGAACGTTCACATAGAACATCAACTACAACATCATTTACACTGAACACCAACGTGGCCAAGATTTTCAGTTTTGCAGGAGTTTTCAAGCAGGCAAAATGGCCAAGAAGCATAAGAAATTGACAGATCGCTCAGCAAGTGATACAGTATTTACATATGTTACATTCATATACTTTCTTACTTTACATATTTTCTCTAAACCTGTCAGTCCCAGTCTATCCGAAAACCAATGTGTCATGACTGAAGCGGATTTGTGTAAAAGCCTGAAAACAAAAGCGTTTAGCAGAAGTTTGCGGCCTGCTGGCATAAGAAGGGCATAGTCAAAGCCAGCAAAGGAAATACACAGTGAAATATAACAGGGTAGCCAATGGAGTAATGAATCAGTTTCTAAATCTCTACAGCCTTATCTATAGACTAAGGAGCCTAGAAATTAGGCTATATTTTCACAACAAAATCCATGGTTAACAGTAGATAAGCATAGATGTTATAAAATCAATATTTTTATATTTCAGTAACTTCTAAGGAAGAGTCCTTCTATGGGCAAAATATCCTAGTTATTCCACTGCAGTCACTAAATATTATATATATATATATATTTACATTTAGAAAAAGCCATTGAAGAAACTTCCAGATGAAAATAAATAATGAATCCCAAAATGGTAGTGTTCTATAAGCAAATTATTACTATTCTGATATCAATTTCTAAAAAAAAAAAAGGATACACACTATTCTAAAGCTCTTCAGCAGCTCTAGACTGATTTTCACTGTTTACAAAACCGTTATTTGAAAAATATTTCCTGTTAAACCTCAAACAAGTTTGTATAATGTATACAGCTAAACAAACTACAGCAGCACACATAATCAGTGAGAGCAGAAATGGGACCAGCAACAGGGAACTGGATGTTTTTGGTACCTGAACTGAGCTACCTGAACAAGAGCCCCTGCCAGCTATAAAATATCAGCATGTTTTGCAGTCAGCAGATGTAAACGGGATCTCCCTCTCACACACTACTACGCTAAAGTAACAATCCCCGTTCAAACTGAATGAATATCAGATGTTCATGAGAACTCAGGACCAGGACTCTTGGCTTGCTGATTTGCAACGTCTGTATGGTAAGAGTCCATCGAAGAAACACTCCACTAAGATTTTGTTTTTTAAATACACAGACTGAACATGCAGCCCTTGTGAATTTAAGGCAAATGGCCTAAATTCCAGTTGCACAGAAGTGCTCTAAACTTCATGATGAAAGGAGCATTTTTAAAGCATACCTTTTTACTGAAGTGCTATGTGCTTTGAAGAGATTATATTGTACTTCATTCACTAACAGACTATTAATTCATTGTCAGCAACACAACATAAACTTCACCTACTCAAAACAAAGGTTTCTAAATTTTTTTTCAGCAGTATCTTACAATACTCACAGAATAGGTCACCCCTTTCTTTCCTGTTTGTTAACCAACCAAACTGTAGTTTTTGCTAAACGTGAAGCAGTAATTAAATTACCAAAGTAACTGAACTATGAGCAGTTCTTCATACAAAGCAGAGGAAGAACTACTTCTCCAGCAGCAACAAATGTAGATTTACTTATCTACAGGCTGCAGGAGCAGCCCATCACTGTCAGAACAAGATCCAAAGTTTTCATCTCCACTGAAGAAGGGAAATATGTTTGTTGTGAAGAAAGTGAAAAGGCAACCCTTTTAAAGGTAAGTACTAATTTGTGAAGGCCACTATCTTTCCTTTGCATAGATTTTTAGCTGAGGGAGTCTGTTCACTGATGACTACCTTCATGTTAACCTCGTGGTCAGAATTCCAATGTTTCTGCAATAATTATCTTCACCTTAGGAAAGACATAAATATTTTAAAATAATAACTTTTTCCCAAAGAATTATGAGTTTTTTTCCAAATTTAGATTTCTATGAAGTTAATTGACTTTTGCTTAGTGACAAATTAATAACTTCCAACAGTTCATTATATTCATTCATACAATAAATCAATACAGTATTCTGAAATACAAAAAAAGTTAAGTATTTGCACCTAACATCTATCCCTTACAGATGTAGTTATATTTTCTCCAGTAACTAATACACTTGAAATAATCTAAAATGCTTTATGCTTTATAAAATCATAACAGAAACACCTTTCAACTTTTAAGAGCGGCAAGGCCACAGATGTTCTAAGGTTCTGATTTCCATTAACCTCAAATGAACCAGGATCAGTGATTTCCAGTTTTACAGCAATGCAGGATCACGCAATATTAAATTTGTTCAGTGCTGACTGAGCAAGTCCAAAAAAGCTGTACCAGGCACTCATGGTCAAAAATTGTGTTTCAATTTTGCTATTTATATTTATATCTTAACAACAATACATTTGGCTTTTCAGAGTTGTCTGCAAGTACTGTTTTCTTTCCAAAGGAAAACATATTTCTTCAGACTTCTACTGAAGATTTCGAGCCAGGGCAATTGCTTCCATTTTTGGGAACATGTACTGTCAAAGAAAGACTCACATACACTACAAACATCACAGTCACTTTTCACTTCCCAAAAGAATTGCCAGCTGACAAAGACAGTAACTTCTGGGATCAGTGGCCATGGAGTTTATACATGTTCACACAAATCTTATGTTTTGAAAAGCTGCTGTATCTTAGACCGTGGAAGTTAAATTAAATAACATTTGTTCGAGAAACAATTTCCTTCAACGGACAGACAAATCCCTCTGCTAAACATCCACTGTCATTGTAGTCCCTGAGCTCTCTTAATCTGGCAGCAGGATGCAGCGCCACCAGTTCCCACTCCCTGCTCAGTGGAAAGCCTTATGTCTTCCTCCTCATCTGTGAAGCCCAACACACATCATGTCTTTACAAAGAACCACTGTTTTGTAAATGAGTCTACAATAAGCCTACTAGAATTATGCAGCATTACATTCTTTCGGGAACACAAGTGCAAATGATACTAGTACAAATGACAGTTCTTTGGAGAGCTGATGGAAGCTCAGTGGTCTGTCATGAAAAAGCTTTCTCCCAACTGTTCTTTTGGTTTCTTTTGGTCTATCAGATTCAAGAAACACTCTTCTACCAATTACTGTCAAAATGTGAATAAATCCAAGAATGACATGCTGAATTTATTTTGTAAATATATGAAAAATGGCTCAAAATGGGAACTTAGCATGTATACAGGGAATTTAGCAAGCAGATAGAAAGTGCACAATAACTTGTACTCTTATAAATAAAAATATAATACAGAAAGATAAACAAAAAGGCAGTCATACAGGGAAGAGAAATGGGTAAATGACAGCAATGGTATGAATTGTAAATAAAATTAAAAGAAAGACACAGCTGTTAAGAACATCCATTCTGCAATATGACCCAACACAGCGGTGTTATGGACTGGTTTGGATGATTCACTACATTTCAATTACTTTGCAAATTCATTTACCCTCTCCACTTTTTCCAGAATAAAGGCAATTGTTACAACTAGTTGCACATACATTCTCAGGGTACCAATGCTATTTTTAGGTTTTAGTAGATTTTAATGAATTTTACAAAAGCAATACTGGTGTGAGATTTGTAAAGAAAATTCAGTCTTATACAAGAGGTGAGGTCTGAACACAATTACAGCTAATACTGTACTGCACTTGAAGGATTAAAGAATGCTGGTACGACTATTTTACTATGTTTGCTTTTCATTGTGGAGGTTAGGGAAGAACACTCATCTAAATCAGCCACAGTCAACCCAACAGTGCAGCTTCTGAAGAAAGTTAGCTAAAGTCCTTGAGATGTATTACCCAATTCACTAATATGCATATCCTACAAACATGTAAAGAGCCTTAAATGTTATTCTTTATTCTACAATTTATATGTTGCTCATTTTATCATATAAATTACAAAAGTAGCATTTGAAGTTGCAGTTGTATTACAAGACTGCATATTTTAAGAACATAGGAAAAGGTGTGTGTGTATGTATATAACCCCACCTGGTCCTTTTGCTAACAGAGTCTCACGTATACAGAGTCAGATGAAAAACTGGGATGAAGATACGTCCAAAGAACACAACAAATACACTTCTGCTGTAGGTAAGTTGCTTGTTCACACCTTTATAGTAATTACACAAAAACTCTTGCAAAGCTGACATCTGTGCAAGATATGACTGAACAGAGGTCCTAATATTTCAGACACAGCAAGAAGGTGGAGGTGGTGCCCCTCTAAACACACCAACATGGCTCTGAAATTGATGGTGCTGTTGAAAATCTGGGTAGAAAAAGAAGGAGCTCCAGCCCCCTTTGCAAAAATCAGTAGACATGCTGAATGCTGGTGTTTTGTTCAAAAAAGCCTCTTGGGTCATCCAGCAGGGAAGTGCTACTCTTCATGGGTTTAAATAGGGCTTTAGAAAGAAAACTAGAAATACTGTTGGGAAAGCTCAAGAAAAAAAAAAAGGAGCTGGTGGGGCAGGGGTGTGTGTATGTTGTGTGCATGTGGAAACACCAGAGAACAGGGTCAAAACTTGACATAGACTTCCCAGAACACCATCTGTGGGATACTGGCAGTCTGACAGCCCCCAGGCAAGTTAAGGGGGATCTTGGCAAAGAGAAGGAGTTCTTCCTTGAAAAAAGAGGAAGCAATCTCAATACAACAGGACAAGTGATTACAGCAAGATCTTGAACAAGAAACAATTTGCGGGGATGTCTGCTATGTGCAGCCTGCTACAGTCAAGAGAAATGCCAAAAGCTCAAGGAAATTAAATAAGTAATAAAGACTGAAATAAATATACAAAACAGTAGAGTCTGACAGGCCAAAAGAGAACATATGTTCTGTTTCACCATGGAGCTGGGTCTAACAGGAAGTTTTGTACTTCATAGATAACCTCATGGCAAAGCTAAGTCCTGAGCGATGAGGCAATCAAGTTGACATAACCGGGTGAAGTGGCAACAGGGACTCTTCTCCCTCAGATCTCAGAAAATAGCAACCTAAAGGGCTGTGATGGCACAGACACCAACATGACAAGTGACGCTACTCCACAGCAGCAGAGGGTGCACCTAGGGACACTGCTGCCCAGCTGAGAATGCAACCAGAGGCCTGGGATCTGGCAACCATCTTCTGGACCCAGATATTATATTCATGTTTTTTATAAAACAATGCTGAAGTTCCTACTTGACTGCTGGGATTCAGCTTTAACTAACCCTAAAGAATTAATCTGAGATGGAATAAAAATTGATACTGAGACAAAAGAACAAGAATGTCACCTGGCCTGGGAAAGATGCATGATACATTGAACTTAAAAGCTCAAAATGCTGTCACAGAACGTTCCAGTGCTTCAAAATACCAATATTATGTAGCAGATAAATATTGCAGCAGTGAGTTCCACAAATGTATGTTACTACTTTTTACCAACTTGAAAGTTTAAGCTTTCACTCAGATAAACTAACTGATTTTAATACCTTACCCCACAAGCAAACCGTACCTTACTTCTACTATGAGAAAGAAAAAGAAAATATTACTTGAGGGCTTAAAGACAACTCTGTATCTGTAATATGACAGGACTACACATCTTGAATTCAAAACTGTCATCTCAGTCCTAAAACAACAGAGGATATGCTTCATCCTTGATGATTTAGACTAATTATTACAATAGCATTTCAACCTTAGAGTCCTTAAGAAGAAGGAACCTGCTAGGCAGTTAATAGGCCGAAAGAAATCTTGCCATGTTTTCACTCTTTTTTTCCTAATTTGTGAAGGCTCAATGGAGATACTTAAAATTAAACATCTCAAAAAGTGGTGCAAACTAGTTTAGAAATAAGCTTCTAAACATTTCTGACTCATTAACTTGAAATTGATACATGACTACACTAGGATTTTTTATGTTTATCAGTTGTAATTTTCTTTACTTTTGTGTTTATACTTACAATAAATTTCTAATGTACTTTTCCACATATCTTTATACATGTATAACAAAAGTTATTTAATATAACATTTAAAATTTATTAAAAAGGCATTGAAGTAAAAAATAGGAAATAAATTGCAAGCATAAGTAGTAATATGATTTTTTAAAAAAGATTGAAAGAATGCTCTACTAATGTTTATAGGAACTTAAGTTTCATGGTTATTCAAGTTAGTATGTACTTCTACAGCTTTTTATATCTGAAGTTTGCAAAATGGCATCTTTCATTTATACAGAAATAAAAGAATGTTTCGTTTATTTGGTTAGAGTTCTAAGATAAACAAGTATTTCAAATGTAATTGGTACTTTTTTAAACAATGTTAAACAACAAATACTAGTAAGCAATAATTTAGTTGATTAATACTAGCAATGTAAAATCATTTACTATTCAACAGATTATTTTTTTTTTTGTGATTACCCTCTAGCTTTACGTTGTTAGGTTATTTTCAAAGCTCTTTTCAACAATTTGTTTCTTTAAGCTGGCCTCTGTGTGTGCACCCATTAGTTAAGGTGCTTTCCAGTAACACTGATCTGGAGAAAAAAACCCCATACTTTAGATGATTTTGGTGAGCTCAGAGTCATGTAGGTGGTGAAGAAATTTTAAAAAGCCTTCACATACCCAAGGAATTGCAGCAATACCTGATCTGCTTTCAAAGCTAATTTGAGCAGAAAAAGATTTAAAATGTAAGAGCTGGGAAGAAGGACTAACCCTAAGTCAAAGCTTTTTACATCTGAGTCAACCCATTATTTTACTCTATTTTTCTACTCGACTCTCAGAGTTTGTGTGGTCTCTTTTCAAGTTAGAAAGAGTAAATGCATACACAAAAAGCAACGAAAGAGTCCACACTTGACAGTTTTCCCTGTTCTACTTCCACAGTTCCAGCTTAACTAAATTGTAGACTAAACTGAAAAAACTGAGTTCTATGTTCTTTCACCATATGTAAGTACCTAATCATCAAGTACTTAAACACCTATTTGAGTGCTTATTGATTTGAGAGTATTTTGCTGCCACTAAAAGCACCAGGTGAAACTATTGTAATAGTTGCCGGTAAGTTTATACAAAAATTTCTATGTGAAAGCATTTACCCTGATGCTGGTGAAAGAAAAGAAGAAAGACCTTTGGATGCTGACCTTTAGAATTGTATAGCTAGTAATAACTGTAATACAAGTGTTTGATACACAGAGTTTACAACTACTGAAAACACAAGCTGTGATACTTATAAACTCTATAACCAAACAATTTCATTTCTTTGTACATCAAAGACTAGTAGGTTCCTAAACCTACTGGTAGTAAAATCAAAGTTTCTCTACTATGCTTTATCAATTAAATCTCCAAAATGCAAGCTCTCAGAAATAAAGACACTCATAGAGATTTTCATTATTGCAAAGTTGCTCAATTAACCTAATTAGTATTCTAACTCATTCCTTTTTGATGTGAGCAGCTAAGATATGTGATCCCCATGTCTTTATATTAAGATGTCACACAAGCACTTTAATTCTTAAATATCGAAATCCCACAACTTGTGTCTCACCATACCAAATCACAACTCTGCATTGTCCGGCTGTGGAGAACTCCCTTCTCAGTTTCTGCAACACCTGGGTGTCTACTGACCTCAAAACTTGTATTTGTTGACCTTCCTTAACTGCAGCAAAGGATAGTACCAATGCAGAATACAAACTGTGAGGAAAAGGCCTCTGGACACAGCTCAGTGGGTGTAGCTGCCTTGCAGTGCATTGAGAGCTGCAGGCAGAAATCTCTAACACCAAGGTTAAAGAACACACCTAAACACTGAACTTCTCCACAGTCTTTAAGATGTATAGATATTCTGAAACAAAGTTGTCAACGGATTGACAACAATGATACTGCTTTACTGCTTCTATCAAAAAACAAGATACTTCAGAAATATTTAACCTTTTCTCTCTCCTGCCCTCTTTCTCCCCTAAAACCAGAAAGAGACAGGAATATACAAAATCTTGTAATCAAAAAAAGATACATTTGTTCAATTCTATTACAGCATTTGTCTCAATGGCATTTCTTACTAATTGTTTTGATAACATGAATTTGTTTTATGTGAATGCATATTTGTTTTTTTAAATGACCACCATAATGAGACTTGCTACTCAGAAAAATAAATTCAGATCTTACACATTCTCTCCCGTCCATGTATGTGCGTGAATGAGAGGGAGCATGCCTTGAGATGAGATGAGATGAGATTTTTCACCCCTAATAAAGACAACCTATTTTAGTGTATTTCAATAGCATTCAATTTCTATCCTGGGAATTTATTATAAAATCAAATTACATGTATGATGAACCTTCTGCAATTATCAGTAAGAGTCTTATTTTTCAGTTTAAGGACACTTCTGATTTACAGTTGCATTTTACATACAGATGACTAAATGTATATTTACATATCAAAATTCAGACATTTTTAGTTCAAATCAGTTAAACTGAAAAATCTTTGCCTTCTAGCTGCCTATATTTCTCTTTAATTGTGGTCAGTATAGGACCTTATTACAAGTAATTTGTTACTATAGGACTGAGGAAAAAATGCTAGCCTCACAAGTTTTGTCATTTTTCCCCCTACTTCCCCTGCAGGCTGCTATTGTTGATGGCCTTTATGGAAATATAAATTCAATCAGCAGCTGCAAATTTCATGAGACGTCCATCTTCATGCTGAATTTCTAACTGAGTGTCAAAACAATCTATGGATTCCTCCCTGATGAAACACACTTTGAATTGTAAATTTCTGCAATTTTCTCATGTTAGAATTTGAGCTGCACTAAAACAGAGCCAGCCCAGATATAGTGCCTGCCAGATTGAGACAAGTAATTTTCCTTCTCAATCTCTCAACTCTGCCATTGAAAGGGTCAAAAATAACCCACGAAAAATTACCTGTTTCTTTTTTATTTTGCATTAAAAAATTAGATTCCATTTGCTGTTCTTTTTAGAAGAAAAACAGAAAGGCCTTCAAAACACTCCAAATACTCCCAAATCAGTTATTTGAACCCACTATTCATTTTACAGTATTCTGCAGTGATAAACCCCAGAAATTAGTTGCAACAGAACTTAAAGAATTTCCTACAGTGCCAAAATGGTTCATAGTTTGTTTCTTCTAAAACTTAACTTATATTAAATGTTGATGGAAAATAGAAAATAGATGCATAAATTACAAAAATCAAAACTTTAGAAGAGTTTTGAACAGTTTATTGTTTTCTGAATACAATAAAACAAAATAAAGTTTCTCATTTAATTAGTGTTTCCTGTAGTAGCTTAGGAGGCACACATAGCCTACCAAGTATATTATAGCAGTTCAAATATTTTGCTTTAGAGGAACATTTGTTTCTCTCTTCTGTAGGCACTGACATTAAATATATAAAACAATACCACTTTACCAATTTGCAAGGAAAAAATAATCTGTTTATTATATAGCAAGGACGTAAGAAAAATTCACACAGAGAAATTCACTAATAATGATGATTTATCTATTAATGTAGTTGATAACTAACTGACATTCTGTTTGTTTTCTTCTCTCTGGGGATAAATATCGTGGTGGGATGGGTGAGGGGTTTAGTGAACTGCACTTCACCATCACCAAAAAGAATGACACTGTTTTGGATGTTTCAGTTCAAATACCACATTCTAAAACACAAGACTGCCTTTCAGTTTAGAGAAAATTCAAATGGGCATCTTCTCTTTGTATACACCAAGCTTTCAGTTCATTATCAGAATGAGGAAAGAAGCCTAAAAGTGAGCTACAGAGTATTTGTGTTGCAAAAGACTTTCAATGTACTAAGGTTTTATCACTTTATAATTTCTATTTATTTTATCACTACATCATTTCTTCAGCTGAGTCATTCCCTCTTCCCTGCCCCCTCCCTCAGTTACCTGCCCTGCATTCTGGTTTATGTGAACTGGAATGACCTGAGAGTTGATCATAAACCCTCAAAACTGATCTACACAGTTTCCCTGACTGGTTTCTTAAGTATAATTTCCTGATTTAAAAAACAATAAATATGCAAGAGCACTAGTCTATGTCAAAAATCAGGTTAGTCTCCAAAAAAGACCCATGGAAAGAATGCTGGTAGGTAGCTGGAGAAGGACTTGCACTCGGTGTTAGGTGAAATCTTGCTCTGGCAAACAGGCAGGTCAGAGGGGCATGTCACTCAGAGGAAGATTACTGGGCTTCCTACACTTATTAATCTCACCCTTATAAACTTGCTATTTTTAGAATGTTCCCTGCTCAGCATGACAAAAAAACACCCCCACTTTGCTGAAAATGTTATTTCAGCAGAAATCTGGTTTGGTTTCATTGAGTTACAACATCCAGATCAAATAATCTTGAGACTTTATTTCACTTTTACACTGTCATATACTTATTAGCTTTAACAGCAAAACAAAGACACTCACTAATCTCTCCTCTAATACAAGTAATTTTATATAGTGAAGCAGATGTTCTGTCGCACATGGTTTCCAGTCACAAGTTTTAGGTACAAATTCTGCTAGGGTAGGTAGTAAGACCAGTAATTACTGAATGTATTATAATAGCTTTCATTATAACAGATTCTTGAATATTATTTGGTTATTTTCATCTGTGGAGCCTGCCAGAAAGGAAGGTAGGCATAACAAGACAATCTAGTTCTATTTCTCAAAATATTGAGAGCACTACAGAGAAGAGTTTGCTGTAATAATTGCAAAGTACAAGAACCAAGAATCCTTCCTAATTGTATTAATCATCGTATAATAACTGGCCTCTTGAGGGTTTAACTTTATTTTGCATTATTTCAAAATCTCACCACTTCTCAAAAACAATTACTTCTATTTTATCCATATCTTCCAAGCTCTAGGCCACAACACTTTATTAAAATGCAGGGTGTTGAAGCACTTTCAAAGGGAGCTGATTAAACTTCCATTGAATACATTAAAGTGCAGAATTTTCCAATTTATGTGTGGAGTTGGGCTTGCTAACCTCTAGGCATCCTACCAAAACTGAAAACACCAAGATAAGTCAAAACTTAGGGAAGTAAATGAAAGTTGAAAACAGTGTTAATAAGCAACACAAAGCTGCATCGAAGAAAACCTACAGTAGTACAAACCCAACAACTGTGATCCTGTAAAATCTAGTATGTTCTTTGTATTTCCCCAATGCCATCTTCTGCACTGTAAAGCCACTGCAGAAGTGTGATTTCTTTTTTCTTTCCAACATAACCTTGAAAGTCATTAGTTTATCAATTGCATAAGAATGCTTAAAAAGAACAGCACTCTAAAAGACCCCTCACCCTGAGCAAACCAGTTTTAGAATTTTATGCTGTGTAAAAAATTGCATTAGGAGGGGAATTCAGGCACCTGCTGATACAAAAAAAAAATGGATCAAGTAGCAATGTCACAAGTCAGATAAACCTAGGATGACACTAAGAGTACATGTTGGCAAGGTATCAGAAGTACTACAAATAAACAAAAATTGTAACTTTTATGGCATTAAGGTACATCACCTGCAGACTGCATTACTTTCCTCTCACACTAAAAGCTTTGCTTTTAATTTAGTAACACCTCCTATACACACACACACACACACACACACACACACACACACACACACACAGAAGTTCATGAAGATTTCCTTTTTCTCACCTTCTCCCTAAGACAACTACAAAAGTTTGTAAATGGCAAGACTGCCTAAAAAGGTTGAGAGCACTACCACCTTATGAAGCTGATTTTTAAAATACAGCATAATCATTGCTAATATTGGAAGCAGGCAAAAGGGAAGTGAATAATAATAGAAAACCAAAAGGTTCATTACTTTCTCATGCAAAGTATTCTGCTGCAAGGCAGTCTCTATGTAATGTAATAACTCCATTCAAAAAACTTGAAAAATATCTTGTTGAAAATTGACGTGACGTTTAACCAACTCTTATGAAGCAAACAATAAATAGTTTCCAAAGCAGGCACACGCAGTGGTTAAAACTGTATTATTTGGAGGACTGTCAGGTGATTCACCATAGGTATGAAATACATACCCTCTTTGGGAACATGAGCTCTCATATGCTCTACATGGCCTTCACAGTTTATGGCACTTTGACAAAGAAACAGGGGTGCGATACACAAAGATACACAAAGAATTCTGCAACAGTGGCCAGTTGTCCAGTGCCATAACCTTGTACCTAAATGCTCTCAGGAAAAGCCTGTAGAAAAGCACTTGGACACCAGCAAGAATGGAAAAAAGAAACGTTAAAGTTGTTACCATTGAGGGAGAAGGAAACAGAATCACAGTTCTTCCGTCAGCTGATGGATCCCTAGAGAAAAATCGTCATATTAACCCAGTAAAATCCTAGGGAAATTAAAAAGTGAATGGAAATGTCAGTGTACTCCTCAGGCAAAATCTGATTCATTTCTAGAGTTCTATAAGCATTGCTTAGATAATGGCATCTATAAAAGCATTGCATCACCCCCAATATACACAAGGTTTATCTGTTAAAAGGAAACATGGTTAATATCCAGCCTCTCAAAAAATATTTCTCAGTGTAATAGAAATTTATGTGCAGATTTCCAGAAATGCTTGTGTTCCATATCTTTGAACCATTTGCAAAACTGTAAGAAATATCATGTTGCTCAGTGATCTCCAATATCACTATTTATGATAGCCTTGAAAGCCTCATCTGGAGTGATGCCATGCTAATTAATGCATAATCAAGCACATATTATCATTTTTCTGTTATTCTACACATTAAGTGCAATTCTCAAATATTTTCCATCAATGAGATGATTAACAAAAAGAATTTAGAATCATCAAAAGATCTTAAAGAGGCTGTGTGCACCATATAAGAGTTCTCTAAAGCTGGGTGTAAAAGGAAAAAGATAATCACTAAACAATTTTTAGGTATCGGCCATCAAATCCTAGCCTTCCATGCTCATTAATATTTACAGCTGCATTCCTAGTCCCTACTAAAACTAGCACAAGTTTCAATGTCTTTCTTTTACTTATTCAAAGATTAGCTCAAACAGCTTTCTGTTATTTGCTATTTTCTCTTGACAAAGGCAAAAACCCCAACTAACCAACTACCATCAAAAAACTGTTTCACAGTTGTTTTCTATGACATTGCATCTCCTCTACACAAACTTCCCTCCCTGAAGGGCATGAGTCTTACAGACTTTAGCAGTCAGCAATGCAGAAAGAGATGTTAAAGTCTCTTAATTCCTCTTGTAATCTGCATCACAAATAGCAGATTCAGAGTACCACTCTAAAGACAAAGTATAGAAAGGAGAGCAGTGTTATAAATTCATGAGTAGGAAAAGGAAAACAGGAGTGTGGACTTGTATGGATTCTTCCATTCAAGGCTTTCTAAACCTCTGGAATAACAAAAGAGGCAAGTATAGGAGATCCACCTTCTTTTCTGAAGGCAAACAGTGGAAGTTCTGTCTATGACACAAGGTAGTAGCTATCAGACTAATCCAACATCATATCCTATACATCCATCAGGCAAGTTGTCTTATAACAATTTTTTTCACCTTTTTATTTTCTTTAGCACCTATGAAACATCTATCAGGTATACTATCTAAACACTTATTAATACTATACTGAAGAAACTACCAGTTACTTTCTTTTTAGTCCATTATTTTGTTGTTCGTCAGATGAAGACATACTATTTGCTAGGTCTTCATCATACTTTAAAAAATATTCTAATGAGTACTAATTCTACTGTCCATGTTAAATATATTCTGCATTCTGTCATTCATTTTTCAACAAGTTGCGGGTTTTCTCTACACAGAATTAAATACTATGTTTATGTCATTCTTCTTCAGCCATTTTTTACTCATCACATTTACACAACTCTTCGGATGCATCCAATAGCATCTTTTCTTTTGAGCCAACTCTAAGTCACTTTTTATACTTTTGGCCAACTTCCTCATGCTGTAGCTTTTCCTAATTAGCATCGTCACAATTTTTTTTAGTCAGCTCAATCTTCATTCTAGTCCTCTCTTTTCTCCCCAGTTTAGTTGATCTAATTGAAGTAATTTCATCTAGTCCAATTATATAAAATAGGTAGACATATATACTTACAGATTTGAATCCAGAGCCAATGCATTCTTGAACCCCATTGCACAGAAATGACTCAGTATGTTACAGAAACATCTCAGAATCTCCACATCCCCACTTGTTCACTTACAAAATGCACCAGAACCCCATTATGCCAATGTCAGTCCAAGAGCTTGCCATCTTAATCATGCAGACTATCCATTCTTGCCTAGAAATTACCTCCTATAAACTGTTCCAATTTCACTAGCAGTTACGAGGTCTTCTATTATGTATTTCAAGATAACATCATAATTTTAAAATACCAACAATTTAAAGTATTAAATAGTGATGATTTAACCTACTGTGTGAACCTTAACTAGAGTAACGTAGGACAAAAGTTTCAGTCTGCCAATAACTCTTCAAAAATAAATCTGAATGCCTTTTGAAAAGACCCAAAATAAAGCAATACTGAGTAAACGACAAACTTCCATCTAAGAACACAAAATTTTCTAAATTCACAGAAATATTGCCTTCATCGTCTGCAAGCTCTTTCAGCACAACAGAAGGCAAACTACAGAACATGCCTTGGGAAAGAACCCTGAGAAAAAGGGGTGTGTGCAGCTATTCAGAGATATGCCAGCTACAGATGAGCCACGGAGTCAAAAGGGGTAAAATGTTATTGCTACTTGTGAATTGTTACTAAAATTATGCACAGTGGTTGCTATACTTTTCACAGCTTGAGGGTATGAGGGGGAGGTAGGTGAAAAGTCTAGTGAATACTGCATACATATCATAAGTTGCATGGCCACTGCAGGGGCACAGAAGTGACAGAAAAAAATCTCGTAATTTGAGATAGGTCAGTTTTAAATATAAAATCACTTCTTTCTGAATCAAAACTGTACCAAAAATCACCTTGGTTTAAATAAAATCTAAAAAAAGTCAAAACCCAAAAGATTATGCTGTCAGTTTTAGAAATGATAATGTGCTTCAGAGATAAAACATTCTTCTACACAATTGAACAGATGGAATTTCTCACTGTTTGTTAACTGGACCAATACCTAAAATGTAACTCAAATTAAACTGAAAGATACTGCCTTCTAAGAAGAGGTGCATCATCCCAAAAACAATGAGTGCTGTAGAGACTAAGATGACATTATTATATCACATTATACATTTTTTAAATACTTATACTAAATGTTAAAGAATAATACACAGTGGGTTAATTTGAGGGAAAAAACCCACATTTCATACTGGCAGTTGTCATGGGTAAACATGTATTTTGTGTCTCCATTTATTTAGGGGGAGTCTGTGAGATTTAGCAATTTTGTATCTGGTGGTTATTTGCTGTTACTTCTTGCCTGTTGCTGTTCTGCTTGTTAGCAAATTGTTATTTTTTCAGGTACATCTACTTATATTCATTCCTTATTGGTGGAATTGGTTGAACCTATAAAGGGAAGGATTGGTTGAACCTATAAAGGGAGGCAGCTCATTTTGGAGTGTTCTCCTTTAGTCTCAAAGAGTAGAGGAAAATAAATAAAAAACACTGCAGCACAAGACTCCCCTAAATTTCAAGTGCCAATACATTTCTGTTCACTTTCCCCTTCTGAATTGTTTTACTTGTTCCAAGACCACTTATAAATGGACTGAATCATAAATACCAATCATAGTCCAACATTAAAAGCTCCCACTGAGGAGTGTTTCTTTAAACTTTTCAGTCCTTTTAATTCCATTTGTTTCTAACTATATTCATTAAGAGGAAAATTTCTGATTTGATCCAAGCCTTTTCCCCCTCTCACCTTATTGCCAATATTTACTTAGGTAGTCTTTCATGACATTTCCTCTATACAGTCTGCCAACAATACTGCTTTCAAAAAAACTCCACCATACCTTTTCTCACTATAGTTACGTTTTCTCTCTATGCTACTTCATTGGTTTCCAGCTTTTCCTGTTGCATCAGCAAGATGAGCTAAAAAGCTCCAGTGCACTACTGCATTTACAGCAATTGTTCTGACAGCTGCTCTCAGATACATATATAACTAATAATTATCTTGCACTACTTACAAGGCAATTGCCTCATGACACGGCCTGTCCTTCATCCCCACTTGTCTTCCTATGTTTCACCTTTGGAGACACTGCAATCTTTGCAACACAAACACCCTTCAGACAAGTACTTGTAGTACAGATACCAAAACATAACTCCAATCACTTTTACTATTTCTTTCTGATTCAAATTACTGCTAGGCACCCTCCACAGCTCTGCTGAGTTTCCTATCAAGGTTCACCCATCTCATACATAGAAACAAATTCTTCTCCACCAAGAGTTTAGCCCTGCCTCCTTCTGCCTTACCATCTCCCTCTCTCTCTGGCACCTCCAAATACGTGTATGATCTTCATATTAAAATTAGTGTGTCTAAACCAGGTCTTACTATCCTCCCTTTCCATATAATCATGATGAACGCCATCATTCTCCTCCTTTCTTTCTGGTACTCAGGACTTCTCTCCAACATGTAAGTTGGAGAGATATTTTCATAAACAATCTTATGTGCATAAGATATTTTCAGTAAGACTTTCCTGATTTTCCACAATGCTAAATCTACCATTCAGGCCCAACTACAACAACAAAATTTTCTCTTGATATGGCATATGCATCCTACCCTACTCATGAATTTATAACACCATTGTAAAGACTGGTTTTCTAGTCAGGAGCTGTGGGAACTCAATTATGTCTTTAGACCTTCTGCAGGGTTTCTGTTCTTCACTTGGACTACAAGGTACTTTGTTTTCAAATTCCTATGCAAAGAGGAGTCTCCTCTGTACCCTTCTCCTCTTTCTATAGCCTGAGACAGGCGGAGTCCTATCACATATGAGTCTGTATCAATCAAGCTAAATTTATTTTCTGTCTCCTTCACTAAATGGACGAACTCTATGAATATCCACAAAGTAATATCAAAATTTTTCTTTACCTTCTATTTGACATGAAGTGTAAGAATTCTACCATGAGGGGGTTGTGGTTTTGCTAAATAAGGATGGCCATTACTATCCATATTTATCTACAGTACCTATTCTCAGGCACCAACTTTAAATACCCTGGATAAAGGCTATCTTTCCGTCTCAATGACCAAGCAGGTACTACAGATGCAAGACATTGTTGTGGTTCATAAGCATAATAAAAATCTGAAAATAAATTCAAACAACACAGATGGGAAAAAATCACGCTGTAATATCCAGGAAGATAAAATAAAAGTAGAGATGGCTCTTGTTCTTAGCCCAGCAGTACAGCAAATTTTGAAGTAGTTCTACAGCAGGTAGTTTTTTTCATAATACAGAGATGTTTTTGTTATTGCTGATCAGGGCTTACACAGAGCCAAGGCCTTTTCTGCTTTGCATACTGCCCTGCTGGTGAGGAGACCAGGGACGCCTGGGAGGTTCAGAGGAGACGCAGCCAGGACAAGTGACCCCAACTGACTAAAAGGATATTCCAGACCATGTGACATCATGCTCAGGATACAAAGCAGGGGCAAAAAGGAGGAAGAGGGGACCTTTGGAGTGATGGCATTTATTTTCCTCAGTAACCATTATACTGCTCTCCTGAGATGGCTGATTTTCCTGCATACATGGCTTTTGCTTTCCCTATTGAACTTCTTTATCTCAACCCTCAAGTTTTCCAGCTTTTACCCTTCCAATTCTTACCCTGATCCTGCTGGTGGGGGAAGGAGCAAGCAGTTGTGTGGGACTTGGTGGCTGGCTGGGGTTAAACCACAACAAGCCTCTATAAATCCGCACTTGATAACATGCAGAACATATGATCTAGTAGCAGTAATTTTATCATTAAGTAATGCCTAAGTATTTTATCTAATATATCTATTACACATAGTGAGCCAAGAAGCTAGACACTGAAGCCAGACCTGATCTCAGGACGTGTTTGCCAACAGAAGAAAAAAAACCAAAAACAATTTTACAGAACAGAAGGTATAATTTATTTCCTTCCCTCACCCATCTGTAAAGAAGGCGCGCATTTGCACTTCACATATTTGAACAGAATACAGCATCACACTGAATCTGTCTTTGGCTTCCACTGTGCTACTATAACAGCTTATCCATTTCTTCTCTTCTAGCTCACGCAGGTTATTTCCACCTAAAGCCCATTTACATTTAGGTAGTTTTAGTCCTGCCTCCTGTTATGCCATACCTTCCTACTAGAGAAAGATTTCCTTCATGTGCAGAGCACAGGGATAATACAGCTACAGGGCTTCAAGAACACTTGAGAAGGAACACAATCCCTTTCACCTCAAAAGAGGACAGAGTCTGCAAGTTGATGTATTTTAATCCCCAGTTCCTTTGTCTTGATTACCAGAGGTAATGTAACTTTGTACTGGCAATTTCATTACAATCCCTTTTAAAGAGTACCAGCCATGCTGTGAACATTTGCCACAAGCCAGATAACTGAATGGCGAACTAAACAATACTCACAGCCTAATCAGTCATGTGGTAGAATTCAATGCAATCTTTCTTGGGTCATGAGATAGTAATTTATATTAAAAGACTTGACGTCTTATGTACTTCAATAACTCATAAATGCATTACTACAGGATAGTTTGGTGACCACCCAGCATGCAAAAGGTTACTGTACAAGTTCAGAGATATAGTCATAATTTGTAAAAAACAGATAGTAAGAGACTGTGCCAAGTTGTCACTCAGGAAGTACATCAGGATGTGTAAGTAGTTGAAGCCCTCTTTCCTTTTTAGATGCAACTGTAAATGGTTCCAAGGTGCTTGGGTGACACACTTATTTCTTTACTTCATCTGTCTGCTCACCCGCTGCCTCAATATTACTAAAGGAAATCTAATATGCAACAACTAACTTACAAGCATACTGCTTGCTGGTTTTCTGGTACATTGAAACTATTTTGGTAGGCTGGTATGGTCAGGCATTTAAGGCCTCTAACTCTGATTTGGATTAGCCACCTTTCTTTTACTGAGGAGAAGACGTGAACAACCAAAGGACACGTTAGAGTCACGCTTACAGACTGTACTGAACTGTCTTGTTGCACAGAAGCAACAGAGCAGCAGAAATCAGTTAACCAATTGATTACTCCAGAAACAAATGAATTACACCTCTTTGAGAATACCTATAGTCTGTTTCAGAGGACAGAGTTAGTCACATTTGGGAATACTGTGCCTGTTGCAAAAGTCTAAAAATTAATATGCTCTGCAAGAGATTGTGCCTTCCTAACTCCTCTCTGCTCTCAGAGGAAAGTCCTGGTCTGGAATGGACAAAGACCTCCTCAGAAGCATTACCTTACCATTGTACAGGATCTGCACAGACCACACAGACCTATTAGTAGAGATTCCACTGGCAAAAAGTTTATATAAAGCCTGTTAAAATACTCAACTTGATAATCTTCCCTTCTTGCAACAGGGTTAAATGGCTTCTTCCAGAACTGAAAAACTGTTTAATATACCTGCCAAAACCCTGTGTGATCACAGCAACAAATCATAGTAAACTTCCTATTTCTGCAAATATTACCACTTCTTTCTCATGTAGGAGATCTGTTTTAATCTAACACAAAACAAAAATCAGAATCTCATCAGTAATCCTACAGAAACAATAAGAAGTAAGCTACATAAGGAGGCACTAGTTTCCCTGGCAGTCTTCTAGGTTCCTCCACTTGAAGTCACCAATCTCCCATCTTACTTGTAGCTCAAAGGTGCACCCTCTTTCTTTGTCCCACCTTCGTAACTCATGCGACAACATGTTCAGCTTTTTCAACTGAATTAAACTAGCTCAGCAACAGTTCTCATGAATGTTACTGTCAGCTTGAAGAAGAGAAGGTAGAGAATGAATAAGATCTCTCCCTTTCATCAATGACAAACTCATGTTAATCAACAGAGTCAACCGCATTTCACCTTCAGGTTCACAAGAGATTCTGGCTCCAGTTTTTTGGACTTTTTCCCATGCTATTACATATCTGGGTCAGACGCAAACCCAGAGCTGCCCATTTTCCAGTTCTGGCTCAGAAGCTGCTTACACAGCATGTCTTTTCAATTTGAGATGACAAAAATGTCACAAAACCAGCTGATTTCATAAACTACCTGTCATCTTCCACTTAATTCTTTCAAGAACAACCTAGGAAGTTTTGGTACGTTACACTAAACCAATGTCAATGCTTATGGATACTGCATTCTTGGTTCTCAAATCAGGCATAGACTAAGAAAACTTTTTTCTTTAAAATTAGAAAATATCCATATAGAAATATCATGTGCATTTTAATAGCATGGAAAAATGTCTCAATTTTGATCTGAAGAAACTGTTACAGAGATACAAACTATTACACTGAGTAGTAAAAAAAAAATATCCCAAACAGATAAGATAATAATCACAACTTATTTCTAAAACTACTCTTTTGATTATTTTATAATCATTACATAGGTTTTAGATTTTTGTTTTGTATAAGACAACAGTGGCAAAGTTCTATTGCTATTACAAACAGGAACTAAGAAAAACAATACCAGTACTTGCAAAACTCCACAGATAGGTAAAAATGTAGCCTTTGACTCTTTAGAATTGCTAGAATTACCTGGATTAGTAGTTCAACTAGCATTTCAAACTAGAGGAGCCACAGAAAGTAGCCGTCCTGGATTGTTCTCATCCCTGGATGCTTTTTAGCTCTTTACACAGCTCATGCCATGAACCAGACTAAGTAACTCCTCTTGCTGAAAAAAACAGCACACCAGGTTAGACAAGCAACAGACTCATCACAAGGCTGCACAAACACTTGTAATGAGTGTTAGAAGGCAGACATGAGCAGCCAGAGGAGTGAAGAGGACTGCTCTGCTGTTTTTTGGCAGAAATACTAGACTCTACTAACTCTCAGATCAGAGATTTACTTCATCACACAAATAAATATAGATGATAATTTTACTATAGCCAAGTAGTTTTGCAAAAAACAGAAGCATTAGGAGTTTAATTTTTGGCTATTTTAGAGTCCAGTGTTTCCATTATATTGCCTAGATCATGTATTCACAGTTTGTGTTTATACATTGGTTTCAACACCAAAACACACCACATGCATTAAATTACCCACTTAAATAGAGAACTGTCTCAATAGATATTTTGCAAAAATGGCAAAAAGAAAAGTGAAATTCTGGAAGACAACGGACATTCTGTCATTGACTTCAAATGAATAAGTTTCGTCTCATTTCTTATGGAAGAACATTCAAAGTCTGCATTTTAAAAACCTGATGTAGTAAAAGAAAAAGCATAAAGATGATTCTGACCATAATCAAGCCATCATTTATTAACCAACATCTCTTCATTGACCAAAAATAGGAAAAGATACATTACAACTGCTTATGAAAGTTGTGTCACTCTATCTGAAACATTCATAGATCCACAATTAGAGGTTGTTGACACCAGATCAAACATTTTTTAAAGTTTCTGGAGGATCAGTCCATCTGAAGCTTTAGTTGTTTCAATATTGTGATGACTACACTAACCAGCGCTGTAGCTAACATACAGGGAAAAGCCACCACTTCTGAAGTACAAGTATGTAAGGTCTCATGGGTGAACATCAACTCCAGCAACTTTCAGGCATATTTAAACAGTCTTTGCAGTCTCCTGGGAATAACCAGCTTTGAGGCTTCTCTCTTGCTCTGCCTGAACCTTTCACAACTCTCATACAGCATGAAGCTCTTGTGCATGAAGCAGGCTTATCTGTTTTTTAGTTTCTTTCAACACAAAATGAAGGCTTGTTGACAGGGGAATGCAGAAAGCTGCTAGATACAAACAAATTAAGCTAACACTGACCTTGCTGTGCCTGGTCTTGTGCTGGTCTGAAAAAGTAGTAGCAAGGACCACTTAGAGTAAGAGCGATGGACCATCAAGGATACAACACCTATTATCCTTAATTGCAAGGTCTTTTAAAATTGCCCATGGTTTTTTGGGTTCTCCTCCCCCCACACCCCCCCATTGCTACTGTTAGCAACTGTTTTTCTCTACAAATTAAATTGTTTGTGATGTTTGGTCAGAGGAGCAAGTCTTCCTTTAGTACCCTGTTACTGGATGCACCTGCTCCAGATAACTGCCAGAAGTCCCACTGGAAAACACAGATTTTGCCATTCTGACTGCCTGGGAATTTTATTTCTCCCTTCCTCAATTCTTATTCAGTCAGTCTGCTTTACAGGAGCAAGAGCAAAAGCAGCCAGCAGTCTTCTCTGAGTATCAAGAGAAGTATTGTACTGAAGATGATGAATTAAGACAAGACTTAGAATTCCTCTCTTATGCACTGTACATTCAGAGAAACAATATCAATATTCAGCTGACTTAAGTTTAACAGTGCAGCAGTAAATTTACTTATCAACCTCCATGATTAACCTTTGTATGAATCAAATATGAACTATACTCCTGGATTAATTCCTCCCCTGATTCAGGCAGAACCTTCACCTTGACTGGTATTAGTCTTTGGGTAGCACATTATGATCCAGAGATCAAAACATGGTATGAAAGAGCTCAATTAGCTTATCTGAATTTCTTCATTACATAGTACATCTTCCTGTTACAACTTTTAAGTTGGAGTATTCTTGACCATAATAACAAGTCACTGCTATACACTAATATATTGGGCTTGTGTGGCCAGGTTCTGGTAGTGGAGGGGATGGCTACAGGGAGCTTCTCTTCCCTGAGAAGCTGTGAGAAGCTCCCCCATGCCTGACAGAGGCAATGCCAGATGTCTCCAGGACAGACCCACCACTGGCCAAGGCCAAGCCCGTCAACAACACTGATGGCACCTCTGGTTTAACATACCTAATAAGGGAAAAAACGTTATTGCGCAGATGAAATTGCAGCCAGAGAAGAGTGAGAATAGTGAGAGATAAAACTCTGCAGACACCAAAGTAAAGCAAAGAACGAGGGTAAGAAGGTGTTCTACGTGCCAAAACAGAGATTCCCCTGTAGCCCAAACTTATTTGGCCATGAGTCTTTTGTGGTCATTTGGGAACATCCCATTCCTCAAAATTCCCTTTTAATGTCCCAAATCTTCTGATGAATCTTCTTTCCTTGAGAGTCTCTCAAATATGTGGTCAGGTCATGATGCACTCCTCTTATCTTTACTCCAGCACTCTATTCTCAAAACTAAGACATCAACTAGTACATATTAATCACTAATATAAATTAACAATAAAGTATTAGGTGTCACAAGACTTATTAGTCACAACAAGGAGTTAACACAAGGCCACATTGACCTCTGGTATTTGTACTAAGCACTGCGTGGTACAAAACTAAGCATCAATCACAAATATAAGGGTCATACACTACTGTGCCAAAGTTAAAAGAATTTTCCAACATCTTTCCCCACTGCTGTATAGACTTCTACTCTAAGAAGTATCACTTGTTCAGTAACATCTGTAGTGGATGTTACGTTCAGTGGACATCCCGCTGCATATTGCTACATATCTTTCCATTCTATCTTCCTGTTTGTAGTTGTGTGCACTAACTTATCTTCATCCTGGAGTTTGATATCCCTCTTATAGACACAAAATACCCATCAGTACATGTGCTTAATCATTCCAAAGCTTGTGACATTTTCAGTTCCTACAGCACTGACCACTGCCTGCAGATGTCTGCCAGAATCCACCCTTTCTTTGACCTCTTCCAAAGTTCATACTGACTGCAATTTCTGCTGATGCTGTCTCCAGATCATCTAGATGAAAGAGGCTAGTCAAATCTCTTATTCACTTCAAGAAGGATGAAATAGCATGCTGTTTTTCATACACACATGGCCATAAATAAGGGATATTTAGAATTTAAGATCTCAGCTCTCTATTTCATCATTTCCAGTCCCTCAACCTGTCACACTCATTTCTCGATGTTCTGTTTCTGTGCAATCCCTGTGGGAACATGAGTATGAAACTGATGCTTCCCTCTCCTCAAAGCAAAGCAGTTCTATCTGCAAATCTGACCTTAAAACTATAAAGCCTCTGGTGACAGAAACTTTGTTATTTTAAAGATCTATAAAGAATACAATAAACTTATAGCACAAAGCAGAAGCCAGACCTAATTCTTAACACCTTCTCTATTCTTCAGGAGAACTTTAAAAGGTTACAGTAGTCCACAGGGTAGCATGTCAAGCTTACTCAGCTCCTTTTAACCCTTCTACTGTGGTTTCTTAACTGCACTCTTTTGTTAAGCTTTTTGTCATTTTATCTTATCTTCGTTTTTAAAACAACAGCATAGCCTCACCACTTTTATTTAAATGCTTAATTTTATTTGTAGCCTTATTTTACAGTAACAAACAATTTCTAAAAAAAGATACACCAAATTAGGCACCAGCAAAAAAGGACACTGAAAATTTTCACATCAGAATCGCAAGTGACAAAGCATATATACAGTATTTATAATCTTGTTTACCCAAATTCATGTAAATAATGCACTGAAATTGATTATACATACATATTAGAAAAAATGTTTCCTGTACCTGCTACTGACATACTTGCACTCTCTTCTGTAAAATTTGTTCTTTCATTTCCCAACATGTTTTCAAATACTAAAACTTTACACAGAGTGATTTGTTCTTTTTATGCATATTAATAATGGTTTTTTTTCTCCTTTGGAACCAGAAAAGTAAGTTGAATTCTCCTTGTACTGCAGAATAATGAAACTAAAAGGCATGGGATTCCATCACAAAGCAGGCACCATGATATGCCAACCATCCTGATTGATATAATGACCATGTCTGCAACACTCCCACCCCTGTTACTCTCAGCTCTGCAGGTGTGAGTTGTTCAAATTGCCATGATTAAAAAACTCTGCTAAGATTTTTCCACCTATCAAAACCACCAATCTTTCTAGCACTACACTGCTTTTTTCTTTCTATAAACAATAGAAGAGAGTTATTAAAACAAGGAAATTTTTTTAAAGTTGTTTTACTACCTGATTTTTTGGCAAAGAGACCTAAAAAAAAGATGCCCACGCAAACCACTACCTTTCCACACACCCCTACTGAAAGAATCAAAACAGCTTTTCAAGCCAAATGCACGATAATTAACTTACAAATGTACAGCATATGAATGTTAATAGTAGCAGGCAGAATTCAACTATATTGGCATCTCAGTTTAACACCAACATACATACTCCAGATCAAACCTGGCTGTAGCAATGGCCAGATAATATGCAAGTTACTACCTGTCCATATGACTACTTATTGCTATTCCTGGCTTTCCAAGTCAGAGAGATTAACATACCATGCCTCTTGCCAGTTTGCTTCTGGCCGCTAAAGAAAAACATATGGAACAGATTATCATGAGTGCCCTCATGCGGCACATCCAGGAGAATGAGGAAATTGGGCCCAACCAGCATGTGTTTAGGAAAGGCAGGTCCTGCTTGACCAACCTGCTCTCCTTTTATGACCAGGTGAACCCCTTAATGGATGAAGAAAAGGCTGTGGATTTTATCTACTCAGGCTTCAGTAAAGCCTTCAATACTGCGTCCCATGGCAATCTCCTGGAAATGCTGGCAGCCCATGGCTTGGACAGGTACGCTTATCTCACGAAAAACTGTGTGGATAGCTGAGCCCAGGGAGTGGTGAATGGAGTTACATCCAGCTGGTGGCTGGTCATGAGTGGGGTTCCCCAGGGCTCAGTACTTGGGCCACCCCTGTCCAATTTCCTTATTGATGATCTCAATGAGGGGATTGAATGCACTGTCAGCGACTGCATTCAGCAGATGACATCAAGTTGGGTGGGAGTGTTATCTGTTGGAGGGATCTGGACAACCTGGATTGATGGGCTGAGGCCGATGGTGTGAGGTTCAACAAGGCCCAGTGCTGGGTCCTGCCCTTGGGTCACAACAACCCCAGGCAGTGCCACAGGCTGGGGCAGAGTGGCTGGAAAGTGCCCAGTGGAAAAGGACCTGGGGGTACTGGTGACAGCAGCTGAACATGAGCCAGGGTGTGCCCAGGTGGCCAAGAAGGCAAATGGCATCCTGGCCTGGATCAGCAATGGTGTGGCCAGCAGGACCAGGGCAGGGATTGTTCAAATTGCCATGATTGAGATTACCCTGCACTTGGCCCTAGTGAGGCCACACATATATTTGGTTGCAATAAATGCATAAACTTTGCATTTATTTTTCAACTAACAATATATGAACACTCTAAGTATCACTCCATGTTCTACTGCAAGAACAACTAATCAGGTACCAAGCTATGGAAATGCCCTTAAGTGCTCTGTCCAGTTCTGGGCCCCTCACTCCAAGAAAGACATTGAGGTGCTGGAGTGAGTCCAGAGAAGGGCAAGGAAGCTGGTGAAGGGTCTGGAGCACAAGACATGTGAGGAGTGGCTGATGGAGCTGGGGGTGTTCATCCTGAAGAAAAGGAGGCTCAGGGGAGACCTTATCGCTCTCTACAACTGCCTGACAGAAGGGTGTAGCCAGGGATCAACCTCCTGTCTCAGGCAACTAGTGACACGACAAGAGGAAACGGGCTCAAGTTGTACCAGCGGAGGTTCAGGTTGGACATCAGGAAGAATTTCTTCATGGAAAGGGCTGTTAAACATTGGAACGGCCTGGTCAGGGAAGTGGTGGAGTCACCATCCCTGGAACTGTTCACTAAACAACTGGATGCGGTGGTGTTGGTCAAAGGTTGTACTAAATGAACGCTGAAGTCTTTTTGATACCTTTATGATACTATATCACTGCAAACAAACCTGGATTTTTCAAATATTAATGCTTTTATAATCTGCAATGAGTTCTTCAAAATGTAATTGCTTTGCTACGTAATGTATCACCCAGATTGAAAAGCTATTTTGTCATTCCAGAATTACTGTCCTAGAAACTGGCAGTCTGCAGTGCCAGTTTTATTTCTGTACAAACATACATACACACAAATACTTTAGAACTATGTTTCTGTAGTCTATAATCTCTCCAGAAAGGAATACTCAGCGAGCTGTCAGTACTTGCTCTTCTTCTGTTCTTGAAACAACGTTGCCACCACCTGGACAAACCGCTAACTACCAGGTATTGCTGGGGTGCGAGAGTTTGTACCAGAAAAAAAACAACCCCACACTTTCTCCATAGAATTATTTCCCTAACCAAGATAATTAAATCTTCTAAAATTTGGTTTTCTATACATGAATAAATATTCAAATTCTGTGTTTCATTAGCATCTTAACATTAGACACGTAAAACTAAAATTTATTAACTTTCCAACATCTGAAAAACTAACTTGAGAAACTACTTTTTATGTTCAGCAATATTACGCACCTGCAATTCTCAACAATCAGCATACAAATGCTTCATATAATCACAATCACTTTCTGTCCCTTCCTCAGACTTCATTCCTGTTAGCAAGGAAGCTAACATTCAGAATCAAAAGAAAACCATAGCTTTTATCTCTGAAGAAATGCTTTGAAAGTCTGTTGCTTCTTCTACTCTCTCCTATTCATTGTAAAGCATTACAGGAATGTTTCAGTCTAGTCTTCAATAAAAAACTGTATTTTATAAAAGATTTTGAAGAAAAGTAGAAATTCTACTCTAAACTTCTGATGCACAGGAAGGTGACAGGCTACTATCCAAAACAGAAAACAAAGAGCTACTAAAACTATCAGAGAAGATTCCTGTAGTCTCAACAGAACCTTAAATCTTTCTAACTTTCATTAAAAAGTGTACATACTTCCACTGAAGACTGAATTCAACTAGATATAGGACAACTTATATATATAATGCAACTGAACACTTAGTACTTTTCCTCATACAGATTCTTCTTCATACAATTCTGGTTTGTTGAGAATTTAGTGCACAAGATACAGGCTTATGCAAATAGGAGTGGGCATTTCACGTGAAGAAAATGTTTGCTACAGAAGTCAATGCTTGCATTCAATTATGAGCAACAAAATTTACAACTGAAACTTGGTAATGCCACATGTATTTCTCAATGGTATTTAATAAGAGTATTGAGAAATTTTAGCTTACCACTTTCCTTCTTAAAGCTCACAGTATCAGAAGTTTAGGCTGCATTTGGCCCCTAATGCAGAGCTTGTGCAACATATAAAAACCTATGGAATACAGAAGGCTTCAGGCTTTTTCCAGCAGTTCCTGATAAGCTGAAGGTCCAAATCAAGTCAAACCTGAGTATGCTGTTCCCATAAAGAGAACTTTAAAACTTAAGTCATGCTTTTAACACTCCTATAATCTTTGAAATAAACTGACCTCTTGATGATGACCTACTGTTCTTATAAAAATTTCCATATGCTGGTACTTAACACTGATCATTTTAACTCTTAATCATTATAATAGGTAAGAGTACAAATGAAGATATTGAAAAAGGTCAAATACAACCTGCTCATTAATCAGCCTTTTGAAGAAAAAATTATATACCAGATATTAAGTATTAAGGGCCCCTTATCTTCCTGCATTTTTAAAATAAATTGGTTATTAAGAGTCTTTATAAATTATTTTCAATGGAAAATGGAATCAGCTATTTCCAGCAAGATATATTTGGTTGTAATAAATGCATAAACTGCATGAGGAATTTGTTTTTCAATTAAAAATATATGAACACTCTAAGTATCACTCCATGTTCTACTGCAGGAACAATTAATCATGTACCAAAGCTATGGCAATGCCCTGACAGTATGTTATATAATAAGAAAAATAAATTACTGATATTGATAAATCTAGTCTGTTTAGTGAAATACTTGTCCAAGATACTGAAATGAGTCATCAATTACTACTACTCAATCATCTGTTCCCATCTTTTATCACAACCAGCTGAAGAGTCATCGCAGAGTTAATGAGTATGCTGGACGTTCCTCTCATGACAAGCTTGGTGTAGTTGTAATATTTTATCACTGTCATCACTTTAACGTGATCTTGTAAAAACCCACCACTTACAGAAAGTCATTAAGTGCAGAACCATCTTTATGTTCAAATAAGCCCATCTTATTATGTTTTTGAAGGTCTAACCCAACTTTCAAGATGATAGTTTTTTCCCCACTTGAAAATATAAGTTCTTGATAAACATTAAAAAATGTAACTTGTCTCCAGTTTCATGTTTTCAGGAAATTAAATACTCTAATTTTGAATTCTCCCACATTCCTGTTGAGAGTACAGGTAAATTTTTAGGACCTTTTCACTCTATATTGGCACTTAAAAGTTTCCGTAATTCTTTTTCTATTTCTAGCATTACTTTCTTTACTGAATCTAATGACTTTTCACTCTTACAGTCTAGGGACTTCAAACATTCACTTTCTCTCTTCCAAGAAAAATAAGACAACCAGACTGAAACAGCATTATTTTACATCTGTCTTCCCTTCCACTCCAAAATGCCAATCCTTTCTATATTCACCCAGGAGAATTACAATACTCTTGCAAACTCATATCTTTTTGCTATTACCCATTAGAACATTTTGAATGAAGGCAAAGCACATGTTAAAATCAGCACTTGCATATCACCGACACTTCTTTAATCTCCACAATGATTCCCTTCATCCCAACAAAACCTACTCAAGTTGCTGGCTCTTCTCCTAAGAACCTAATTACTTAGAGACAGTCAAAATCAGGAATGCAAGCTAACTTTCCTATGATGACAAAGAGGTAAAGGTGGTCTCAGGGTACACTTGCTACATCTTGAGTTTGACCTGGACATCCAAGAGCTAAGGATATTGGTGAGACTACATCTACCGTAGTGACTTGAATCAAATCAAGTGTGGTTTTGTAGTTAATCCTGTGTGTCTCCACTTACCACGTGCTGATTTGGATCTTGAAGTAGTTTCTGAGTGCATAACTTGCTTTTTTTAAAAAGAAATCCTCATTTATAAAACATGTCAAAAAATAACAGCATATTAGGTACCATGTCAACATGAAAGCCATACCTGCGGCATATACCTAACAATTTTTTACCTCTTTGAGATTTACAAAGTCTATACTGCAGATACTCAGTCCTGGAAAACAGACTAAATTTAACCTTAAGTAAACTCTCTGAATCACGGATGATAGAGGTGTAAAGAAGCTCAGTATCAACCGCTTGTATACATTGACCTGCTCCTACTACTCTCTACTACAGACAAGAGCCCAGGTCCCAAGAGTGTCCTGGACCCTGGACCGAGTGTAGAAGAGCACAATTCACAACAGACAGAAAAAAGCCATTAATTCTTTGCATCACACCCTCCATTATTCTGTTCCAAACCCCTGCCAAAGACCAGAGCAGACCAAAAGAAAGGTGTCAGATGACTTTTGATTGAAGCAGAAGGTGGCATAGATACTACTATTTACTCTCACCTCCAGCTTAAGGTGGGATGCTAGTCTGAAACAAAGCCCGGCCTGTCCTGATAGACCTACCCTGTCTAAGTGAAGAGAGAGAAAGCAAAACCTGTCTGTTTTACACTGTCTTTCTGCAATATTTGATCCAGTACAGTACAAAGGGATCAAGTCATCAGGCCCGGCGCTGTGCTAGAGCTACTCAGTCCTCCCTAAATCCACAGGGCAGACAGCAAAGCATGGTACAGAAACACTGCAGTGACCTTGCAGTGAAACCTGCGCCCAACAGCTCACTGGTTTCCTCTACAACTCATTTTCTTTCCAGTGTTGTTCCTACCCTGCACTGGTCTCTATTTAGTTAGGACACTGGGTGAGCTATGATTCATACATGCTGCAGATCTTCCTAATGTACAACAAATAATGCTCTTTTTAACACTTCAAAAGAGAGCATTGCTTTCTCAGCACTTTTAAATTCCTAGTTTCTTTTGAAAACTGTGAGAAATTTTCTGTGTACATTTTAACTTCTATAGACCTTCCTCAATTTCTATTACCTTCACCACCATACCTTTAAACTTCTTTACAAAGTTATTAAAGCCCACAAATGCCAGGTCTGACCCCGTCTGTACAGCACAGGATGCTGTTCAAGAATGCTGTGAGAGGCAGTTAGTTACCACCACCCAAGGCAGCGGGTACAACCGTCTGTAATCACTTCACTATTGTCAGAATGAATTTTCTCCTCAGCCACAAGCCTGAGGGAGAATTGGCACTCTCCTGCTCTGGAATAGATGAAACCTCGTATCATTTCTATATTGACACTGCGAGGATGGCTATCCACAGACGTAAAGGCACAAATTACAGTGGAAATGAATCACAAGTGTGTGGGGAAATTTAATGGACATAGAATCTCCTACGTCCAAGTAAGCCCAAACAACAAAGGTCGGGGAAAGCTGTATTTTAAAACAATACACACTCACAAAGAAGTCCATTTTGTAAGGGAAGTGGATGATAGTCTGTCAGCTGCAAATGGAGGAAGCAAATGGGTATCCAAATTAAGAGGTCACAGATATGAAATTTGTAACAGCACAATACTTTGATACATGCTGTACCACAGTAAATTTGTCAGTTGTGTAGATCCATGTTCTCAGAACCCTTTAACCCTTTAACTTCAAAGTATTTTCTTTATAAATAAGTATGTCTTGATCACAGCTGGTCCCCTAGTTGAATTGTACAGCAGTTTGACAGTGACTTGCCATGAGATACTCACAGCTACTTCCCATTTCCTCCTGCACAGTTTGACCTGCAAATGTAATAAAAATGCTTTATTGTCCTTCATCCAAATGCCTCATAAAAACTTTTGAATAGTTCTGCCTTCGACAGGCAGCCAGTGGATTCCCTGCATCTGACAGCGTAGCATTTCAGACTATTCCAAGAACAGTTGCTAGCCTCCTATGCACCTGCATAGCAAATTCATAACCCATATTCTTAAATTTTGCACACAAAAAGGTCTAAAAACCATCGAAGTATTGTCCAAGCAGAAAAAAAATTTGATACAAACCTATCTTCTCAAACCAACAATTTCACATCAGTTTTCACTCACTACGTTGTGAATATACTTAGGAGATATTATTTATATCTCAATTTTTCCAGCACTCACACAAGTTCATATGATTCATGGAGGGTTTGTTTTTTTCTTTTGTGGTCACTAAAAACTTATTATTTAGCCCAGTTAATTTATTGCTATACTTCCTGGTCTTCATCCACATTACGGTAATTTGTACTTGTTCTTTTAACCACTGGAAGAGGTACAGCTATGAGATGTCCTATGTAAGTTTTCACTGATTCTTCCTGAGACATTCACAGGGTATTTCCTATCTGTTTTCAGAATTTTTTGAAGCCTGATGCTGTTTTCATTCTACTCATTTCCCTCTCTCCTTAAAGACTGTTAAAACCCACATCTCATGGTCAAGTATGTCTAACAGTGAGTACCAGCAACTACTGCAACACAGGACAAATCATTTGAACACTTTCATAAAAAGAAATCACCATCAATTTCTTCTTTGTTAGTGGAAGTCAGGCTTACTTCTTTCAGAGTTCTGTCATTTTGCTGCTGCTGAGGGATTAAGGGGTTTTTTAGATGAAGCTGGTAGACAGTGACAAATATACAGAAAATAAGCAGAATTTTCACAAGTAGTATTTTCACAAAATCATAGCAGTAGTATTTCCCACATGAACTCTACTGCTCTTTAATTACATAAAAAAAGAATAAGGGAGAATTACTGACTATGAATAATCTGACACTCACTGACATAGAAGATATCGTCTTATTCCTCAGCATGTCAAATTTCAGTTTGTATAGGTGATTTGTAAAAAGTCTTCTCTTAATTTGATGCCAAAGATGGAAGAGAAGAATGGGAAGAGTGAATTAAACATTAGGCCTTTGCCAGATTCCTCATTCTTCTTTTTAATACACAATTTTCCCCAGATAATATGCATTTGACTGGGTGTCTAGTTTGACTCTGGTCAAACTAGAGGAATGAAAAAGCTTAATGGTAAACTGTTACAAAAACTGAGGTAAGTATGGTTAAGAATTATTAGACACTTTGTAAAAGTTCCAGCTTTTCACTTTGTTTCAAGACATCTTGCAGAACCTTATGCCATATAACTGTTTATCCTCTTCATTCCCACTTCTGTGCCATTTCTAGCTTTCAATTTATTCTGCATCAGTCATTTTATTCTATTGTTTTATTGAACAATAAAGTTCAGTTCTTCTACTTCCTGTAGAAAACTATTTTCAACATCAAATAAATGATTGTGAAAAGTTAGCAGTGAGAAAGAAAATAGAGAAAAGAGGAGATCTCTCCCTTTTGGTGACAGTAAAACGTGTCAGGGCAAGCTGGTGGTGCAGAATTTTCAACGTATCAAGTGAAAGTTAAGCAGAAGAATGAGAGAGAAAAACCTAATAACAGAGGAATACTGATAATTCAGCAGATCTGCATTGTGTGATCTGTATAACTAAAACAGACTTCAGGTGCAAGAGCCTTAAGATTCACGTAAGTGCTGTTCTCACAGACTTCAGTCAGAGCAGCAAGTGTGGAGCACTTAAGAGCCAGTCCTTCCTATCAAAGCAAAATCGGAGCAACTTCAGCTGTGGAGTGTAACTCTCAGTATTCTTACAGTCCATCTGAAGAAAAACTAGGAAACACAAGGGCTGCCACAATGTGGTCTTAGATACAACTATTTCAATTCTTTACTAACTTTAAAAGCCTCTTATACTGGGCTCCTGTAGAGTTCAATAGCTATGTTCCACCTCTCTGTACTCCTACTGGCACTACAACTACAGTTCCAAACACAGAGGTAAACCCTAAAGTTGCAGCAGTTGGCTTTCACTGTGAAATGCATGCCAGCACAAATCCTAATATTGAGAAAAAAACTACCAGTATTTCTGATAGAAGTAATTTTTAGCTGTTTAATAGGGACTGACATTGCAGCAATCAGAAGTCTGACTGCAGTTTTCACTGTTTCTTCTTACTAAAAGACAAAGCCTTTTGTACCCTCCTCAACGTCACCATGAACCCCAACAGTGAGAAGACCAAAGCTGAAAGCAGGATCAAGAAAACCTGGAAGCGCATTAAGTATAGCAGCATATTAACCCTGAGGAAAAACACACTACTGACAAAAGGATGTTCACAATTTCTGCCCAGATACTTGTTTGACAATTGCTTTAAGTCACTGCCAGTTGTTCAGGAAGTTTCACAGCAAAACAGATCAGGGCAACTGCTCCGAAGGAGAATGACTCCAGCAGACATTATGTGTTTCTAAAGAGAAGGTGTACTGGTTAAGTAGCTATACAGTCTCAGACTTTCTGCTTCTCTTCGTATTCTGAAGAATATCAAGTAAAAATACCTCCATAGTCTCAGGATGCTCTAGCTGATGCAGTTATACAGAAGATGTGCAGTACAGCAAACACATAAACAAGCCTGTGCAGGGAGAGGAAAGAGGACTGTAAAATATTATAGCATGTGCATCTGGCCATCTTCAGGGAACCTGCCTTCCATTATTTATACGTAATGCAGCATATCCATAGAGAATAAAGGCATCCATAGAGAGTAAGGGCATCTGGGCTCCTGGAATATAGGCAGAAACCTAGAAAAGTATTTTTCTACAGGAGTGGGATAAATGTACATGTAAGAATTAATTTCACAGAATAACATCATCAGTTAGGTTGGAAAAGACCTCTGACATCATCAAGTGCAACCTATGACCAACACCACCATGTCAACTTAATTACAGCACTAAGTCCCACATCCAGTTGTTTAGTGAACAGTTCCAGGGATGGCGACCCCACCACTTCCCTGACCAGGCCGTTCCAATGTTTAACAGCCCTTTCCATGAAGAAATTCTTCCTGATGTCCAACCTGAACCTCCGCTGGTACAACTTGAGCCCGTTTCCTCTTGTCGTGTCACTAGTTGCCTGAGACAGGAGGTTGATCCCTGGCTACACCCTTCTGTCAGGCAATTGTAGAGAGCGATAAGGTCTCCCCTGAGCCTCCTTTTCTGCGGGATAAACACCCCCAGCTCCATCAGCCGCCCCTCACATGTCTTGTGCCCCAGACCCTTCACCAGCTTTATTGCCCTTCTCCGGACTCTAGCTTTTAAAAGCAGATGCAGAAGCGCTCTGAATTACCAAGAAGAGTAAATAATTACTGCCTGCCTACCTATTTAGTACAAGCTGCGCTCCGACACCCTCCAGTAAGCGGGTTTATGGTTATTCTGGCATTAGCCTACTGAGAAACCCGCACGTGCTTTCCGATGCGCGGAACGGGCCCGCCCTCGACTCCCTCGGCAGAGGCACTTTCCTTCCCTTTACTGATCAGACGCTATTTTTTATCAGCCGNCTCCCCCCGCGCCCGCCTGCAGCCGCCGGCGCGGCCCCCGTGCGTACCTGTCCGGCTCTCGTGCTTGGGCACCCGGTAGTACTTGTTGTCAAACTGGTCGGTGCCCACCAGCTCCTTAGTGGGTCCCACGAGCCGCTGCCGCAGAGCGCGGAGTGCCTGCCAGGCGCGACTCATGCCGGGATCCCGACGGCAAGGCCTCTGCCCACAGACACCGGGACGGGGACACGGGGA